>VDFB02271358.1:731466296-732037517 GCA_007258455.2 Sequoia sempervirens | reverse complement strand
GGGTGGGAGAGAGTGGGAGAGAGTGGGTTCAGGTCTCTCTCTCACTTAGTCCCTCTATCTCTCTCCTCTCTACCCTTAGCCCTCTCTCCCTCTATCTCCCTCTC
Organism: Sequoia sempervirens; assembly: GCA_007258455.2. Lineage (NCBI taxonomy): Eukaryota > Viridiplantae > Streptophyta > Pinopsida > Cupressales > Cupressaceae > Sequoia > Sequoia sempervirens. The sequence continues at coordinate 732,037,413 of VDFB02271358.1, read as the reverse complement.
ACTCCCTCCCTCTCTCTCTCTCAACCCTATCCCTCCTACCCCCTCACCCTCTCTTAGGTCTCTCTCTCTTAGTCACTCCCTCTTTCTCTCTCTCCTCTACCCTTAATCATAAACCTTAAACTCTTATCCCTTAAACCCTAAACCCTTAAATCCTATACCCTCTACCCTTGGCCTTTCCCCCCTCTATCTCTCTCCCAATCCCTTCCTCTCTTTCTCTCTCAAGTCTCTCCCTCTCTTAGGTATCCCTCTCTTCCCCCCTTTATCTCTCTCCCAATCCCTTCCTCTCTTTATGTCTCAAGTCTCTCCCTCTCTTAGGTATCCCTCTCTTTCCCCCCTCTATCTCTCTCCCAATCCCTTCCTCTCTTTCTCTCTCAAGTCTCTCCCTCTCTTAGGTATCCCTCTCTCTCACTCACTCCCTCTATCTCTCTCCCCTCTACCCTATAAATTTTTAAAAAACTAACTTTATTATAACGTGAGCGTGTTATGAATAAGTAGAGACATGGTTGTTTTAGCAAGAAATGCACTTGCATTATAATGTGAGTGCATTTTTTATTGCACTTAAAATGGTAAAAAAACACAATATACCCATGATGTCAGCCCACATTTTGCATATTCTCCTGGTTTTGTGCATGCTCTGATAAAATGTAGCCTTTTGGTGATTGAGTGAAGTGTGCATGCATTATTTTTAGATTCCACCACCTTTTTCATGATATTTCCATCACCTTTGCATGAAATAGCAGAGTTTTCACATTGAAAGGCATATAATATCAATTCAAGTTTGAATTATAGTGATAATTGATATACAATTAATGTTTGGAGGGGAACAAGCTTTTGAAAAAGTCAAATTTTTGAGGAGTTTGAGGAAAGAAGAAGAAAAGGCTACATAATTGGGTAGAACTCCTCCATCTGAAACTTTTGTTTTTTAGGTATGTGAAGTCTTTGTACATTTTCTTTCATCCTATTATGGCTTGCTTTCATTTTTGTTGTTTTTCTTATTCCATGTTGATCAAATAGTTTGTTTGTCATGTTACATCCCTAGGTTGTTAGTGGAAATTTTAAATTACACAATTCTATACACTTTCCTATTACATTTTTAAACCACATCTCTTTGAGGCATTTTCTTAAATTTAACAATTGACTATCTTTGTGTATGCTTCCAAAGCTTTCATTGAGGTATTTTGTCAAACAGTTATACAAACCAACTAACTGCCTTGTCTATGCTACCAAATTTTCCATACATGTCTCTGAAAAATTGGAATATACCCCTAATGTAGTAGGGGGAGGCATACAACACATAATCACAAAACTCCAATCTACAAATAAATTTACAATTTACAATTTCATCACGACCTCTTCTTTCAACAAATTCACATTGTTCAAGTTGTAGCATATCAAAGTCACTCAATGAGGTATAATTCCCCACACAACCTTCTCACTTCTTAGTAGACCCACGAATCCAAAAACAATCTTTACTTAGGTCTCAAAACAAAATATTTTCTAGGTTTTCGGACCTTACATGCTCAAATAGGTTTGCAATACAACAGCCCTCAATTTGCTCATAAATATCTAAGGTTTTCTATATTTCACAACTCCAAGGCCTTCCAAGCCTCAAAAAAGCATCAAACAAGTTTTTTAGGGTTTGCAAAAATAAAATAAACCTTCACTAGGCCTTTAGCCTCATTAGATCTCAACACCACTTTGATTCCTCCTTTTCATGCCAAAAACTCACATTCTCAGCTAAAGATAACATCACTAGCCCTATAGATGCCTTACCACTATTAAAAGAAACATGAAACTTGAAGAAAACATATTACAGGCCTTTCCTTTAAATCACAAGTCACCATAGTAGGAGGAAAGGCTCCATCTTTAAATTAGAGTAAAACTCATACCCTGTTGGTTTGTACAGGCTGATCATGAAGAATGGAGTTTTTCATTCTTTGAAAATACCAAAGGAGTCACAAAATAGATTGAATTCCAAGTTAAGACCTACCACCATAGTGATTTATGAATTTCTAATCATGGGTGGTCTATACTGGGTCGTACACAAGAAAAAGAAATTGAAAACACAGAACAAATACTTGAAACTCCACAGTTTAGGCGTTGAGTAGAGCAGCAAATCCTCAAGAGAAATTCATTGAACCCTTTATTTGGTCTTGTATGATGTTTTTATACCTTTTCAAATCAGGAGTTCCAACTTCCTTCAACGCCCATAACAAACCTTGAACCACCAAACCTTTATTAAGCCTAAAAGTACTAGTATTAGCAGTGGTTTGCTTAATAAGCTTCATTATGAAAATTTGTTGTTCTATAGACCTAGGACCATTTAGACACATTTATTTTACCCATTAAAAATCCTTTCAACATATCCAACAATCACCAATGCTTTTTTTGTACCAAACTGCACAAATTATCAAGTTTTCTATGCTTTTAAGGGCCCAAATTAGCCCACGTTTACAAAGGGACCACCTTCAAAACTTGTCCAAATCTTCTAAAACCTTGGGGTAGCAGTTTATATCTATCAAGACTTCAAATTATAGCATTAGATTGTATAGATTCGATAATTTACTACCCAAACCATAAAACCCTCTCCTTAGGCTTAGAAACCCTATGTTTTATTGAAAGTAGCACTTGCCAAACACTCCAAAACATGAAAAATATTGAAACAAGCCTAATATACCCTGCTCATGTTCAATCTAACATAAAATAATCTTGCCCAACTCAAAAACTCAATTTCAATCACCAAAAGCTCAATTTTGTTAAGGAAAACTCAACATTTCCTCATTTGGTTTGACTCCCAATCCAAGATCACCCTCCATTCAAGTTTATCATGGCCTTTTATAATGTTTCCCTCTTCAAACAAACCACTTCAACTTAGAAAACTAACATTTGAAAGAGGTGACCATTGGTCTCCCTCTTTAATAGACTTTTACAAACCTTCACTATTGGTTAATTTGACTTGACTTAGCATTTTTTGCACAGGTAAAATTATTTGTTTTGTCGAAGAAATGAACTATTAAAAGGAAAAAGCTAATAGATGATTAGCTCCAAGCCTTCAGAGATAAAGAGAAAAAATAGATGAGGGAATATCATGAAAAGCAGAAATTGGGAACAATTGACGAAAACAAGCCAGTTGAATAGGAACCTCAACTGTCAAAAAGAGAAAAGAAATTGGGAGCACAAAGGGCACAAATGTGAAAGATTTGTGCTAGGAGAGATTTAGATACCATAGTTGGAGACACACCCTCTACCACAAGTGAATATGAAGGGACACCACTAAGCACAAGCAAATATGGAGGGACACCATCTACCACAAGTGAGTATGGTTGGACACCATCCACCACATCTGAAGTTGAGAGTACATCATCAGTTGGATTTGATGAACAAGGTATGCCATCATCCCCATGTTAACCTCAAGGTATGTATTCTATTCCACCCTCAGTTGAAGGTACACAATCTAGCCCACCTCAATTAAATATTGATGAAATTGCTAATGTTGAGATGTATGTACCTAAGAGAACACCACCTAGAATTTTGCGTAGAAAGCCAAAGTTTTTGATTAATATTGATGAGGATATTTTGCAACACATGGAAGGTAAGATTCTAGAATGCACTTGTATAAGATATGCTAATAATATTTGCAAAATTTTCTTTGAAAGGCTAAATGAGACCGCAAGATGTCAACTATTTGTTCAAATGAGTGAGGTTTAAAGTACAGAAACATCATGAAGACTCTTGGGTTGAGAACATTGAATGCATCAAGTGAAATTACTATTGTGAATAATCTAATGGATGCTTATGAGAGTGTGGGTAAGACCTCATGCTCAAAGGATAGTAATGTCACTCGATGTGTCATTACATCGACTTTGGTAAGCTATCAAAAAAAGAGATCTTGTCTCACTAAAAATACAAGTGAACAAATGGGAATTAGTAGAAAAACTTTATCAAATGTCGTTCAAAGGCGAAAAAGAATTGAGGGCACTGATTCAAATGAATTATGGGAATTCTCATGAAGACTTCCACATAAAGATAAAAAAATTGTTGAAGCATGGAGAACACTAATTGAAGATTATTGGAAGAAGAATACAAGGCTATCTTTGAATCAAAGGGATGTTGTAAGAAGGAGAATCGGTAGTTAGAAACATGAGCCACATCCAAAGCATTTTTTTGGATACGAATCAAACCCAATTTTCACATAAATTTCAAAATTCTTATCATCAAATTAGTATTTCTCAAAGATTTTTTGAAATGCTTAAACCTTTTTATGTCAAGATAAATCACACACACACTACTTGCTGTTGTAGACTACATATTGAATTTGCTAACCATTTTGATGTTTATCATTCTATATGTTTAGATTTGCATACTAATGATGTTTTGCAGGATTGTGGCATAGAAGACCCACCAAAATCTTCAAGAGAGTTAATATCAAAAAAAATATGTCAAATAGAGGATGGCCAAATATTCTATAGGACAACATGCTTGGATGGTTCATGCGAGTGTTGTGGTGGCTTGCAACGATTGCCAGTATGTCAACATATGTAAAGCACAAATGAGGTGGGACATAAAATAGTAGATTTTGAGAAGTATAAAATAGTGGTATATGCTACAAAAGATGGGTCTCAAGCAAAAAGGTGTGATTTGGTTATTGAGAAGATTGCATTGTATCAGTTTATGCCCTTGTTTCATGAGAATCTAGTGTATGAGTATGCAAGGCATACCCATAGAGCTTGATGGATGGAAGTTATTGAGGGAGTATCAGTTTTATATTAGTGATGATTGCACACATTCTCTAGAGTTTGTGCAAGGTTTCTTCTAGATTTTCTATAGTGATTTGGCTCAGAGGGGCATATCATACAATTGACATATAATATGGTTGGGTAACTGTGCAACACAGGTCAAGAATGTGTGCATGTTCTACTGGTTATGTAGGATGCATCTCACTATAGGTGTTCAGCATATGTGGAGATTTTGTGAGGCTGATCATGGAAAGGGATCATGATAGTGCACGAGCATGTGTGCAAAAAGTATTAGCATGAGAAGAGTTAAATTATAAAGATAGTGCAAAGTTGAAAAATGCAAGTTCAATCGTTGAGTGGTGTAATGCTTCGATGGGTCCAAGTAATGAAGGTGCATCTTTAGTTCGTAGATTTTTTTGGTTGATGGATGATACTACATTGCACCATATGAGGATTGTTGTACACTAGCAAGATCAAGTGAGCTACACTCTTTCCTTAGCTCAAATGCAGGTTCATGGAGTATCAATACACATAATATGGCATTATTTTTTTCTTCATAATCCTAGAATGATTATGAGTTAGGGGAGTGGGTTGACAAATGGTTGACAAGTTATCTTAGCCCAGTTCACACATATCACCCTTCGACAGCATTAGACGTAACACAGATGGAATCATCAGTTGACTTTGACCATGTATTAGATCTAGTTCAACCAGGTAATATATCTACTTGCTTAGTTTTTTAAATTCCATATTGTTATCTTACTTTGTAATATATTCGTAATGTTGACTAATTTCATGTGATTTTCTACACATATCAATGTAGGGCATGTTTATGCAGTTATTGCAAATGAAGAAAACAAAGAGGGAACAGACTATTACTTGTGTCATTGTGTTGAGGCCAAAAATAAATTGGAAGCTCTAGTTATAGATGGAGAAAACATTAAATACCCTACAGGCTCAATTGTTGTTATTGGAATGTGGCTTAGAAGGTACCCACATAAGAGTGTTAAACATTGGTTGTTTGAGGACTTTGACACGCATCATAAGATTCTTCATTACTTGAACCTTGTTGTGGCATCCAATGTTCATTTGAGAAAATATGGGGGTAGACCTTTGAACAAGACCTTGTGGAAGGTCCATGAGTCTGACCATGAGGCAATACACATTAAAGAGTAGAGAAGATCTGGATGGTTCATTGGATTAATTTGTAAGTATATACACAATGGCTCTTATTAATTTATATTTTTATCCATGTTAATTTGTTTGATGCCAATGATATCATCTTATTTTACTTTGTGTATCCATTAGTAACCTAGTAAACATTGATTGGTGTCCCCTTGAAGAAAATGTAGATTTATGAGCCACCTAAGAGAATCTCATACATAAAAGAAATACAACATCCCTTTTTTTATGATCTTAACAAATCTCAATTATGATTTTTAGCCATTACAAAAGTCCCTGAGAGGCTTGGTGAGGGAATTTCAATTTATTCATTTGAATTTAACCTTATCATGAGCACCTATGATGTATACATTATAGGAGCATCTTGAATTTCAAGATATTCTAGATTCATGAGATGTTGTGTGTAATAGGTATCTTCGAACTCGCAATAAAGATGTATGACTAGGAGTGACTAAGTTGACAGACTGCCATGCCTATCTATAAGCTCCTTCCATCTATTTTCATTTCATTTCCATTTTGGATGAGCTATTTCTTTTTATTCTTTTACTTTGCACACATCTGTAACTAAACTAGTAAAAATTGATTGGTCTCTCCTTGCAAAAAATGTTGACTTTTGAGCCATTGAAGAGAATCTTAGACAAAAAAGAAATGAAACATCCTTATTTTGATGATCTTGACAAATATCAATTCTATTTGAAGTCATTATAAAAGAGTGTGTGAAGCTTTGTGAGGGAAACTCAAGTTACTCATTTGAAGTTAACCTCTAAATGAGAACCTATGATGCAGACATTATAAGAAAATCTCAAATGTATGAGTGACATTGAAAAATATCTATGAGAATAGAGTACCTAAGGAATTGTAATGAGATTTGTACTTGTAATGACATTTATTGAAATATTGAAATTTGGTGTAGGGGCACCAAGGTTATTGAACAAATTTGGTTAATGGAATTATTTTAAGTTAGTAAATTGTCAATTGAATAAGGTCATATTACATGGTCAATTGATTTATAATGTAGTAAGTCATGCTAGTTACAAGCTCAATAGTTAGGCATGATTGGAAAGATGTACAATCATTTGTAAAGGCTAGATTTAAAGCCTCTTGAAGGCTCAAACACAATGTAATTTTCACGCAGGAGCACCTAATCTCCTAGTTGCAAAATTTCACTTTTTGAAGGTTGATAGGTGGTCAATAGATTAGATTAAGGTATTTTGTGTTTTTTTATGCTAAATAAGGTCAATCAAGACCATTTAAGGTGTATTAGGGTGATTTTTTGAGTCTCGATGATCAAATGTGCAAAAAAATGCCTTCTTGCTACAAAATTGTCAATATTTGAATTTGTAGCCTTTTGAAGGCAATTCTTTGAATTTTGTTGTAAATGTGCAAGAATGAGGTCTAAGAGTTTGATATACCATTTAGAGAGCTTGGTTTTCATGGAGTTCCTTTCAAATCCTTTGTTTTTATTGTTCCTATGTTAAATTGTTTGATAGAGTTGGTGGAATTACCTTTCTTAGTAATCACTATTAGTTCAAGATTGAGATTGTTAACCTTGAGAGAGTATGACTTGGGAAAAAGGAATTTGATATGGCTATTATTTTGAAATACTTCAAGTGTGATGTACTCTACATTGACACCATTCCTCAATCTTCACTTGATGGCATAAAGGAATGGATAAACTCCATGGATATAAAATATTATGGAAGTAGATTGAACTTGAATGAGTGGCCAATTTATTGAAGATGGTGGTTGGGAATTTTTGAATATGGAAGCTAGTGATTCTAATTTTGATAATTCAGGAGAGTCTAAATGAGGATATATGAGTTCCCTCTAATGTAGAAGAGGAATCAAAATCAGATTTCATGCAGCCACCATCAAGAGTGTTACAAGCCAACAAGATGGAGGGAATTCTTATATAAGGATAATTTTCAATGTTGCAGGTATCAACTTTAATACCAACTACAATGTCAACATTGAAATTCCATAGTAGTATTTATGTTGAGGAAATTTCCTTCAGATAAAAGGATTCAAAGCACATCAACCACATGTGGTACAAATTATTAAATCCCAGAGATGACCTATAGCAATGAAAGAGTTTGAAAAGGTAGAGAGAGCAACACTGGTGACTTAGGAGAAACTTCAGCTTTAAAAAAAAAAGTCAATTATGCTAGCAGACGTGTGGATTGGGCCAACATTTGGTGGAAGAGGAAGAAATATGACTGGAACTTTGGAGGCCCACCATACTAGATTTTGGTATTCAACCATGAGAGTAGATGAGAGAGCTAATATCATGTATCAAAACATTAAGCATGCATTCTTCTAGCCAGCGGAGAAGGAGATGATTACTTTGCTTCATTTTCATTTGCATAACCATATCAAGGCATGGGAACCAAGAGGACCAAGGATGTCGAGTTTTATGTGGAGGTAATGGATGTGGTCCAAACTTTAGGAGGGGAAAGAAGGTCAATGTATGATTGCTAACCTTTAGAGAGTATGACTTGGGAAAAAGGCATTTGATATGGCTATTATTTTGAAAGACTTCAAGTGGGATGTACTCTGAATTGACGCCATTTCTCAATCTTCACTTGATGGTATGAAGGAATGGTTGAGCTTCGTGGATATAAAGTATTATGAATGCATAATGAACTTGAACTGGTGGCCAATTTATTGAAGATGGTGGTTGGGAATTTTTGAATATGGAAGCTAGTGATTCTGATTCTAATAATACAAAAGAGTCAGTATAATGATATATGAGTTCCCTTAATGTAGAAGAGGAATCAGAATTAGATATCATGTAGCCACCATCAAGAATGTTAGAAGCCAAAAAGATGGAGGGAATTCTTATATAAGGATAATTTTCAATGTTGTAGGTACCATCTTTAATATCAAATACAATGGCAACATTGAAATTCCTTAGCAATATTTATGTTGAGGAAATTTCCTTCAGATGCAAGGATTCAAAGCACATCAACCACATGTGGTAAAAATGATCAAATCCTAGAGATGATCTGTAGTAATGAAAGATTCTAAAAAGGAAGAGAGAGAAACATTGGTGACTCAGGAGAAACTTCAAATTTCAGAAACAAAGTCAATTAGGCTAGAACTCTGGAGGCCCACCATACTCGATTTTGATATTCAACCATGAGCGTAGATGAGAGAGATGATATCATGTATCAAAACATTAAGCATGCATTCTTCTAGCCAACAGAGAAGGAGATGATTATTTTGCTTCATTTTCATTTGTATAACCATATCAAGGCATGGGAACCAAGAATACCAAGGATGTTGATTTTTTGTGGAGGTAATGGATGTGGTCCAAATTTTAGGAGGGACAAGAAGGTCAATGTATGATTGGTGCAGGAGCACCATTCAGTAGGTTTTGTTCATCAAGGCAAAAAAGGAATAAAATATAGGATATTTAATTTTGTATTAAAATAAGGTCTTTGAGACCATTCTATTATGTATTTAGTCATATTTGAGCTGTATTAGGTGTTCAGGAGGTTGGGATTTTAAAAATGTGCAAAATTTTTAAAAATTACAAAATTTGCAAACTCAAATGTTGTAAAATTGCAAAATTTGCATTATGGAGGGAATGTGAAGATTCAAACTAGTTCAAAGGTTAGTTAGGAAGTTGAATCAGTTTTTAATTGGTGGGAAATATTTTAAAAACATTGATAACTCAAATTGAAGGTTGTATTTTGTGATTTGAAGAAGAAAAAATAATAAAAACTTAGAATTTTCCAAAAATTTCTATATTTTCAGCTGTAGCAGCAGATTGTATGGCTTGTATTTCAATTAGTTGATCTATATTTGTTTATATTTTCATATTATATGGAGTTACCTTTCTTTTGAATCCATTTAGAAGGTTTTCCATAATGTTTTGTGCATTTTATCATCAATTTACTAAAACTAGCCTGAACTTGTACATTTGAAGGTTTTGAGTCAATAAAAATGGCTTTTTGATCCATTCCTCTTTTTGTAGCCTTTGTAACTTGAGGAATGGGTTTGAACTAATATTATCAAGGTGTGGGAATGATGTTTTAGTGTGGGGAGGTCTAAAAGTGAGATGGGTGTGAAACCCATGTGTGTAAAAGTGAGTTTTCTTTAAGAAAAATAGTAGTTTTGAATAGTCAAATTGTGTTTTTGTGTAGGGAAGTGTTATTTTATGATTGTTTGAGCTTTTTTGGGGAATCAAAAAATTTTTTGAGTAATTTTTAGGTTGTGGTTAGCTTTGGAAGTATCATTTTCAATAAACCCCTAGGGTTTAGGCTACAATAGAGGGTTTTGTGGTTTACCCATTATACAGTGGTATAATTGAGATCTAATTGTGGATTTGGAAGTATTGACACCTTAGAATTGCTGCCCCAAAAGTTGGTAAGGTTTTGATAAGTTTAGAGTATAGACCCTTTGTTCAACTAGATCAATCCCTTAAGGGTCCAAAGGGAAAAATGGCTGCAAACTTTAGCATGAGGTTACTCAGACACCATTATGCTTAGAAAATTCTCATTTGATCCTATAGGATCATGTTGGGCCCCTCTAAAATAACCTCTCTCAGTTTTCATTATCTCAGAGTGGTTTTCTGATAGTGTTCAGTTTTTAGTTGATGGAAAAAGTGTCAAATGCAAGTAGTGGAAAGTTGCAAGGTGGTGCAACTTTCATTTTGCAACTCGTGTGACCAAATAGATTGTTCCAAAACATCCAAATATGCATTTTTACACTATGAATTGTCCTCTTTCACACCCAAACACGTGGAATCTCTCTGAGCTACGTTCAACCAGATTGATCCCTTAAGGGTCCAAAGGGAAAAATGGCTACAAACTTCAACATGAGGTTACTCAAACACCATGATGCTTAGAAACTTCTTGTCTAATCCTATGATAACATTGGGCCCCTCTATGATAACCTCTCTTGTTTCTCTTTATCTCAGAGTGGTTTTCCTGTAGTGTCCAGTTTTTAGTTGATAGAAAAAGTGTCAAATGGAAGTAGTGGAAAGTTATAAGGTGGTGCAAATTTTGTTCTACAACTTGTGTGACCAAACAAACTATTCCAATGCATCCAAATAAGCATGTTTAAGCTAGGCATGGTCCTCTTTTGCACCCAAACATGTGGAATCACTCTGAGCTATGTTCAACCAGATTGATCCCTTAAGGGTCCAAAGAGAAAAATGATGGAAAACTTCAACATGAGGTTACTCAGACACTATGATACTTATAAAATTCTTATTTAATCCTATATGATTGCAATGGGCCCCTCTATAATAACCCCTCTCAGTTTTCGTTATCTTGGAGTGGTTTTCCTGTAGTGTCTAGTTTTCAGTTGATGAAAAAAGTGTCAAATGGAAGTAATGGAAAGTTGCAAAGTGGTGCAGCTTTTGTTCTACAATTTGTGTGACCAAATGGACTGTTCCAATGAATCTAAATAGGCATTTTTATGCTAATAATGGTCCTCTTTCACACCCAAACATGCAAAATCACTTCGAGCTATGTTCAACCGGATCGATCCCTTAAGGGTCCAAAGGGAAAAATGGCTGCAAACTTTAGCATGAGGTTACTTGAACACCGTGATGCTTAGAAAATTATCATCTAATCCCATGGGATTGTGTTGGGACCTCTATAATAACCTCTCTTGGTTTTCATTATCTCAAAGTGGTTTTCCCATGGTGTCTAGTTTTCAGTTGATGGAAAAAGTGTCAAATGGAAGTAGTGGAAAGTTGCAAAGTGGTGCAACTTTCATTTTGAAACTCATGTGACCAAATAGACTATTCCAATGCATTTGAATATGAATTTTTATGCTAGGAATGGTCCTCTTTCACACCAAAACACGTGGAATCACTTTGAGCTACATTCAACCAAATCAATCCCTTAAGGGTCCAAAAGGGAAAATGGTTGCAAAATTCAGCATGAGGTTACTTAGACACTGTGATGCTTAGAAACTTCTCATTTGATCCCATGGGATTGCATTGGGACCCTCTACAATAACATCTCTCAATTTTTGTTATCTCGGAGTGGTTTTCCCATGATATCCAGTTTTTAGTTGATAGAAAAAGTGTCAAATGAAAGCAGTGGAAAGTTCCAAAGTGGTGTAACTTTCATTTTGCAACTCATTTGACCTAAAAGACTATTCCAACACATCTGAATAGGCATGTTTATGCTAGGAATGGTCCTCTTTCTCACCCAAACACATGCAATCGCTTTGAGATATGTTCAACTAGATCGATCCCTTAAGGGTTTGAGTGTAGTATGTTGAAATAGGCCTTTCCACCTATTGTTAAGGTTGTGTCTCAGTGATATGGACCTAATGTAAGTAGGACAGGGAGTAGGAATAAGAAAATAACATTAGTAAGGGAATTTGAAGAGATTACTAATGTTGCACCTGTTGAAAATTCAAAATTGAGGCCCCTTAAAAGCAAGGCTAGAAAGGTGAAAAGAAGAAATTGCTTGAAAATAAGTTAGAATAGGTTGGAAATAGGGTGAGATTGTGGAGTTTGATGTGTTCGAAAGGTTTGCAAGGACAGGGGAGGTCAAAAGTATGTTATGGCATGACATGCCCTAGTTGGGAAAACAAGGGTTTTGAATGAAAAAGAGAAGTTTGAGGGAGTAAACATGGGTAAATTCAAGGGGCAACATAATTTGGTGGTCAATTAAGTTTGTGTAGGTAGAATGAAGAGTGTTGGAATAGGTTATGAGGTTTAGGTTCAGGGGTTCAGTTCACCAGTTGGGCCAAAAATTTTTGGAGGGAGGTTCAATTTATTTTCGGATCGTTGGTACAAAAAACATGTATATATATATATATATATATATATATATATATATATATATATATATATATATATATATATATATGCAACCTATAAGCATGAATTAGGATTAGAATATCACATATCATCATATAAAAAAAAAACCACCATAAATTTGAATGTCATTTAAAACAACAAAATTTCCAAAAAAAATGTATTTATAACCTACAAAAAGATGTGAATAAAATCATGTTGATTTCCACATGAAAAAAAAACATGAGACCATAGCTTATTGCTTACCATTATGCTTTGATAAATTTTTTCCAAGCATCCATAGCTTGTTCAAAAGTAATTTTTTTAGGATTTTAGCCATAGCAACAAGGCAGTAAATTGTTTGATAAAATGCTTTGGTAGACATGTATGAAAAATGTGGTAGCATAGACAAGGCAGTGAACTATTTGAAAAAATGCCTCAAAGAAATGTAGTTTCATGGTGATGGAATGGCATGATGAATACCATGACTAGAAAATTTCTATGGATTTTCATGGCATTCCATCACTATTGAGACCACATTTCTTTGAGGCTTTTTTTCAAATAGTTCATTGCCTTGTCTATACTATTGCTTATTATTATGCTTTGATAGATTTTTTCCAAGCATCCATAGCTTGTTTGGAAGCACCTTTTTTAGGCTTTTAGCCATAGCAGCAAGGAGGTGAATTGTTTGATAAAATGCTTTGGTAAACATGTATGAAAATGTGGTAGCATAGACAAGGTAGTGAACTGTTTGAAAAAATTCCTCAAAGAAATGTGGTCTCATGGTGATGGAATGCCATGACAATCCATAGCAATTTGCTTGTCATGGAATTCCTTCACCATGAGACCACATTTCTTTGAGGAATTTTTTTCAAACAATTCATTGCCTTGTCTATGTTATTGCTTACTATTATGCTATGATATATTTTTTCCAAGCATCCATAGCTTGTTCGAAAGAACTTGTTTTAGGATTTTAGCCATAGCAACAAGGAAATGAACTATTTGATAAAATGCTTTGATAGACATGTATGAAAAATGTGTTAGCATAGGAAAGGCAATGAACTCTATGAAAAAGTGCCTCAAAGAAATGAGGTCTCATGGTGATGGAATGCCATGACAATCAAATGCATGTGATGGAATGCCATTACAATCAAAAGCATTTGATTGTCATGGCATTCCATCACCATGAGACCTCATTTCCTTGAGGAATTTTTTCAAAGAGTTCACTACCTTGTCTATGATATATATTGCTTACTATTAAGCATTTGATAGATTTTTTCCAAACATCCATAGCGTGTTCGAAAGAACTTGTTTTAGGATTTTAGCCATAGCAACAAGGTAGTGAACTATTTGACAAAATGCTTCGGTAGACATGTATAAAAAATGTGGTAGTATAGACAAGGTAGTGAACTATTTGAAAAAATGCCTCAAAGAAATTTGGTCTCATAGAATGCCATGACAAGCAAAGGCAATTGGAAACTGCTCCTAGTTATTAGTTATGCAATGTGAAGTAATAGCATAACTGCTTAGGTTGACTTTGTAAAAACTATATTGTAATTGAATATTTGTCATCTATCAACATCTAGTTATTAGTTATGCAATGTGAAGCCATGCTTTGAGTTTAAAATATGTGCAATGCAATGTAATCAATGATATGAATATAAACTACAAAAATCTATTTTTTACAATTTATTAGTTAAACTCTTTATTTTATTTGCTTTGTACATCTCTATGCTATAGAAATTCCTTTAATTTTATTTTTTTTTAAATTATTTCTTATTCTACTTTTTTCTACCTTTTTTTTAAAATCTAATTTTTTTTCTAATTTTTTCTAGACTTTTTCCCAATTTTTGCAAAAAATCTTAAACTTTTGGTTTGCCAAATTTTTTCTCCAAAATATTTTTTCTGCTATGGTATAAACACATATCTTTTTGTGATATCAAGGATAATTTTTGAAAATTCCATGCATTTCTAATCTAAAAGGAAAAGTCTTTTTAATAATATGTATGCATCCATGCTTTTGACATTGTCAAAAAGAGCAAAACTTCGTGAATGATGCAAAGGCATGGCGAAGCAGTTCTCACTCTTTGCATGAGAGAAGAGAGATGTGGGAGAGTACATCAAGTCAGTGAGAACAAAAGTGTAATGTGTTTTAGTTTGTAGTATTCCTCTATTTCTCTATAGATGTGATAAATTTTCAGTTCAAATATGGACACCAAATATCAATAAAAATAATTTGTATTAACCAAATAGCCATGTATGCATACATCAATATATGTCGATATAAGTATAAAATATAGTTACAAAATAGCCATATATGCTTACGATAATAACATATAGGCATACAATGTCAAATATATCCAATACATAATATGTAGAAAATTGCCATGTCTAGGCATACAACAAAGGGATCTAGAATCAAAATTCATTTCTCTCCATGCTCTAGAAATAAATTCTTTCCCTTTGTATGGTGATCCGATGGTGATAAGTTTGCCACTCATTTTTGTTGTGTTGGAGGAGTGCTCCTATTGCTCCTAGAGTTTAGCTCCCGGTGAAGTTTTAATTGTTACAATAAGAAGTAAAGACATTAATATATAGAAATTACATTATAAAAGTGATATATTTAACAAAATAATCACTTACAACCATTTCACGATCACTCTCCATGATGAAAATATTTACACATTGTGCTCAAACCCTTTATATACCATCCAAATAGGAATTAAACTACAAATCAATAATGGTTTGATTTTTCACTAGAACTAACATCTATAACAACGAATGTAAATTGAAATTTAGTAATTTCCCTCATACATCCCCTATCAGAGCCATCAAGGATTGTATAGTTGATGATACATCGATATCCATTGCCCTCACAACATTTGGAGGTGTTTTCACAACCAACATCTGAAAATAAAACAAAAAAATATTCAATCACAAAAAAGTTAGAATAGCGATCGACGTCACATGCCTTATAATGTATGAGATCTAATGAACAAAATTTGGAGTACAAGTATTAAACTATATATTTATGATTATCATGCTTACTATTTTCCTTATCCATATCTTGTTCGAAAGGACATGTTTTTAGGATTTTACCAATAGTAGCAAGCCCTTGAACCATTTGATTAAATGCTTTTGTAGACATGTATGATAACTATAGTGGCACAGAGAAGGCAGTGAACTGTTTGAAAAAATTCCTCAAAAGAAATGGGGTCTTGTGGTGATGGCATGCCATTACAAACAAATGCACATCATGGCATTCCATCACCATAATATTGCATTTCTTCTAAGAATTTTTCAAAAAGTTCATTGCCTTCTCTATGGTATTATTTCTTACTATTATGCTTTGATAGATATTTTTCCAAGCATCCATATAGTTTGTTGGAAAGCACCTATTTTAGGATTTTAGCCATAGCAGCAATTGCAAGGAAGTGAGTAGTTTGATAAAATGCTTTGGTGAACATGTATGAGAAATGTGGTATCATAGGAAAGGTGGTGAGAAATTTGAAGAAATTCCTTGAAAAAATTTGGTCTCATGTGGTGATGGAATGGAATTCCATCACCATGAGATTGCATTTCTTCAAGGAATTTTTTCAATATACTAACTGGTGTAGGAGCACCTAGGTTACTAGTTTCCTCTCATGGGAAAATTTTTGTCTAGATTGAATGCCCATTTATAAATTCATGTAAAGGTCATATAAAGACCTAATTCATTGTATTTAAGGTCCTTAGGTGGTCACAAAAAGAAAAGATTTCCAAATGTTGCTAAAGATGGGAAAAATTATAAAAAGGAAAAGAAGGATGGAATATTAAAAGTCACAAGGTAGTTTAGGTAGTTTCACTCAATTAGGGAGATTCAAAAGGCAGTTATCTAATTGGGAATATATATAAAAGCATGTAAAAGGTTGGAAGAAGAACATATTTTGTGTTCTTTAATTATTTTCAATAAATAAAGTTCCTTGTTCCTGCTTTCAATGTGTTTCATTCTTGAATTCAGTTCTTACACGAGCTATATATATTTTTGTTCACTTTATGCAGGGTGTTAACAATGATCTAATGATGTTTTGAAGAGTTACCATAAAATTTAAAAGCCAAGGTTTTTGTGGTTTGTCAGATTAACTAGTCAAGGGTTTTGAGGGTCATTTAAGGCTTGAATTCACCATCCCATCAATGTAGATTTCAGAGATTCATGGGATTGAATGTATAGAAGGCTTTTAGAATGTTTTAAAAAATTTGTGAGTGTATAGGAATAGGGAAATCAAGAAATCTTTGATTGGTTGTTGAATCATATAGGAAATAAAAAGTTTCCTTAATGGAAAGCATGGTTTCAGGGTAGTGTTCAATGAAAAAGCATGCATGAAGCTATTGGTGAGTTTCTAAAGCTTATGCAAGCTATTTCCATGGTATTTTTTGTGGTAGCAAGAGTATTTAAGGTTTGTAAGTACCTTATGCAATAAATCCTCCTTTGTAGGGCTTGATTTGTGCATAGAATGGGGGTTTTTTGGAACAGTGATTTATGAAGCCTTTCTATCACTAATTTTTTTTTATTCTTCAAGTTTGTGACATGATGAATGACTATTTTCAGTCCTTTGGTATTTTGGTGATAAACTATGAGCACTTTATTTGTAATTTAGGCCTAAATTAGTAGCCACTTCCAGCAAATAATTTAAGAATCTAGTAATTTCTTTATGACAAGCTAATAAGAACTTTTGATATGTTATGATGTGTTAAAAAATTCTCCTAAATGTACATTGGGAATGTGGATATACAAAGTGAATGGAAAGGAATCACCTGATTAAGGGATATGTGACCTATAAGCAAAATGGTGGTAAGACTATAAAAGTGTGTAATTCTATAAATACAGATATTTAAATGTTTATTTTGGCATAGAACCATCAATGTGAAGATATAAAAGGTGTGTGAATGGTTTGGTGAAGGCCTTGAGGCCAAACATGATGATTTTATATGTTGTAGCAATATATCCCTAGGTGGAAATGTTAATTTGACTACATAAGAACTTATGAATTTGATAAATCAGTATTATGTGGATATGAACTACATTTGTTTTATTCAAAACCATGATGTGAGTAATGTCTTGGAAGTTATATGGAATGATTGAGCTGTAAATGGTTGATTGAAGTAGCTTGGTCTTGAGGAACTAGTTGGTAATAGTGAAAATTTGGTGAGTTGTTTAAGGAATTGAAAGATTTAGAGCTCTTTATCAGGTTTTTGCTTTGAATTTAGATAAATTGATGATGAAAAAGGTGTGTTAGGATCTGATGGATATAGGTTATAACATGAAATATTAGTTTTTGGTTATTTTTCCTAGGTAAAGCAAATTGAGTGGAAGGGTACCTTGGTGAATGATGAAAGAGTGGATTGTTTAGTGACTCTAATTAGGTTTCTTGCACATGGATTAGTCATTTTGTTGATAAATAAGATGTTTAAAGCTTGAGGATGATAAGAAGAGGTATTGAAATGAGTTGGCTTGTTGTTGCCTTGTGGTTTACAAATGAAACAATGTGACTTTTGATGAAAAGAGAAAGAAATTTTAGTTGCTTATTCAATTTGATCTTCTCTTGATTCAATTGGATCAAATGTACCCTAATGATTGAGTGTTTTGATATGATGCTCTACATCACTAACTGGCTTGTCTATGCTATTGCTTACTAGTATGGTTTCATAGATTTTTTCCAAGCATCCATAGTTTGTTGTGTTGTTGCAACTTTGTAAGCACATGCCTCCATGTGTAGTAATTGCATCGTGCTGATTATGTTGGATTTCTAAACAACTATATTGTATAGTTGAAATTTTGTCATCTATCAACATCTAGTTATTATTTAGGGAATTTTAAGTAATGCTTTGAGTTTGAATGATGTGTAATCCAACATAACCAATAATATGAATATAAACTACACAAATCTATTAAGTAGAATTCATTAGTTAAGTTATCTTTATTCTATTACCTTAGTGTATGTTTGAGTAAATCCACTGGCACTAGGACGTGTTTGCTTGAAACCTCCAATATTAGCTTGTTCAACATCCAAAAATCACATATTAAAATACCATTCATAAAACAATGTTATTAATATGTAATAAATTTATAATTGTTTAGTAGTTACATACCCCACTGATAGGTGTATTGCAAAAATAAGTAGGTGGAGGACCGGTGTATCTAGTCCCAACATTGTGACCCTACAATTTTATTAAAATAATAAAACTAAATTAGTTGATTTTGCATTTCAAAATTGAAATTTAATAAATTAAATTCAATGAACATGCTGAATTTTACCTAACTATCAATGCCATATGCATGATGCAAAATGTCAGCCATCCTCTCCATCCCCATAACAGCATATGGATCCTACATAGTAGCATATGGATCCTACATAGCAGCATATAGATCCTACATAGTAGCATACAAATCTTGCGTAGTAGCCTCCTGAGTGTTGGTGGGGTGATATGAACAAGTTGCCCTGCAAGATTGACACACATGGGCTCAAACACCACCACCCAAAGACTCCCCTCAATGGCATTGTACAATAGGGCTAGTATGATGGATGACACTCCAGGTCAAAATTTTGATTGCCTACAATGTCTCTTTGTCAACACTCTCCTTCGCAATGGCAGCCATAACAATGTTCTCACGAGATGACCTATTTTGAGGTCATCTCCCTTGCCACATAGGATATAGCTATGCACCAAGCCTATCTTGAGCCAACCCCCCACCTCTCTCCTAGAACTCCCTTATATCTAAATAATTTTGGATTTGGTTCAATATGAACTCACTGTATAGTTTCCTAAGAAAGTATTTGGGGACTTCACAGTTGTTGCACGGTGCGTAATCAAAGACCAAGTACCACCTATCATAAAAACGATTCCTAATCTTTTGGTGGTGGCACTAATGAGTAGGAAACCTCTTCACATTGAGGCTAAGATTTTGATGTGTTCTAGGGTCAATGAATAAAGAGCGCAAATCACCTTTAGTAATTTTTAAATCTTTTACTTATTTATATGATAGTTTATCTACATAATATGTCTTAGCTACCTGCCTCCTATCCTGCCATCTAGTTATTTGCTGGGTAATTGAATCTACATTTTTTAATATTTCTTTCATTGAATTTTCTAGGGTCATTATTTCTATGGTTGAAGCATTTGGATCACTCAACCTACTAATAAAATCCTCAATTTTTTTTTTTTGTTCTCAATTTCACTCCTCAAATTTTCTTGAGTGCCAGGAGGGTGTTGAGTGATTGGTGGGGGAGGTTGATTTTGTTGAGGATTTTCCTACTCTTCTTGGACTGAGGATTTTGAGGATTTGCAAGATCATTTGCATCTCCTACAATTTTTTTTAAACAAAATCAACTTGAAACTAGGAAATTCAAAACAAATAGCAAACAATACTTACCTCTTGTACCTATTCGTCATCGTGGTACCATCTTTGCAAAGAAAAAGCAACTGTTGTTGATGAATTTTGTAGAATTCCTCCTCTTAGAATGTGAGCCCAAAACTGAGGGTTTTTTGCCATAGCCAGAGCAAAAAGATAGACAACAAGAAATGAATCACTTTCACTTTTTTTTCTTTTAAAATGACACAACACGAGCACGTTATAACGTGCTCGTGTTATGTCATTTTTAATTTTTTTTTGGAATTGGCCACAAAAGTGTAACCCAACTTCATGCACCTACCCATGGGAATATAGGATTCCAATTGGAAAATAGGTCTATAGGTATCTAGAGGCATTGGCAAATAGTGCAAGTATGAGTAAATCTTATTTTACATCTCTAAAGACAAAAAATTTCTCTAGTATATCTGCATCGAGTCAATTTGAGGTGGGAACTTCCTTCGATAAAAGAGAATTAGAGATTGTCATTAGTGAATCCCCTCTGGAATCAAAGAAGAAAAAATTTATAACTAAAGATATCATTGAAATTTCAAAAGAAAAGGAGAATGTATCCTTATATGACATCTAGGCTATGTTAGTTAAGGGGAAGATGAAGAAGATTGGTGAATTATGGAGTGCAGCCTCTCATATTGAAAAACTAAAGATTGATGATGCTTTGGTAGAATACATACTTCTGAAAGGTATTGGAGTATGCACTATTTCTGATTTCTTGCAACAAAATCTAGTTGAGATTGTTGAAGAAAGAATGCTACTTGAAGGTCTAGAAGGACATAATTTTGAAGCTTTGGTTAAAAATAGGTGTAATAAAGCTAAAGGGAGATTATATAAATTTATCATGGAAACAAAGAAGTGCATTAAAGAAATATCAGACATCTACAAGTATTGTCTTTGGTGGACTACTATGGTAGATAGTTTTAGAGGTAAAATTGAATCAATTGAGTCTGAAGTAAATATTATTGGAAAGAATTTTGACATATTTGAAGATAAAAAAGGAAAGAAAAGATTGAGAGTTGGCGAACTACAAGCTAAATTGGTTGTTGTACAAAGAAAAAGAGATGATGTAGTTAATACTTTTTGGCTCCTTAAGGAGATTGTTGAGGTCCGGTTAGACCATCTTTCCAGAATACTTACTAATGCAGATGATGTTGAAAGATATATTTGATATTGGTTACCATCCTTTACTCTATTGGACATATTGGAAAGCATCCATACTCAAATGGAGTCAGCTACATTTAACTGGAAGAAATTGCATCCAGTTCTTGAGGAAAGATACAAGAAAGTGTTTTAGGTGAAAAGTGTCATTTTTACTTGTATCTTGAATGTTATATTTCTATTGTTTTTGCTATGGAGAAGAAAATGGGGAGAAGAAATTTTTGGTCATCTAGAAGTTTTTTTTTTGGAATTTTATGACTTTTGATGTCACCATAATCAAAATTTTGTGTACAACCCTTTTTGCCACCCTTTTCCATTGATGTCAAAGGGAGAGAGATTGGAACTAGAGGGAGAGAGAGTTAGAGTATGGGAAGATATTTGAAATATTGGGAGAGTCTAAAGGAGAAGTTCTTGTTACATGTTTCCATCAATGAAAAAGGGGGAGATTATTGGAAAAACAAAGAAGATTGACTATCTCTACAGTTTTTGTGTTGTCATTGATGTCACCATGTTGTGTTTAAAAGTTTAAGGTAGTGTTTTATCTAGTATTTTGGTGTAGTACTTGAACTAGTATTTGTATTGTTCTCTCTGGTATTCTTTTTTGCACTCCTCTACAGTTGATTGTTACTACTTGTGGTTTTGGGAAATGGTTTGTAGGTTTCAGGAGTATGTACATTCAAGATCTTACATATCTAGATGCTTGTAAGGTTTATCAACATTTCACTTGTATTTGCAAATATGTTATCAGGTCTATCCTTGGCCAACCTAATGAATGTATTATGTAATGGTGAATTATTTTTTTTGATGTGGATATGTGTGACCTATCCTAGGTCTGTGCTAACTTGATGTAGTGTGTTGGGAAGATTTTGTGAAAGATTGAAGCCAATTGTTAGTATTTTTGATAAATATGATTTGCATATAATTAGACCGATCTAATTGATTCCTGTGGATGAATCAAGTATATATATTGGAAAGGGTTGAAGATTAATGTGTGAATGTAGTAATAGGTGTGTGACAATGTGTGTAATCAATGAGGCAGTTGTAAATGCGAAAGTGAGAAAATATAATGAAGTGTGTTAAGTCATTATATTGAGTATCACCAAAATTATATCAACACTTGTTAGGTACACTATTCTTAGTTCATTTTGTCTATAAAGCCCTCTTTTTGTTCTATAAATATTTTTGTAGGCAGTGAGCCTCCCTATAAGTAGTGAGCTTTTTTATCTACACAATGAGTCCTTTTTGGGAAGTGAGCCCTTGGTAGTGAGCCTTATATTTTTCTATTCTAGAACAACTTTATATTGTGAGCTAATCCTCATCATGGTTTTTCCCTCCTTGGGTTTTCCATGTAAAATCTGGTGTTTAGTGTGTTATCTTACTTTATGTGTTGTATCTCTTAATTATGCTTAATAACAGAATAGTGTAATTGTGGAATTGATATGTGTTGAAGTTTTAAACTTGAATTTTTGTGACAACTAATTCATCCCCTCCTCTCAGTTGTCCTGCATCCTTTAACAAACCTCACTATAGGTAGCTTCTCTAGGAAAGAGAAAAATCTCAGCATCAAGGAGTTTTAGAAAAAGGTAGACCAGGAGATGGAGGGAATGACTCCTTAGAGAGGTAGGGAGTTGGTAAAGAAGGTAGGATGTTTACTACTACCAATATGGGATTTTTCCTTACCCATTGCTTTTGATGCAATAAGGAAACATCAGGGTGAGGATCCAATTTTTAGGTCAAAAGAACAAGCTAAAGATCTATACTTTGGATTTGGATTCCACCCTAGACATGAGACCTTGGTTATCTAATTAATTTTCCTTAAGACTATAAGCCAGAGGTCATATCCAACCCAAATTATTTTATAGGGAATCTTGTTATCATTAGATTTGGAGACAAAATTGTTATACAAACAACTCGTTTAATAGTAAATGCAACTCATTTCATAAAGGCAATTGTTAGGAAGTTGCAAGCTGATGTAGACATGGAGAATAGCCTAAATCAAAACCTTTAGAAAAGGCTTTATTTAGTCTAGGGGTCATTTCCCCTCCACAACAAATAGAGGATGCTCAAGCCTCAAATAACATAAATAAATTGGAGGTGGAGATAAAGGAACAAAAGGATAAGCTAAAATAGTGAACCTTAGAGGTCAAGTGAGCAAAGGAAGCATGAGCAAAGAGGACTTGTGATTTGGTGGACAACATTATGAGATATAGGTTCTCCGAAATACTTGCCCATGTAGGTAAGGTGTGGTACAATTATGCACAATTGAAGGATGCTTCATCTTCTCACAACCACATATGGATGATTGAAATGCACACAACTCAAGTGGTCCCAGGGAGTAGAGCTATTGAGATTGCTAGTTAGGAATTTCAATTTTGATGGAAACTTGATATCTGACATTTTAAAAGAGTCAAATTATTTGGATGACATGATGAGACATCACAATATATATAAAGGTTTAATGAAAAGTGAGATTAAAAAATTTGAGGAATTTAATTAATTCCATATGCCTCCAATTTTGGTCAATGAGAAATGGTGGCATGTGCAGAATGGAGATAAAAATTTTCCAACATCCTCATGCCCATATATAGTAATAAAATAATGAGGGTGATGTTGATGCTAACCAATTAAATGCTAGTATGGTTGCACTTAAAATTAAAGTATAGTTTGATTGGTTTTCCACACCTACTGCAAGTTTTGATTAGCAATAATTACAAGGAACATTTGGATGAGGTCAATAGCTTTTTGGCACTAAGGATTGACACCTCAACAGAGTAGGTAGAACACATGGAAAGAAGGGTGATGAAAATTGAGTTTCATTTCATTCGGCTCACAACCACTAGATATAAGTGTTGCATTCAAGGGGTTCTACTTTCTATTTTTTGTAAGTCTTGGTGTAGGTTTTGGATTGTATAGTTGTTTCCTCTTATGCTTAGAGAGGAAATTTTGTATAGTTTCTTCTCTATAATAACAATAGATGTCTTGAATTCTCATTGCATTATACTTTATGGTGTATATCAATCTTATCATTCTCTCCATTGTTGCACTCATTACTCTTGAGTCAATATATTCAAGGAATATATTCTAGTTCACATTTCACCTTATGTGTTATGAATGTATGAATTGTGATTTTTTTCTATTCAATTTGTTTGATAAAATTGTTTATGTGCTGGTTTCTAAATTCTTGTTGTAAGGCATCAAGGTTATCAAAAGCAAAAAGGTTGGTCTATTGTAGGTGTTTATTACATTTCTAGACTCTATATAGATAAGGAACTACCCTATCTAAATCTTAAAGCTAAAATATTTGATAGAATCAGCTATAAAAACAAAATCAAAACCTTTACTTTTCTATAATTTTATTTTTTAATGTTCACTACCTGGTAGAAGATAAAGGATCTCACAAGTCCATGGGCCCATAGTAGAATGTCTTTTTCTTGGTTGTGGAACTATGGAAGGACACTATGTGATGATATTCTCATGTGGGACATGGGAGAGTCCTATTGGAGAGAGGGGATGGTTATGTCCTTTTCAAGAACATCAAGGCTCCATGAAATGTTGCCACATGGTTGAAGATAAAGGATTGGTTGGGGAACTATGGAAGGACACTATGTGATGATATTCTCATGTGGGACATTGGAGATTTCTATTGGAGAGAGGGGACAATTACATCCTTTTCAAGAAAATCAAGGCTTTACTCATCATTAAAATTTGAGATTTTTACGTCCCTTTCTAGATGGAAAGCCCATGTTCAAAATCAATAAATGGTTAGATGAATGTACTACCCTCATGTGAAAAAGAATCAATGGTGGATGTCATAGATGATGGCTCAAAATCTCCTTTATAAATTTTTAGTTCAATTGTTTGGTCCAACATTGTAGCAAAAATCATAAAGGTGTACCAGTTCCATCTCAACTTGAGTTGAAGCTCTTAACAATTAAAAAATAGGTACACCCTTCTTGGAAAACTTCACCATTGTTAGTCTTGAAGCTCATAATCAAGTTTGTAAACTCTATTGCAAAATACTACAGAAATCAGTTTTAAATCATTCTAGAATTATGAGTTGGTCAAACACCCAACCCTCTAGCTCTACATCTAAAAAACCCTTTAAGGAGAATATTTTGGCCTAGTTGTTGGTTCCTCAAAAAAGTCTCAACATCAATGTAACCTCAGCCCTAATGTAGTAGAGGGGTTGTAGACATAGACAAAAATTATAGAGATGTTGAGCTAAAGTACTAGGATGAAATAGTCACTAAGTGGGAATTGTTCCTATAGTAGTATGGAAAATGAAACTGACATTCCCCTATATCCAATGCATGGACCTATAATTTTGAGAAGTTGGTTGTTCCTAATTTCTTTATAAATGTAGAACTCATCAAACGCCTTGCTTTTTGGAATGATGAAAATATCAAATTAGTTAGGGCATTGGATGGAAGTGTCTTAATAGATATAACTAGGGAATTTGTTTGTGAGGTTTTAAGACTCAATGTGGCCACAGATAAGGTTATAGACCTTACTTCTTTCAAAAGAAAATACAAGCAAGATAAAAGTAGCTTCAGAGTGAAATGTCTCCCTAGGTTTAGATAAAAAATATTTTATGGAAAGTCATTGAGAATCCATGATAACGAACATGATCCTTTTGATGTCAAGTATTTTGAAGACTATTTCAAAAGAACATATTGGGAATTATACTATGTGTTGGGAGAAGATGAAAGCTCAAAAATGGAGATACCTCTTATGTATATGGCTATTGATATACAACATCCTTTTTTCAATAGTGAATTTGACTATGCCAACTTTTTAGTTGAGGCTATTCACAATAAACTAGTGGAAATTAAGAGAAGTGATAAGGAGGTGAACTTCAGTGGTATTCTCTCCTTTCTATATGCTTTTTTACAAAGGAAAAGATCATTTTAGTAGAGTTTTACAACTAAACATAAAATATAAAGAGGGAAATAATCTCCTAGTGCAATGTTGGACCCATGTTGGGAACAAACATTGTAGTGAGTCCAATTATTTTTTTTTTGAGAATTTATTTGTAAGATAAGTCATGGAAAGGTTGGGTCTACCTTGAATTATATTTCACAAGGAAATTTTGGATTTCCTTAGGCCCAAAAAGAGGAAGCTAGAGTTAGGAGTACAACATAACTAGGGAGATTTTTACCTACATGATAAATCAATTGTTATTAGAATATATGGGTGCTCTCAAGCATCCCATGTTATACCTAAATATGTGTCACCTAGGTTAGAATTCATGAAAATTATATGGAAATTGAATGAGATTGATCAATTTAATTTAAGGAAACAAAAGAAAGGGTCCTTTTTCCTTATGTTATTGTCTTTTTCAGATTTCAATTCAACTAGAGATGGCTTAGCTAGGCTGAAAGAAATTCTTGGGGAATACAACTTATTTCCATTAAAATTCAAGGATTTTGATCTTGAGGGTTTCATACACGAGGTCAAGAAAAGTATCAAAAGGTCCAATTTTTTCCATTAGGTTGATCAAATTGAAGATTTCATAAGTAATTACAAGAATGAATCTGAGGTAAAAACAAAAAGGTGAAATGGATTTCATTCAACAAGGTAGAGGCTTCTAGGATAGAGAATGATAAGAATTAATGTGGATTATTTTTTGATATTGTTGATCCAATTTCCAATATTAAGGTTGTGTTGAATAATTTTGATAGAGTTGTAGGTAAGGCCCTTATTCTAGGAGAGAAACCAACAAAGCATCCTAGACCTGAACTCTCTATCAGAAGGCCCTAGCCATAGGGGAATGTTATTAGAGAAAATGTGCAATCAAACCCACCATAGGTCACTCCCTCTCCTTCCCCTAAAACAAATAGTGTGGAATTTGATTCTCCTCTAAGAGAGTGAACACAAAAGAGGATGAAAGTTGAGCAACTGCCATTTTTGGTTGATAATCTCATCAGTTCAGATGAAAGTGAAGATGTTCATACCACCATGGATGAAATTTAGTAATATATTCCATCCCCACAAGAACAAATATTGTTGGCCTTATTCAATAAAGGTTTGGATTAAACATGGCTATGGGGAGAGATAACCTCAATGATGTGAAGGAATTGGAATGTTCAAAATTCATGTTTGATGATGAGTTTATAAAATCCTAGGATTTTAAAGAGTTTTTTTTAAGATCAAAGAGGGAGGAGTACCTTAAAAGTGTTTGGTTGGCACAAGTAGATGTGCCTAGAGAAAAGTATGATGAATTAGCTACAAAGGTAAGGGAATAAATAAATTTTGAGTCTTAAAAAATTATGCCTAACAAAGGGAGAAGAATGGTGGAAAATAGTGGATTGCTACTCCTTTGTGAATGATATGTTTCTTTTGCAATTGTATTTGATACTATTAGGAAACAAGAAGGAGAAGTTTTCTCCACAAAAGGGGAAGTAGAGATGGATTTATCAAAATTAGGGTTCAACCCACATTGGGGAGCCCTTTTCCAAACTACAATGAAGCCTATGATTGCTGAAACATTGAACCTTGGGTAATGGTATCAAAGGGAGCTTTATTATAAAGAGATTGCATGACACCTCTACCCCTAAATATTTCACATTAGTTGTAGATGATTCCAATTTTAATGAAGCTACTATTCAAAGGTTGCAAGATAGAATTAATATAGTGTTGAAGGAAAATAATTGTCTCATGGAAGCTTACAACTAGCAACATGTATTATTGGATTAAAAAAAATTGAAAGTGTGTAGGAAGCAAGCTCCTCTTCTATAGTTCCCTCTACTCATCTGATGATTCAAAACATAGAGCTTAAAGAAAATATTCAAATTATGGAAGAGCACTAAAATAATTCTCAACAAAATCAAAAAAAGGAGAATATGTGCATTGCAACATACATCTTGCAGCACATAGTATCTAAATCTTAAGAAGGCTAGAAGATACCCATGTGGCATATCTAAATTTGTGAAATGCAATTACAATAATAAGTGGGGATAAAGAGAGGCTCAAATTTATATTTTAATAGTGGAATCCTAGATTTTCATCTTTGGAAGGTATGTATAAGGGATCTGCAAACACATCTAATGCCCCACCTATTATCTCTCTTACTTTTGAGATTGTCAAGATGGCATTGAATCATAAAGGGTATTTGGAAAGTATAAATGAATTTGCATAAGAAAAAATGAACTCTTTCATAAATGTTGACAAAAGGGTTGTACCTTGCATGTTAGAAGATAATTGAGAGTTGAAGACCCTAGAGAAATGGAAGGATAGTTTTAATATTGTAATCCCCACACTCCTCCCTCTAATTTGCAAAGGTGAAAAATTTGATATAAATCAGCTTGATTCCTATTTAGATGGGATGGTCAATGAAAAATAAACAATGGAAACTTTTTGTAGAGAGGTAAATGCTTTACTTGATGCTAAGTATCATCAAAATTTGGAGAATATGGAGAAGCTCTTGGCCTATGACTAGCTTTCTAAGGATATGTTTAAGGCATGAAATGAAAACTATATTTGGTTACATGGCCTTTGAGTGGGTCTGTGCTTTTATTCCTATGCCTCCTATCTGAGATTTTGGTTGTTAGAAAGGTATGATATGAGGTTCTTCACTTCTTTGCTTGTTTCTTCCCTTATGTTATAAAAGTGAATCTCAAGCCTCACTCAAAATTTCAAAGGTTTTTGAATTTTTTATCTTTCATCTCTTTCTCTATAAGCTCTTTTTTCATAGTTTAAGCTAGATTTGATAGCACAAATAGGAATTTTTTTAATTTTACTCTGTAATAACAAAATATAACTCAAATACTTAAGTGTATTTCTTTAGTTTGGTATATCAACATATCTTTATCTCTAGTATCATATTCACTATCTTTTGACTCAGAATATTCAAGGTTTATTTATAATTTTTCATATCACATCATGTGTTATTAATATTCAACTGTTACATTATATTCAATGAAGGGATTAATATTCCTTTCAATTATTTATCAAAGATTTTGTGAGTGAAATAGGAATTTATAAGCAGTGTGATAAGTGTTGTTCTTTGCTTGGTTTCTCATTGTAAGGTAGTGAGGTTATAAGAATCGATAATTTGGTTTATTGTAAAGTATATTTCATTTTTTGACTTAGTTGTGGGTAATGTTATGATCAAAATAATTCATAAATTGTGAAGATTGATGCATAGTCACATATCAAATCAAAAATAAATTTTTATTTTACTACAAATTTTATGTTTTATGCACACATCCATGATAGGAAGAAAACATTAAGCATTGAGTTTAATGATGAATCATTGATTACATGTAAAACTCATCAGTATGACATAATTAAAATATGAAACTATTAATAATATGTTAATTTATTCAATTTGATTCATAATTTCATGGAATACAATATAAAATATGACCAATTATAGTTTAGAATATGATTCATGTAGTGCAGTATAAATACCTAAAAATTTATAATCCATTTCCATTTTCCAAATCAAGTTAGGGTCCTCACTCTGACATTGAGATAAAGTAAAAGAGTCATATTGATTTTGAGTCTAGTATTCATTTTATTCACCCTATGTACATCCACTTAATTGAATCTCAAATTCAACATTCATTGTGTCACTATCATTTGTCCCACTGCTAGTGCCACCACTACAAGTGTTTGAAGTGTTTCACAACCCTTTTCTTTCACATATGGAATTCCAGATTGTGAGTGGCCTTTCAAAAGGAATTTTTTTTATATTACATGTAGTTCCAAACCCCCTCAAGCAATTTTCCAAATTCTTGTCTTTTTTTTTTTTCTTATCTTTGATTTCAAAATCCCCAATGAACTAAAAGCTCTCTCATCCTACACCAACCCAAAAATAATTGTTTGACATAAATAACCAAGTTTGAAATATTTTGATATCGAATCAAGCAATATTTCACTGACCTAAGGTTGTCCAACCCCTTGTTATTGATTTTGATTCCATGGGCTTCTCCACGGAATCAAATTGGTCCATAATACTTAGTTTAAAACAATTAGATTGTTCTCTAAGCTTATTTCCATTTATAATTCCTTATATTGTTTGTTCATTCTATCCTAACTTTTCAAAAAGTATTCGGCCAATGTATTTAATTTTTGATTAAAAATTCTAGGCTATCTTAGATCACTCATAATCATCCACAATCTCACCAAATCTTGTTGGTCTTAATACAATGGGTTGAAATCAGCCCACTCAAACAAATTCTAAGATGGTGGGGGGAAAGGATCCACTTGAAGAATTAGACCAAAACATGTTGGGCTCTCCTCATGGCGAGATGAAATGGAAAAAATTTAAGAGGAAATAATCCTTGAGAAAACATCATATGTTTCTCAAATCAGTCACAAAGGGTGGAAATACCTTAGAAATGTGTCTTTCTTTTTAATTGGTTTATATGTTGGGGATGAGGTCCCCTAAATGTGGCCTCACTGGTTTATAGATCTAGTCAAAAGAATTTTGGAATTAATAGAAACTTATTTACATACCAAAAAAAAAAATCTTTCAAATTAACACTAACAAATTTAACAATTTCATTAAAAGCTTCCTTTGTGATATGTACTTGATAGAGTGCTTGATCATTGAAAAATTGTGTATTGGTATCTAAAATCCATGTAAAAAGACACATAACTACTCACTTACACTAAACTCTAAGTAATTTTCAATATTACTCAAATCTATAAATATCTGCCAACTTACAAAATTTGGATTTTGAAAAGTTAGATCTAGAGATTATCAAAGGCCATGCATGTCATTCTACATAGTTTGGTATATTCATAAATATACATAGTTTTGTCTTGGGATTTCTTCACAAGATTTTCATTTCATCTAGCAAGGGGAGAAGACTAGCTAAAGTTAAGAGTGTCTCTATATTACTTAACTTATGTAAGAGGTTAAGAGCTTTGTCTACTGTGTTGTGGTGCTTGTACATTATTCCAATCAAGGATCAATATTTTGAAAGAACTTGTTACATTGGTCAATGCAAGGAGATCCATCTAGCATCAACATCCTTAAGAAGCTTGTTTCCTCTTGTTACTCTCTCAACAAAATTTTGGAATTCTACAAAAATTTTGGGACTTCAACAAAAGTACGCATAGAGCTCATGGACTAGATTTTCAACTTTTGATACTGTAGAATACTTGCTTATAATTCTAAATGATAAATTCATTTTTTGGGACATGTAATAAATTCCAAGCATGTATGGTGCACAAGTAGTTTGTGACTTTTCACAAACATAGATCTTGTGACCTTGCATTACTATAGCTCCATCAACTCATACACACACCAACTTTTTGGTAATTTTCAAGTAATCCATACCTCCAATTTAATTCAAATATTTCTCAACTAGTTCAAATAGATTTTACAATGTTGAACCATCCTACATTTTATGAACATAAATAAGATGAGCTTGGTGAACATGTTATTTTATAGTAGACACATGCATACATACCCAAGAAAGATTATCTACCATAGAAAATTCATCGAAAGATAATGCAATGAAGTTTCAATCTTTTACTTTCTTCATTAAATCTTTCTTTTCTACCACAATAAGACAACTTGCCCATTCCCATCCAACATTTATTGAAAAATGTGTGCTAGGAAAGTTAGGAACACCCAAAAAAGATAATAAATTAAAATATTTTTGGTAGTCTATCATAGGATGCCCTCTAGACAAAATATGAAAAATAATACTCATCTAAACAATTTTTTCTAGTTGTACCCCTTCCATTACTTTTCCAAATTGAGCCTCAATTGTACCTACATAGGCTACAAGCTTCACCATTCTTTTCACATGCTCATAATATTTCATGGCATACTTAACATGAAGACATTCTTCCTTCTATTTCCATCTTACTACTAATTTTTCCTTTTCGTCTATGATTTTTTTTTTCATAAACTTTATCGATATTCTTTTCTATAGTGACAATCTTTAGCGACAACTTCTTGTATCTTCTACATTTCTAACTACACATATTACACTTGTATTCTATTGAGGGTTCATCTTTTTTTTCTTTCTCCATTGGTTCAATGAATGGGTACTTTGACACCCAATCAATTTGAAAATTCCTTGTCATTTCCCTCTCATGCCCTATTTTTTATTTGCTTTTTCTTTTCTTGCTACCAACATCACCTACGGTGCCAACATTTTTATCCAAATCAATTATCACATTCTAGCTAACTAGGTTATCCCTTGGAACATCTTTCATGATGTTCCCATCCTCATTTGACTCATTTAACTCAATCCCACATTTCAAAGAGGTGTTGTAAATGCCTTCTTCATTAATTTTTGTTGCAAGAGTTGATGATGTAGCTCCATCTTGATTTCATGGATCAGAAACATTGCTAATTCTAAAGTAAGATTGTATGGTAAATCTATGTTTTAAGCATTTTGATTGCCTCCTCGTCCTAATCTAGCCAAGGTGGGAGGATCCAATTAAGGACTGTCCAACCTTGTAGCTTAGACTACCAACTCCATGATCACATAGATATGCAACAAAATTTAATAGCTAATCCACATAAAGGTAAAAGACATTGAAGAACACTAGACACAAGATATATCTTGGGAAAACCCTAACAAGGAAAAAAATACCTTCAAAGCTCATTCCACATCATATTATAATGTTAAAACACATTACATATGCCTCTCGGGCTTATAGATTCTAGGTCATAGCCCAAGGATTACAAATAATTCATACAACAATTTTCCATCGACTTCTTTTCTTTCTCCACACTCTCTCTACTCTAAGATTCTTCTAGATCAGAATACTTCATCACCATGGCTCATACTTCATATTATAGAGCACATTGTTGATCTACCTTCTTCTACCTGTCATAAAAAATCCTCTTTATTCTATTTATATCATCCAAAAATCATTTAACTCTCAACATGTCAGCCCAATTACAACGACTAGTAAAATAATGTGCCAACTCAAATAGGTTGGACCCAAAATATAACAAATTACAATGTGAATCAACCAATGTCAGCCACAACAAAGCTAGGACCCAAAAAAGCATCCTCGATCATGACAACACCTTCTAAATTATTCCTCAAAGATCAACAACAAGCTACAATGCCCTATCAACAAAGAACATGGAAAACATAAACTCTCAAAAGAAAATCACTAATCGCAGGCACACAAATCAAAGTGGACTAACAACACACAATTTGGAAACATCCAAGAGCCTCATGAATCACCATAGAAAATTCTACAACAACTCCACTTACTAGAATCACATCATCTTCCCTCACGAACACCAACTGGAACAACCGAACAACTTTCAACACATAGATCTTCACAACTCAATCGATCCTTCATGCGGATCCCTAAAACTTGACATGGAAATACTAAATGTACTTCACAACAAACCCGTTAATCCACAACCTTAGTTCATCAATACACTGAGCTAGCCATGCCGATTGCTAAACTAAACTTCACTATCAACTGCCTCAATTTTCTAAGGACTTCCAGATGCCCCTACATCACATCCCTTCACCACCCTAAGCAGTCTCACCTTTGTTGCACTTGTTGCTTGACATCTTGATCTCTCACTTCAAATAAAATATGGAAAAATGTCTTCTTATTTAAGGAAAAATAATATAGATCCCATTTCGTACTCAATATTATCTTTAAGATTGAAGCAAGAATGGAAAAGAGATAAAAAAATCTTATAACACTATTAAGAAATGATCACTCACCTTTATGTTTTCATTAACTTGCTATTCATTAATGCAAGAATACTTGTGTTGTAAGTTTGTAACTTGCCTATGATCAACTTAAAGGTTCCAAGTCCAACTTTCAAATTGAGCGTTCACAAGTTCAAAATTAAACAAAATGTGTAAGAATAGATCATATTTTTTATTATATTTATATCAATCCATTTTTGGAAAATTTTGTAGGATTTTTAAATGGTATAATAGTAATTTGATGAATCCCTCATGATTATACAATGATACATTTAAGTGTTGGGCGAATCAAACCTCAAAAGAACACATACATTGTAATTTTCAAGGTGATTATGGCCCTACAATTAGCATGGAAGTGTCAAAGGAAATTGGTGAAATGTGTCATGAAATGTAGTTATTTTTAATGCTATTGTTGAAATGGTTCCTCATAAGAAACTATTTGTAAATTTTAATTGCTGAAATGGGTCCTCACGTGCAGTGAACATTTAATGCCATTGGAAAAATGTGTCTTGATACAGAATGTTGTTTTAATAGTATTGGTGAGTATGTAGGTGATTTAATACATACTACCGAGATTCCAGGAAAATATATTAATTGGCCCATTTTAAATGCATAGCCTTTTATGGTGAAATTATTACTTAAATATGCCTCATAAAATAAATCGATGGAAAATAAAAATGCATTGGACCAATAATTAATAAAATCTAGGAGATTTGGCCACCCTAATGGTTACAATTCATTTGCTAATTTTGACTTGGCCTATATGTACTATTCACAAATTGGAAAAAAATTTACACTTAAAAATTCCTTGTGTGAGATTGAGCAACATTAGATCATCTATTCCTAGGGTCGCAGTATGTTAGCTCACCTCTATTATGATCTCAAAAGCTTTATTTATTGAGAGCTACTTAGCATAGTGTACTGTACACTCCTACAGGTTTGTTCCTTTTAGAATGTTATGTGACTTATACCTTCAAGTTATCCCACAGTAGTCGCCATGGGCTACCCATGAGCATTCAACTAGACACTGAGATGAATTTGGAAATATAAGGATTTGTTATATTAGAGGATTCAGATTGGTCATCTAATGGAGGATGAGATTGTATGGAGGCCTTACCTCACCATACCCCAATAGAAAAATATCACATGATAGATTGTGAGGATGTAGCAAGATAGGTTCCTACTTTGATGGCATGACTATATAGTTATTCCATTTTACTATGATAAGTCTTGCAATAGCTTGGATAGGTTCAACTACCATTGAGGCCACGATCTACATACATGAGAGCAACACGGTGTGGCTCTAGACTCGAATACATTTAGCTTTCCAAAATTAATGATGTTGATTTCAGTGACTCAAATGATGAGAACCATAATGTACCCCCAATATTATACATGGATGATGTAAGTACCATTATAACCTACAAGTGTTGGTGGAGCATGATCGAAACATGTCTTCCTTATAGATCATCCCATAGGAGATGTTGGACCTTTTCTAGGTCATGGAGATGAGAGAGAGGATGGATATGTAGATAGAAATACAAATGAAGATGATAGAGAAAATTAGCTAGATGAGGAGGGTAAGCATGATGAGGATGATGAGGATCCACAACTGATGAGTGACTATCCTGATGAGCTATATGAGGTTGCCGATATCATTAAGGAGATAACTTCATCTCACCTATGAGTCACTTGAGTAAAATCAACATCCACAATAGGCATGGAAATTCATGAGTAGGAAGAGGGTAATGGCATTGTTTCATCCATGATTCTTGCACATGAGGGACTAGTGCAAGGGCACCCACAGGTCTTCATGCCTCCAAGGGGGATCAAAAGTTGTTATTTTGTTTTTTTTCAAGTTTTTTGCATGTAATAAGGTCTTATAAGACAATTTCATATGTGTTAGAGTCTGGTTTGAGTCATTAGGTGTAAGTTAGGGTCTAGAGGCAAAAGTGTCAATGTTGCACAATGTTGTTAAAGTAGCTTTTTCATTTTTTGTCATAAGCGGGCATAAAGGGTTTTTGTTAAGTTTTAATTTGAAATTTGGTTGAGAACCATTGGGAAATGGTTGTAAGTGTCTAAAAAGGCCTCTTACCATTTAAAGGAAGGTTGGTTGTTGAAACTCTTGAATATTGGAGTAATAAAAGTTTGGTTTTTTGCATTTTTCAATGCTATTTTGCTGCTAAACTAAATTGTACAAATCTGTATGATCTTTACATGGTCTAAAATCAATTGTAGATGATATGGTACTTAGTATACTCTTATTTTGTGTTGATTTCATGTAATTTCATTTTGTTATGAGTGAGTTGTGTTGATTTTGCTTCAAACTGGTCTAAACCCTAGGTAGGGTAACCATCGAGTGTGAAAAATGTATAATTTTTCATTCCACCAGTGAAAAAATCCCAAACTTGGTGAAATAGATTTTTTTAGTTTGTATTTCAGTTTCCTAAACTTTCAAGGGAAGAAGATTATTTTTGTCTCATGTAGGAATGCTTGAAGTTTTGATATCTTCATGTATCAGACCTAGAAGCCCTAGTGTTTTGGGAAAATTTGATGTATGCCTTTTGAGGGATGATCCTTGATGTAAGAGTTGATGATTGGGCCATGTGTGATATGTGGAGAATGTTGGAATAGGTGTTGAGATATTTTGAAGCCTTGAACCCACTTGGAGCATGCCTAGTTTCCAATTAGGTCTAGTCAAAGAAAGAGGATAGTTAAAATTTGCAACCTTCTGTACAAAGAACCCTACCCTGATTTTGAAATATGTTTAATAATGGAAAAATGCATATCTAAAACAAGTTTTCTTTCCTGGAGATCAGTTTTGGTTGGATAGTTATGTCTAAAAATTCCATTTTTAAAGTCTACAAGGAAGAATAAGGGTTTGTGAAGGAAAACCCACATTTTGATGAACAAATGCAGTTGAAAGTGGTTGTCTAAGGTTCCTTTGAGATTGTTTACCCTTGATTTGCATAAAATTGGTATAAAAATACAATTTTGATCTGAAGAGGAAATTTTGAAGGGAAGAAGAAATAAAGTTGGCTCCAAAAGGGAATCCAATCCCCCGAGAGGTGAATGAGTTGAAGGAGAGACATGCCAAAGAGATGAGAGAAATGAAGGAGAGGATTGGTACATTGGAAACAAGTCAGAGGAGAGAAGTGGACTTCAGTGACCTAGTGAAAGAGGAAAGTTCTTAAGGAGGGTCCAAGGAAGAGATGGATCCTAATGACTTGTGAATGGAAGAGCTATTGAAGGCATTTAAGGGAGAAGGTCCCAAAATCAAGATGGATTTAGAAATGTATGGAGGAAAATTAGATAGTGAAAAAATCTTAGATTGGATAGGAGCATTAGATAACTACTTTGAATATGAAGATGCGCTAGAAGAGAAAAGAGTGAATTTTTTGAAGACAATGTTGAAGGGCCATTGCTTGCTTTGGTTAGATTATTTACAAGATGAAAGGAGAAAGAAGGGAAAGTATAAAATCATGTCTTGCAATAGGATGGTTTCTAAACTCAAAGGAAAATTTCTACCTAATGACTATACCATTCAATTGTTCAAAAGACTTCAAAACCTTAAGCAAAAGGATATGGATGTGCAAAAATATATAGAGGAGTTCTACAAATTGAGTATAAGGGCATGCCATTTAGAAGATGATATGGAAAAAGTGGCAAGATATATCAATGGGTTGAGACATAACCTTCAAGATAAATTAAGCCTCACAAACCCAAGAACAATGGAAGAGTGTTATCAATTGACTAACGAGGTTGAAGATAAGTTGAGAAGGAAAGAAAAGAAAATCAAGGGTAGAGGAAGGAATTCTCAAGGAAGTGGGATGTTTGTTGGTAGGGCGTAGTCTCAAATATCACAAGGATAATCAAGCAACAATCAAGAACAAAGTTTAGACTCAAGGGGAAGCTTTAGAGGAAGAAGACCCAACAATAGGGACATATTTGGAGGCTAAAGAGGAGGATCAAGTGGATTCACCAGGAAATGTTATAAGTGCAATAAATTTGTAGGCCATCAAGCATGACAATGCACTAAAAATCATTCCACTGCTTCATTTGGAAGAGAAAGAAGAAATCAATTTGTACTAGGAGAGGATAATGAAAATGTGAATTATCCATCACATAATATTGATCTAGAAGTTGGTGAGTCTCTCATGGTGAGGACTTTGATCAAAGTGCCAATGGAGAAGGAACCTACAGAGGGAATGTCTCTTTTTAGAACTACATGTAAGTGCTTAGGTAAATATTGCAAAGTTGTGATTGATTCAGGTAGCACTACCAATTTGGTCTCTGTTGAAATGGTAGAAAAGCTTAAGTTGAAAAGAATCCCCCATACTACTCCATATACAGTCTCTTGGCTTAACAAAGGGCAAAAATTAGTTGTGAATGAACAAATTTGGGTAGATTTTCACATAGATAAATACAAGGATAAGGTTTTGTGTGACATAATAATAATGGATGTGTGTCATTTTCTTTTGGGAAGGCCTTGGAAGTATGATAGGAAGGAAATCCATGATGGGAGGAAAAACACATATGCTATAGAAAAGGATTGGGTTTCTTACACCCTAACACCATTGAAAGATGAAAGCCTAGATTATGAATTAGGGCCTAGTGTGATATTGGTCAATGAAAAGGAGTTCCTAAAGGCCTTGGAAGAGGAGAATGCAAGTTTTTCCATCATAGTAAGGCCAAAATCTGTCATGGCAACAAAAAAGAAAGGGGAGATGTCTTTAGAGGTCAAAACATTATTGAAGAAATATGATGAAAGAATGGTTCATGAGATTCCCAATGCCTTACCACCTATGAGGGACATAAGCCACCATACTGATTTCATTCCAGGGGCTAGTTTTCCTAATAAAGTTTCTTACAAGATGACTCCATAATAAAATGAAGAGATTAAGAGGCAAGTGCAAGAATTACTTGACAAGGGGATGATTAGGGAGAGTTTGAGTCCTTGTGTGGTTCCCACAGTTTTAGCATGAAAGAAAGGAAGTGAGTGGAGGATGTGCACTGATTCCAAGGCCATCAACAAGATCATAATAAGGTATAAATTTCCTATTCCAAGAATTGAAGACTTAATGGATTATTTAGGTGGTGCATGCTACTTTTCCAATATTGATATCAAGAGTGGCTATCATCAAATCAGAATCAGACTTGGTGATGAGTGGAAAACAACCTTCAAGAAAAATGAAGGGATGCATGAATGGCTTGTGATGCTTTTGGTTTGTCAAATTCCCCTAGTACTTTCATGCATTTTCTAAATGAAGTGCTTAAACCTTTGATTGGTAAGTTTTTGGTAGTATATCTTGATGATATTCTTATTTTTAGAAAAACTAAATAAGAGAATTTTCAGCATTTAGATTTGGTTTTGAGAAGGTTGCATGAAGAAAATCTAATGATAAACTTGAATAAGTATGAATTATTGAAAACAAATTTGGTTACCTTGACTTTGTGGTCACTAATTACACTTTGAAGATGGATCCAAGTATGGTTGAGGCTATCCTAAGGTGGCCTACTCCCAAATTAGTGGCTGAGGTAAGGAATTTCCATGGTTTGGCTAGTTTTTACAAAAAATCATAAGAGATTTTAGTAATGTACGTGCTCCTATGATTGATACAATAAAGGGTGATAAAAAGTTTGTATGGTCTAATGAGGCCAATAGTAGTTTTGAATATTTGAAAAATAATGTTGTTGAGTATCCCATATTGACTTTTCCTAGTTTTGATAAAGTTTTTACCATAGAGTTTGATGCAAGTGGCCATGCTATAGGTGCTATCCTAAGTCAAGAAAATGGGCCTATTTCCTTTTTTAGTGAAAAATTTAATGAAGATAAGAAAATGTATTCTTCATATGATCTTGAGATGTATGAAATGGTGCAAGTATTGATGAAATGGAGACATTGTTTACTTCCTAAGGAGTTTGTAATGTATACTGACAATCCTGCTCTCCAATTTTTGAATAGTCAAGATAAACTCAATAATAGGCATGTTAAATGAGTTGAATATTTATAAGGTTTTAATTTCACCATTAAGCATAAAAAGAGTCAATATAACAAGGTGGAAGTTGCATTGAGTAGAAGGGCTCTCATGGTGCAAGAAATTCAATTAAAAATCATAGGAGCAAATTCTTTGAAAGTATGTACATTGATGATGCAAATTTTAAAGACATTTATGCAAGTTCTAGGCAACCTTGTAGCAACAATAATGAAAGGTGGCTTGATTTTCTGATCCAAGATGATATATTATTCAAAGGGGCACAATTACACATTCCTAAATGTTTAATGAGGGATAAATTAATCAAATAAAAGCATAGTGTCAGCCTTGAAGGTCATTTTTCTCTTGATAAGACCTTTGAGTAGTTGAAGAGGTACTACTATTGGCCAAAAATGCAAACTAATGTGAGGAAATTTGTTGAAAACTGCAACATTTGTTAAAGGGATAAATGATCTATCACTAATGCAAGATTATATCAACCTATCCACATTCCAAATAGGTC
Source organism: Sequoia sempervirens (assembly GCA_007258455.2). Lineage (NCBI taxonomy): Eukaryota > Viridiplantae > Streptophyta > Pinopsida > Cupressales > Cupressaceae > Sequoia > Sequoia sempervirens. Next base: position 731,997,012 of record VDFB02271358.1, on the reverse strand, counting down.
TTGGAAATCAATTAGTGTGGATTTTGTGATGGGGTTACCTAGAACTCAAAGAGGTTTTGATTCAGTGTATGTTGTTGTTGACAGGGTTTCTAGGATGACACACTTTATACCTTGCAAGAGTACTAATGATGGTTCATACATTATAGGACACTTCTTAAAATAGGTGGTAAAAATCCATGGTTTACCTCTTAGTATTGTATTAGATAGGGATAGAAAGTTTTTTGGTCATTTTTGGAGGACCTTACGGAAGAAACTTGGCACAAATTTGAGTTTCAGTTCTACCTATCACCTTCAAACTTATGGGAAGACCAAAGTGGTGAATAGGAGCCTTGGAAACCTCATAAGATTTCTTAAAAAGGAGCACTCAAAACAATGGGATATGGTTTTACCTCAAGTAGAGTTTGCATACAATGACTCAGTGAACAAAAGTGTAGGGGTATGTGCAGGATCACGATGGGCCAAAAAGTGGCAATATTATGGATATGTGTAGGGTATGTGGCTGGCAACTTTTGTTTTACCCAAAATTGATGAAAAAAAAGGGTTTTTAAAGGAGATTCTCAAATTTCAACAAATATAAATTATGTTTTACTTTGAATTTAATAAATAATTATTATTAACTTTCTATTTGAATTACGACTAAAGTCTTGATTGATAGGATGATTAAAAAACATCTATAGCTTCCAAATGGTATCACATTTTTTTAATTCAAAACATGTGTCACATTCTATGCTTCACATACTATAGAATTAAACAATGAAAAATTAAATTTCATGAACTTTTGACCAAGTTAAGGTGGTTAGACGTACAATTTTTATACTTTTCAAAATTTGTAATAAAAAATTCATAAATAATTATTTACTTGGAAAAAAATTACAAAAAAATATCCATCACATCAAGACATTAGTCTTCTACTTATATCTAAAATATTATCATTTTATTGTGGTTAGGGTGGTTAGACAGACATCTACTTCTTATTTTTTCCCTAAAATTTAAGTACTACTGCATTGAAATTTCAAATTTTCACCAAATAGATTAAAAAAAAAAACCTAATAGTTTAGAAACTACATTCAATTTTCTACATATTCTATTCTTACATATTTTTGAAATAATATAGATAACTTATTCAAATTTTTACGTCAAGTTGCCTAACTCTCATTTTTCTAATTTTTTTTTTCCATTTAAGGGCTTGTTTTTTCCATGATGATCCTGTACATACACATAAGTAAGAGTAGTTTTGAGATTGTTTATGGTTTTCATCACCAGGGTGTGTTTGAATTGAGAGATGTGAGTGGGGTGGAAAGGAGGAGTGCTGAAAGTGAACAATTTGTTGTGGAAATGCAAGAAATCCACCAACAGGTTAAGGAGAATGTTTTGAAGAATGTTGAGAAGTACAAACATAATGATAATATAAAAAGGAGAGAGGTTCACTACAAGGTTGGAGACTTGGTCCTAGCTCATTTGAGAAAGAAAATATTTCCAAAGGGGCACTACTCTAAACTTCAAATGAAGAAGATAGGCACATGTAAAGTGGTGCACAAGCTTAGAGAGAATGCCTATGAGATAAAACTTCTTCCTAGAGTTGCCACTTCTCCTATTTTTAATGTTTCTAATCTTTACCCTTATAAGAGGGATGTTGTTGTAGGTGATAATGTAGGTTCATCAATTCCTTCAGATGAGGATTGGATTAGGGATCTTCGACCAAGCCAACCCTTGGAATTGGGTGATCCCACAATAGTGGTTTACACTTTTTGGCCTAACTGGACACTGATATTTTTTTTTTAACACAATCTCCACATTCGGGCACCTATAGTGATTAAACCATAAGGAATTTGAAGATGATGTAAACTGGAGTCTTGTCACATTTTGTCTGTAGATTCTAAAAATATTTTTTTCAATTTTTGGAATCAGATTGCACTTCTTTTTCCATCTCCCACAAAAATTGGTTTTTTCAAAAACAGCATTTTTAAAAGTGGCACACCGTATAACGCATAACTTTTTTTCCATGAAGGATAAAATTCCAATTCTTTCAAATTTAGATTTCTAACTCTGATATCTAGTGCTTCCACTTGGTTAGATAGTTTTTTATTGAATATTTTTTCTTTAATCAAGTTTCAAAGTCAATCAAATTACAATTCAGACATAGCGGACCGTATAACGCATAACTTTTTTTATGTATCAAAATTCTTTTTTTTTTTTGTTGGATCAAGGACTTCAATATCTAGTGCACTCATATTTAAATTTTTTATTTTTTATAATCTTCTTTTTCCACTTGTGCGAAAGAGATTTTGTTTTCGATGAAAACCTATATTTAATAAAACTTAAAATAGATATAGATAATAAAACCAAAACATACTAAAATTATATTCATTGGATAGCTCGTTCTGAAGGCTACTCGATTCCAAGTTTGGTTTCTAAATATTCCCCCATTTTCATCCCCAACCGGAGCTTGAAAGCGTAAAATTTTAGGTTTTTTGTGTGTACAAATTAAAAAATTAGGGAAAAAGGGGGTTCGCTAGAACCAGGGGGGTTCTAGCGAACCCCCAGGGGTTCTAGCGAACCAGGGTTCATTCGAACCCTGGTTCATGCGAACCCCCCTTAATATGCACATTTCCTTTGTTTTTTGGGCGGGAAATGTGGGCCCAATAGTTAATGGGTTCGCTCGAACCCTAGTTCGGTCGAACCCCTTTATGGTTCGGTCGAACATGTAGGTTCATGCAAACCCCTAAAACCAATTTTTTTGCCATGGGGTCATTTTTTCTCAAATTTCCTTCCTCTTCAAAAGTGTAAACCACTTATGTGGCTTCACCCAATTGGAATGCATCTTGGACAAGAAGAAGCTTAAGAAGACAAGGAGAAAATTCTAATACCAATATTTGGTAAAATGGCCAGGTCTTCCTATAGATAATACAACTTGGATGACTAAGGATGATATTTTCAAGCATGGTTGTACAACTGTAGGTCTTTCCTCAAGTAGAACTTGAGTTTTCGCTTTCAGGTATGTGCAGGATCATGGTGCGCCAAAAAGTGGCAATATTATGAGGGTATGTGGCTGACGACTTTTTTTTCATCCAAAATTAATGAAACGAAAAGGGTTTTTAGAGGAGATTCTCAGCTTTCCAAAAATATAAATTATGATTTAATTTGAATTTAATAAATAATTATTATTCATTTTCTATTAGAATTATGACTAAAGTCCTAATCGATAGGCTGATTGAAAAACATCTATAACTTTCAACGATATCATATTTTTGAATCCAAAACATGCGTCACATTCTATGCTTCACATACTATAGGATTAAAAAGAAAAATTAAATTTCATGAAGTTTTGACCAAGTTAAGGTGGTCAGAAACAAGTTCTTATATTTTCTAAAAGTTGTAATAAAAATTCATAATTAATTATTTACTTGGAAACAAATTACAAAAAATATGCATCACATCTAGACATGAGTCCTCTACTTATATATAAAATATTACAAAAAAATATTATCATTTTATTATGGTTAGGGTGTTCAGATAGACACCTACTTCTTATTTTTCCCCTGAAATTTAAGTACTACTGCATTGAAATTTCAAATTTTCACCAAATAGATTTTATTTATTTTTAAATAAACCTAGTATTTTAGAAACTACATTCAATTTTCTACAAATTCTATTATTACATATTTTTGAAATAATATAGATAACTTATTCAAATATTTACGTCAAGTTGCATAACACTGATTTTTCTGAATTTTTTGCCACTTAAGGGCCTGTTTTTTGCACGATGATCCTGCACATACCCTTTCCTAGGAGTATGGTGAAAGGGAACCCACAGGTCTTCATGCCTCCAAGGGATTCAAAAGTTGATATTTTGTTTTTCTTGAGCTGTTTGCATGTAATAAGGTCTTCTAAGACTATTTCATATGTTTTTGAGTCTAGTTTGAGTCATTAGGTGTAAGTTAGGGTCTAGATGCAAAAGTGGCAATGTTGCACAATGTTGTCAAAGCAACTTTTGCTTTTTTTGTCATAAGCGGGCATAATGGTGTTTTGTTAAGTTTATAATTTGAAATTTGGTTGAGAAAATTTGGGAAATGGTTTCATGTGTTTAAAATGGCCTTGTACCATCAAAAGGAAACTTGGTTGTTGAAACTCTTGAAGATAAGAGCAATAAATTTTTTGTTTTCTACATTTTTGAATGTTATTTTGGTACTAAACTAAATTATATAGATCTGTACGATCCTACCATGGTCTAAAATAAATTGTGGATGATAGGGTATTGATTCTAATATCATTTGGTGTCAATTTCATGCAATTTCATTATGTTGATTTTACTTCAAACTAGTCTAAACCCTAGGTAGGGTAACTAGGTAGTGAGAAAAATGTATAATTTTCCATTCCACCAATGAAAAACTCCCAAACTTATTGGAATGGCTTGTTTTGGTTTATATTTTAGTTTCCTAAACTTTCAAGAGAAAAATATGATGTTTGGCATGTGCGGGAATGCTTGAAGTTTTGATATCTTCATGTATCAGACCTAGAAGCCCTAGTGTTTTGGGAAAAATTGATGTATTCCTTTTGAGGGATGATCCTTGATGTAGAGTTGATGATTGAGCCATGTGTGATATTTGTAGAGTGTTGAAATATGTTTTGAGATATTGTTAAGCCCTAAACCCATATGGAGCATACCTAGTTGCCAATTAGGTCTAATCAAAGAAATAGGATACTCAAAATTTTGAGCCTTGCATAAAAAGAACCCTATATTGATTTTGAGACACGTTTAATAATGGCCAAATGGGTATTTGAAACAAGTATTCTTTCTTGGAGATCAGTTCTAGTTGGATACTTATGTCCAAAAATTCCTTTTTGAAAAACTATAAGGAAGAATAAGGGTTTTTGAAGGAAAACCCACATTTTGATGAACAAAAAAACTTGAAAGTGGTTTTTTAAGGTTCTTTTGAGATTGTTTACCATTGCTCTACATCAAGGACCTATTATCCTACATCAAGATCCTGATTGTTGGGTTGGATATCCAACTAATGATGTGTTCATTATAGATTTACTATGTTTTTTATTATTACATTTGTATTTACATATCATGGCTTGTTTTGAAATTCTTTATGATTTTCATCTTGTAGTGTGTACATGAGAGTAGAAAGACATCTTTTGTTGAGTAACTATAGAGATGGTCCCCTCCATTCCCCCACATTAGGCCATATAAGTGAAGCAATCACCACCACACAATGTTGTTAGAATCCAAGATTAGATTTGCAAACCAAAAATCAAAAAAAGCAGAGAGGTTGCAAAAGAATGTGCAACATAATATTATTTGAGAGTTCAATAAATTACAAGATATGATTTCCTTTATAAAAGCAAAGATGCGAACCCTAATATTATCTTGAGCAACAAGATAGCTCAAAAGATAAAGATAAGAACCTAAAACTTAGGAATTAAATAATTACCTAAGTAAAATTATGCAAAGTGTAATTAAATATTAATTACACCAACACTCGCCCATAAGTGCAACTTAGGGAGAAGCAAAATTATTATGCAAAGATGAGTCCCAACAATAAGGCCTGATCAGGTACTCATGTACAAATGCAAAAAGGTAGAGAAGGAAAACCCAGTGGGACAAAACCCCCCTACAATGAGATGACTATTGCAAAGAAGCACTAGAAGAACACTGTGGAGTAACATTGGAACCACAATCTAACAAGCAAGGAAAGATACCTCTGTCTAGAACTAAAACCAAAACCAAAATCATGATAATGTGACAGCAGACCCGATGCCATGGAACACTAGAAAACTCACAAACTAGAACAACCCTAGAATCTATGAAGCAACAGGAGATGAGATGATGACAAAATCTAGAAGCTATGTATCTTGATGTTGATGCCAAACTGTGACTGAAAATATTCCATGGGAGGGAGTACCATGAAGACTCTGGAACATTGACCATAAAAATAAGGCCCTCAAATTTAGATGGATCCAATGTGGATCATCAACCATAGGATCTCAATCTAAAGTGTGAACTGATGAATCTGATATGTGTCAAGCTATAGCAAAAATATGGCCAAAAGAAACTAAGAGACCAAATATAACCCATACGAGCTATCATCAAATCAAGATGGATATGGATATGCAAAAAACCCCCCTGAATGGAACTTTATCATAGTTCATTTATTACAATAACCCACTGATTGTAAAAGGAGAGCATACAAACATGCATAAATAGAAAAAATAAATTTATGTCAGATTTGTGTAGAGGACAAAATCAGCTTTCTGATGTCGCGGGAATGACGAAAAAAGGATCACCGAGTCAAAAGATATGCCCTCCAAAGCGAAATCTAAAAATCTAACTTCAACTTGAAAAATATCCCATTAAATAGAAAAATTTCTAGAAATAAACTACACCAACATAAAATTGGGCTCACCAGATTGCCGGTGATATCTCGTTTAAAACAAATGCCCCCAGGATCAAAAGTTATGAAGAAATGAAAAAAATAGCTGCAAAAGGGCACTTTAGGGTACAGGCAGGCTAAATAGGAGCAAGTTTTAAGCACCTTTTGTTTGGGCCGGTGGTCTCCCATATGACCACGGCTGGTGCTTGAGCAAAAAAAAATTCCACCACCAGACGGGTGGCGGGTGAGCTGAGCACCAGTGGCAGTGGATAAGGCACCACCCAAGCTGGCGGAGCTCCCTTAGATCGGTTGACCGAAGGAAGAATGGTCAGCGATGGGAGAAAGAGATGGGGCCAGTGAGAACAAAGCTAGCGGAGACTGTAGGTGGATAGTGAAAATAACCAGTAGGAGGAATGGTACTGGAGAATGAACCCGACGGGCTAGAGGGTTGAAAAAGATAACCAATGGGCTGACAAGGACTGTGTGCATGGTACGATGTTACCAGAAAATGATTGTAGTTTGTAGAAAAATCAGCCCATAAAAAATTTAACCCCCACAAATAAATAATACCACCCTATATAAAATATGCCCATTTTTTTTTAATAAATCCCAATTAAAAAATAATATATGCAAAGAATTTTTTTAATTTTTTTTAACTCTGCAAATCATACCTTGTACCTAGCGGGCTGTACGGCCTGTTGGATAAAAAAATTTGCCTCACGAATAGCTGACACTGAATATAGGTGAGTTATATGTCATTTTTCATCTCTCGGACACTCTAGATCTGAAGGTGAGGTCCGATCTACCTAAAAATGCACCAGAAGCTTTGCAACTCCTAGATCTGGCAAATCTTCAAACCCTCATAACTCTGGCATAAAATATCGAATTCAGGCGAATCAAAAGTCAATCTTGAATTTTTCGATAGCCCTGGACTCGAAAATGAGGTCATATTTCCTCCAACGTGTGCTAAAAGTGACCATGCAAGAGCACCCAAATAGAGAGACAAACTCAAGGCATGAAAACCTCGAGGGACCCCAAACGACTCTGCACTGATTTTCTCTAGAAATCTGAGAAGGGGCTGCAAATCAAGGCTCCGATACCATGTTAGAAACCAAGATCAGATTTGCAAACCAAAAATTCCTTCCAAAGAAGAGAAAATCAGAAAAAGTAGAGAGGTTGCAAAAGAATGTGTAACATAATATTATTCAAGAGTTCAATAAATTACAAGATATGATTTGCTTTATAAAAGCAAAGATGCAAACCCTAATCTTATCTTGAGCAACAAGATAGCTCAAAAGATAAAGATAAGAACCTAAAACTTAGGAATTAAATAATTACCTAAGTAAACTTATGCAAAGTGTAATTAAATATTAATTACACCAACAGTGTGGGATGCCATACTAACCTTTTTGAGCCCTTAGCAAGATAGAGGATGGCATATGAGGAGACTATGAGGCATGTTGATCTATCTACAACTAAAGATGAGAAAACAATAGGTGAGCTTGTATAGCTTAAAACTACATACAATGAGCTTTAAGCCACCCAAGTTCAAACTAATAGAGAGGCATAAGCCTTCATGTAGTCAAAACTCATCAGGTTGCAAGGAGAGCTCACTAGAGTGTAGGTTGAAAGAGATTGTTGTAGTATCAAAAAATGGACCCTTCCCATTTTCATGGTATTTTAGGTCTTGTTTCATAGTGTTGGAGCTATGTTGCTTTGATTTTATGATGTATATTGGCTTGAACATGCTTATTTTGGTGCCAAAATTCAAAGAATGACGTCTTGTGAAGGTGTTGTGAAGTGTTGTAAGACATTTCTACATTCTTCTAGACTCTACTTAATGCAATTCACCTAAAAACCACCTTTTCATTCATTAACAAGTCCTATTTTGAAGTATTGTAAAGTCTTGTAACAAGATTTCATGCTTTTCTAGGCATATTTTCACTATTTACACCCTACTCATGCTTTATTTTATCTTTTTATGCCCTCATATACTTATATTAAGTGTATTTTTGGGTCCTATCTCAAAAAAAAGCATTAAACATGACTTAATTTATGACACTTGGTTTTGGGTTCCAAATGGGACTCATTTGCCAAGGGTGGCGAATGAGTCCCCCTTGGCCCCAAATTTGAAATATTTCAAATTTCTTTTAGGATTTTACTCAAATTCACTTCATGTTGGCCTATGATGAGGTATGAAGGGATAGTAAGGCATAATATTTGTATAAATATATGTGATTCTAACCTCATTTTACATCTCCTCATTCAAGCATTCAATATCTTAAATCATTCAAGAAATCTTCAAGCACTCAAGCATTTTGCATCATCAATTCAAGCACTTTCAAGCAATTTGGAGCAACCATTGAAATTACGTTAGATTTACATATCCAAGGATGTGGTAATTTTGTAATAATTTCATGTTATTCATTTATCATTTCCTTTGCATTTCTTTCATTTCTATTGGGTTTGATTACCAAAGTGGGGTTTGACCAAGGGAAACCCCTATTCACTAACCCCCCAACATTTTTCCCCTTTGCATGTGTCTTTACATCCTTTTTCTTGTAGATTTGATGAGTTTAAAGGTGTTGAAAAGTGAATTTCAATTCAATTAGGCTCTTCAAATCAATCCATCATCTATTCAAACAATTTGAGTGACTTTCAACCTATTTTCTGCAGAGTTGACCCCAACAACCTAATATTCAAACTTTGTAGGATCTGGAGTAGTAGTATTGTCTTCTAATTTTCTAAAAATCTTGGCGAGGAATGATTCACCACCCTTTTTCTTGTAGATTTGATGAGTTTAAAGGTGTTGAAAAGTGGATTTCAATTCAATTAGGCTCTTCAAATCAATCCATCATCTATTCAAATAATTTGAGTGACTTTCAACCTATTTTCTACAGAGTTGACCCCAACAACCTAATATTCAAACTTTGTAGGATCTGGAGTAGTAGTATTGTCTTCTAATTTTCTAGAAATCTTGGCAAGGAATGATTCACCACCCTTATAAAATGAGTCCCACCTAAAATCTAAAAGTTTTCATTTTGTCAAAAATCAACTCTTGGTTGTCAGAAATTAGTTCCCGACACCTTTTCAACAATAGGACTGATTCGCCACCCTTGGTGATTGAGTCCCACTATGAAAAATAAAAATTTTCATTAGAATTCCAAGCATTATAGAAAGCTCACACATCATCCAAGTGCACTCAGATTTGAACCTATACCTTTTGTTCTGCATATTTCTTTCAATTTCTTCATCTTTCATAGTAGTTTGTATATCACAGTGTGTTTTCAAACATAACTTAAATTGCACTTTGGCATTCATTCTAGATCATTTTAATCAATAAATTGCATTTATTTTAGTTAATTTACATCATATTACATTGCATACTTCCTAGTTTGAATGATACATAAGCATTTTAGGATCTAATCTCTTTCCTTTCGGGTGAAAAACCCTATAAGAGTTAGAGAGTCCATTGGGTCCTAAAATCTACATTTCAATTGCATAGATTAGGAGTATGTGACAACACTCATATAGGAGGGGATTTATTTGGGTGATACATGGGGCCTATGGGATCAAATGATCTCCATGAGTAGATCATGATCGATTGTCTCATATGTAGGGAAATCATGGTCATCTCAGAAAGAACATCTAAGATCAGTAGTGCCTTCAGTTACTCTCAAAACCATTAATTTACTTCAAAGAAGCATACTAGTATGCCACAAAGTAGAAACAAGCATAGTTGATTTCCCACATTAACCCTCCTAAGAAAAGTTCATGCAAATACATCCATTTTCAACAACATGCATTAGACATATTCAACTTGCAGAATCAACCAATATGAAAGAAAAAAGATATGGACACACAAATTTATGTGGGGAAAAACTTTTCAAGTAAAAAACCCCACACTCCAAAACAATCAATCCATTATATTATTCAACAAAAAAAAAATTACACTACAATCTCAGGCTCATAGCCTTTATAAGATTTTTCATCTTGTTCCATCCAGAGAATACAAAAAACACAACCATTCATAATCCTCCCACTATTATAATGCTCTCACACAACATACCATGCAGATCCTTCTCCTCCCTCCTCCCTAAATTTTCCTTCACCCTCAGCTACATAGCCTCTTGGCTTGTCTGATAGCCCCAACAATGGAATTCATATTCTTCTCTTAATCATTCTAGGAAACCCTAACTATAATGAAAAAACAACCACAAGCAGCTTAATTGTCACAGACAAGCAACCATTGATTTCTAGCTAATCCTCAATCAGGTCTGATTGAGACATTCTACACAGGTCACCAAGTCAACCATCGTCATATCGAGGGGACACCAATTCATATCCCATGGATACAGGGAAGTCTTATTGACACTCACATTACATCTTCATGCCTATCAGATCATCAATTAGACAAGGTCAAGTCCCAAAAAATTCCACGAGTCCCATTGATGAGAGTCATCAGACTATTGGAGATTTCACAAACTTCATAACCTGTGACTCATAGTTTCAAAGTTTCAATTCTCCACAACATCATGATCAGCCTATTGGAGGTTTCTATAATTTCAAAACCTATGACATGGGTTCCACTGATAACAACATCTCCTATTGACGAACCACTCCATCATTCCCTATGTGAGATAGGCTTTAGTTTCTCACCAAAGACACAACTTCTGACCAATGAGGATCCAATGCTACATCTCGAGCTATTGATGTGACAACTCATAGACTCCCACTGATGATGTCATCTCCCACTGACAAGTCTTTACTTCCATACAATTTATTGCTCCATCAAACCATTAGGGGGGCTCCAAACAAATTCCCACCCATGAAGTCCTACCGATGAGTGACCAAGGCAAGAAATCAGGCTATCATAGAGACTTCTTGAAGTCTTCTACCGACATGAATAACTCCCACTGATAGAACACAATACCAAAGGAAACTATTAACACTAAACAATGGATGTTATTAGAGCATTGGAGGGACTAAGAACAAGGTTCCATTGATATGAGAAATTCAGGTTGATAGGAGATAAAAACAAGACTTCAAGGAGTATATCAAGCCAATAATTTGAGGCACAAATTCCAACATGCTCCCACTTGACGAATAACTTATTGGCTTCTCCCAATCAAATATCAAAGTACCTATCTCCAAGAAATATGCAACAACATTCAAAATGTTCACCATCTCTAGAAAGTGTTCCAACCATCGTTTAAAGGAAAGAAACTCACCATGGTGTATATGCACCAGTCTAAAAGAAAAACTTCTCTAGAACCAACTTACAACAATGTTTACAACTCACTACCACCATTCCACTATTCTCATAGCTTGTACTAAAGCACTAACTTCAAATCCCCAAGAAAACATAATCGTGAAGCCATTCTTTAGAAACAAGATATAATGTTCACTAGCCAAAAAACTAACTGCTCCCATCCAATTGATCAACCCACATGACTGAAATAAGCACCCACAACATGTGCTAACCATCCAATCTCTCATACCTCAAAGGTATTAACATTAGTAAACTCATGCCACCCACATATCCAACCCATCAATAGAAAAAACAAGCCCCATGCACCAACCAGTCAAAGAAGAAAAAAGACATCCAAGAACTCCCATTCCATGAGTAATGCCAAATTTGAAAGATCAAAAGCATAAAAAGTCTACCAATGGAAACACATTGAAAGTGTAATCATGCAGTACCAAAGAAACATCCACAATAATATGCACAATCTATAAATTACTAACCTATAAGACTTGTTCTCACCACCAATCTTCATAGCTCTCCCAAGTTCTTCACACCCAACATAGGAAAGAGATAAAGAGCCTCCAAGTTACCACCCAAGAACTTGAGTGAAAACAATAGGTCCAACCAATCTCAAACCAATTCAATATGAAATCAAACCTCTAGCAAGATAACCTAGTCCAAAGAGAGAAACACTGCACATCATATACCTATAGAACATCATCCTACATACACCTCTAAATGTCAGCTATTTCAAGTATGATCTCCTTCATAATACCCCAAAGAGAACAACATAATAACCACATTTGTCCATCTTTCACTATGAATCATCCAAAACCAATAAACAATATTTCAAGATCCATATCATGAAAGAAAGCATAGAACACATTTGAAAGATAAAATGGGAAAATACCTCTCAAATAAACTTCACTATCGAGTAGACCAATAGTGGGGAACATGAATACTCCTCCAAGATATGCAATCCATCATGACTCATCCAATATCAATCTCCTCATTGGTCTTTGTTGAACTCACGTCCAACTAAGGTGTAGGCTCCTTAGAATTTGTATTGAAATCTTCATCAAGAGTAACCATTAATAGAACTTCTCTCATCTCAAGAGAATTACAACCTCTCCTTATTCTACATGTATCCATGAGCTTCTACAAACAATCATTTCATACTAAACTCCAATCTACATCACTACAATATCATGATGTTCTCAAGCATATGACCAATGCACCCAAAACACATAGAATCACCAGACCACTATCAAAGCTCCAAACATTTGAACCGAGAACTTATCATGAAATCATGATCTTACCATCACCCTTAGGAGATACAATGCTCCAAGTGACCTTACCATGGTTTCAAGAGCAATGCCTCATGTCGAAAATCTAATGTACAAGCAAGAGTATAACATGACATGAAACAAATCTAAACCAATATCACCTGTCAAGCACCACCAACACCTCAACCAAAGAATCCAAATTTCCTCCATGGTTCCAAGATGTTACACGTCCTCAAATAATGTCCATGCAAAAGTGAAAGAACCCTTTTGCAAGAAAATGATCTAAGAGTCCCTCCTAGTAACATCTACAACACTAAAGAAGATCATTCACCACCATGTGATGAATCCACAGTTATTAAATCTCCCACTAAAACATGACACATGATCTCTCCAAGAATCATGACCAAACATATTCTAATTTGAAAAATCTCTAGGTCCACTCAACAGCATGTCCATCTTACAATAGTACCAAGTAGCACCAAGATCTCCAAACCAAGCCGAAAAAACCATCATTGTCAAAAGGAAACACAAACTAGTGTATGAAAGCTATCCATGACATCATGATACACATTTTATAGGTCCCCATATCTGACTATTGAGGTGCTCTACATCATCCATCCTCTCATCCTAGAGGAACCACACCAATCCACAAGTGACCATAGTCAAGCCTAGCTAATAGATCTACATCATCACATAATCAAACATCATAGATATTGATAATCCACTTTTGTGTTGTCCCACAACAAAAATTTAGGTGAAGATAACACACAACATTGCTCAACCCAAATATTCAATCAATGAAACATGCAAACCAATCATCACACTGGAGGCTACAAAACTGAGATCTCAAGGAGAATAACAGTGTAGGTAACTTGACTCAAACACCAAATCAAGATCAAGTTGACTTTTCAATCATGTCGACAATGAGAACCATGGTCAAGGGAACCCATTAAGCACCACCATAGAAAATTTGACTAACTATACACTTACCAACACTCTCGTGCAAAGAAGAAACCTAACCTTCTCTCACCATGCATGAAGCATGCATGCAGAACTACAACTATCTCATCCAGTAACACCCCACAAGCCAAGGTCTAGAAATTAGTTTACTAGAAGATTTACAAAACCACAATTTTTTCTTGACCATGTAAAACCTACAAAATAACTGTGATTATAAAGACCCATGCACACCCATATCCACTATACATCTGGAAAACTCAAAAGTCAACATACAACCATCATAGTCAACTATAACAATGGAATACCATGAATATGCATAACCATAGATTCTTTAAATGGAGATCTATAAAAACCCTTCAAATCCAAAGAACATGATTCTGAGTCATGCAAGTACAAGGTATACTTAAAAGGAACAAGTAGTACATGAACTCTAGGACCATTCAAGACCAATTCCATAACCACCAACATGCGCATGAATATGAGAGAGCTAGGCTATTCAAAAAAATTTAGACCACCAAAAGATCAACTTCATAGCCTACATGCAAATAGGGTAATAGAGAATGACACCTTCAATACCAAGACAAAGCACCCAACACAAGCACAATACTCCATGGATAAATAACAACCCAAGATTCTCCATATTGTTGAGGAGCCTCTCACATAGACACCTAGTATGAATAACTTTACTGCAACACAAACAAAATCATAAACTCACACCCCTTGCATCAATATTATCTGCTATCAACTAAGAGCCTCAGACCACATCATTACAATATGATCAACTCTAGTTTCTCCATCTTCATTGTCCTCCATGTTGTGTGTTGTATCTTAAAACCAAAAAGAGCAAGGATTTCTACTCACCAAAGGATCAATCATCAGCCGACTCTTTTAGATCTCCTTAAGCTTTCTAGGCTAAGAAATATTCACAAAAGGAATCCACATAACTGAGAAACACAAATTATTACATGCAAGCACATACAAGCAAGACACATGCAAGTCCATGCAACTACATACAACTCACAAACCTACACATGTAAGCAAAAGAAAATCCTGAAAGAAGGCTATGATACCACTTGTAGGGAAATCATGGTCATCTCAGAAAGAACATATAAGATTAGTAGTGCCTTTAGTTACTTTCAAAACCATTAATTTACTTCAAATACACATACTACTATGCCATAAAGTGGAAATAGGAATAGTTGATTTCCCACATTAACCCTCATGAGAAAAGTTCATGCAAATACAACCATTTTCAACAACATGCATCAAACAGATTCAACTTGCAAAATCAACCAATATGAAAGACAAAAGAGATGGGCACATAGATTTACATGGGGAAAACCCTTTTAGGTAAAAAAATATACACTCCAAAACAATCAAGCCATTGTATTATTCAACAACAAACAAAGTTACAATACAATCTCATGCTCATAGCCTTTACAAGAATTTTCATCTTGTTTCATCCAAATAATACAAACAACATAACTATTCAGAATCCTCACACTGTTATAATTCTCTCACATAGAATCCATGCAAATCCTTTCCATCCCTCTTCTCTACATTTTCCTTCTCGATTGGCTACACAACCTCTTAGGCAATTTGACAGCCCAACAATGGAATTCATTTTTTTCTCTTAATCATTCCAAGAAACTCAAACCACAATAGATAAACAACCATGAGCAACTTAACCATCATAGACATGTAACCAACCATCGCTTTCTAGCTAATCATTAATCAGGTCCCATTGATACATTCTACATAGGTCACTGAGTTAGCCATTGTCATATCGGGGGGACAAAAATTCATCTCCCATCAATATAGGGAAGTCCTATCAACATTAATATTGCATCTTCATGTCTATCATATCATCAATGAGACAAGATCAAGAGTCCCATCGAATTCCATGAGTCCCACCGATGAGATTCATTAGACTATCAGATATTTCACAAACTTCACAACCCACGACTCATGGTTTCAAAGTTTTAATTCTCTATGACATCTTGATCAATTTGTTAGAGGTTTCCATAATTACAAAACCCGCGACATGGGTTCCACTGATATTGACATCTCCTACCAATAAACCACTCCATCATTTCATTGGTGAGACAAGCTTTAGTGTCTCATTGAAGGCATAACTTCCACCGATGAGGATCCAATGCTACATATCGGGCTACCAATGTGATAGCTCATAGACTCCCATTGATAATGTCATCTCCCATCAACAAGTCCTTACCACCATATAAGTCATTGCTCCATCAGACCATCGGGGGGACTCAAGACATAGTCCCACCGACGACACGAAGTCTTATCAACAAGTGACCAAGGGAAGATATCGGGCTATCACAAAGACTTCTTGAAGACTTCTACTAACATGAATAAATCCTATTGATAGAACACAACACCAGAGGAAACTATTCCAAATCATGGAGCTCATCAGAGCATCAGGGGGATTAATAACAAGGTACTGCTGATATGAGAAAGCCAGGCCGATTAGAGATAGAAACAAGACTTCAAGGAGTATATCAATCCAATAATTTAGGTAAAATTCCCAACATTAGGACAAGAACTGCCACCACACCCATAGGATTCTAGCATCCATAGGGTGCATTAGATATGTTATATTGTATTACACATCATGTGATGATGATGTACATAAACTTTTATGATATATATATTAGCATTTGTGTTTATTTTTATGAGTTCATGTTTGAATTAAATTTCAATGTAATCTATTAAACAATATTAGTAATATTCTTTAATAAATGTCTCCATGATCTAATTGTATGTGATCCAACCTAAACATCTATGTTTACATTAGATAATACATTTTGATTTAGTATTTTTTGTTAAACTAAATGTACTTATGATCTAATTGGAAAATTAAATACATGTAATGATCTAATTTAACACAACATGCATGGATTTGAATAGCATGTAAAAGAAAAGTAATAATTCAAAATAATGAACCATTACTCTACATGATTCAAGATAGACCAAGAATTTTTTTCACAAATGAAGCAATGTGAGATAAAATAGAAAACTATCTACTTAATCTAACATGCTTTGATATACATACTATTCAACAGAGATGTTAAGTGTAATATTTGTGAAAATATGCAACATTGATAGGTTCTTTGAGAGGTGTTCTATCTATTTTTGTTAATTTCTATGATAAATACCCATAGCTTTAATCAATAACAAAGGGTCCTAACCAATTTGGATGAGACATTGCTTTTTCACCTAAGGCAACATTAACATTATGTTAATTTTCACATAACACTAAGTCACCTTTATTAAATTATCAAGGAATGACATTATCATTGTAACTATGTTGTATTATTTTATAATATGCTTGAAGATGCTCAAGAGAATTGATTCATTATTCATCAAGAACTTCAAGCTATTGTAATCATTTCTCCTTATATATGGTGTCTTCAATAATCTCTCTAAGAGTAATTCTCAATGAAGGAACTTTTAACTCTGAAGGCATTATTGCATAAGTGTAATATACAAGGTTATAAGGTGTGTTTCCTATGGATTTTTAGATACTTGTTTGATAATCCCAAAATGAATAAGATAACTGAGTGTTGCAATCCTTATTATCTTTATTGACTATTTTTCACAAAAAAATTTGGTGATTTGTATTAGTTGCTTCTACTTGACCATTAGAATGTGGGTAGTAGAGTGTTGAATGTGAAATGTTTCCAAAAATTTCTTCACATAATTATTTTTAAATGGTGTACCATTGTTTGAACCTAATGCGAAAGGAAGACCAAAGCAAGCAATTATGTGTTGCAATATAAAATGACAAATTGCATGAGCTATTGTTGAACAAAGAGGAATGGCCTCTACCCATTTCATGAAATAATTTGTTGTAGTAATTATAAATGCGTGTCCAAAGGAAGAAGGTGGGGATATTTTTTCAATGAGATCTAGGCCCCAAACCAAGAATGGCCAAATATGAATTTGAGCATGAAGTTCAGAAGTAGGAGCATGAATAAAAGTGTTTATTTCTTGGAATTTATGGAATTTCTTGACATGATCAAAATAATCTTATTCCGTATGTTGCCTAAAATATCCCATGCAAATTAAATTTTTAATTAACAATCTTCCCCTAAAATGCCCCCCACAAGCACCAGTAAAAGCATCCTCAATGGTTGTATGGATCTTTGATTGCTTAAGGAATCTAAGCAAAATACCATCAAAGGATCCCCTATACAAGAAATCATCTATAATTGTGTATCTAGTTGCAAGTTTCCAAATATGAGATCCAGTTCTTTTAGTGGTTGGTTTAGGAAAGTTACCCTCATTTAAGTAATTGAAGATCAGTGTGTACCATTCACTAGAATTCAATTTTGGTTTCTAACACTTCTTTTATCTTTTCATATATCGATGGTTTTGCAATTGTGTGAACTAAAAATGTGAAATTTACAGAGGGATAGTTAAGAGATACAAGGGAAGCAACACTTTCCATTGCATTTGCATCTCAATTATCCTTTCACAAAATTTTATCAATGGTTTATGATTCAAAGAATTCTAAAAATTCTATTGTAAGGTCTTTATATTTGGATAACTTGTCCTATTTTTCTTGATATGATCCATTTATTTGTTTAATGATCAATTGAGAATCACCAAATATATTAGGGTATGTGCAGGATCATCATGGAAAAAATAGGCCCTTAAGTGGCAAAAAATTCAAAAAAATCATAGTTAGGAATCTTGACATAAAAATTTGAATAAGTTACCTATATTATTTCAAAAATATGTAAGAATAGAATCTGTAGCAAATTGAATGTAGTTTCAAAACTACTAGGTTTATTTATTTATTTTTAAATCTATTTGGTGAAAATTTGAAATTTCAATGCAGAGTACTTAAATTTGGGAAAAAATGAGTAGGTGTCTGTCTAACCACCCTAACCACAATGAAATGATAATATTTTTTTATAAGATTTTAGATATAATTAGAGGACTCATGTCCTAATGAAATTCATATTTTTTTGTAATTTTTTTCCAAGTAAATAATTAATTATGAATTTTTTATTGCAAATTTTAAAAAATAAAAATCCTCATGTCCAACACCTTAACTTGGTCAAAACTTTTATGAAATTCATTTATCATGTTTTGGATTCAAAAAATGTGATACCGTTTGAAAGATGTAGTTTTTTTTTAATTAGCCTATCAATTAGGACTTTAGTCATAATTCAAATAGAAAATGAATAATAATTATTTATTACAGTCAAAGTAAAGAATAATTTATATTGGTGTAGACCTAAGAATCTCCTTTAAAAACCCTTTTCATTTCATCAATTTTGGGTAAAAAAAAGTCGTCAGCCACATACCCTACAAATACCTATCATATTGCCACTTTTTGGCCCATCATGATCTTGTACATACCCATTAATATGTTGAAAACCTAAGGATAAGGCCGTACATATTACAACAATCAAAGCCCCATACGCTGGACCATTATTTGTGTATAGGAAATTTAAATGGTAAGATAAAGGAATGGGATTTCCTAAAGAAAAAATTATGATAACCCCTTCTCCAAAGCCAGTTCAACACTTAGAACTATCAAGATACAATTCCCACATTTCTTTCCCAATAACCAACATACTTTCATCAAGGAATGAGTCATAATTAGGTGATGTTGATGATGAAGGAGGATCAGCTAAGTGGTCAATCAAGGCTTTTGTTTTATTTATTTTTGAGGAATAAATTTAAGATCAAGGTCAGTCAGCAACATAACCCATTTAGCTAAGCATCCTGACAAATCTATTTTAGTAAAAAGGTGTTTCAATGGATCAAGCTTTGTAATAGCATTCACCTCTACATTTAATAAATTGTGTCTCAATTTATTAGTATAAAACAAAAGAACCAATTTTTTTTTTGTGTGGTTGTGTATCGAGTTTCATAATCAATCAAAGTTTGGATAATGTAATAAATAGGATGCTATTTTCCACTTTCATCTTGTTGAGGCAATAATGTTGCTAAAACATGATTGGATGTTGATATGTAAAGGATGAAAGGTTTTCCTTGAATAGTGGGTTGAAAAGATATGAGTGGCTAGATACTCTTTCAAAATTTTAAAAGCTTGTTTACAATCTTCATTCAAATTAAAACCTGCTTCCTTCTTAAGAAGTTGGTTAAATGGGAGACTTGGATCTACCAATGATAACACATAATGATTTATTTCTTGAATATTTCCTTATAAACTATGCAATTGAAAAATATTTTTAGGAGGAAGCATGTTTATGATAGCATTCTTTCTCTCTACATCAATGCCTCCATGTGACACTATAAAATTGAATAGTTTTCCACTATCTAGACCAAAGACATATTTCTTCTGGTTTAACCTCATTTTTTATTTGAGAATTCTTTAAAATTCTTATGGAGTATTATGACGTGATCTTGACAAGTTAAATAATTAGCAAAAATATCATTAACATTATATTCCAATATTTTTTGAATTAAATCATGAAATATTAGTGTCATAGCTCTTTGATAAGTTTCTCTTGCATTCTTTAATCCAAAAGGCATAATGGCCCAACAAAATTTTCTCCAAGGTGTGGTAAGATTTGTCTTGTATTGATCTTGAGGGTTGATGAAAAATTGATTATATCCTAAAAACCATCCATGAATGATAATAAAGAATGGCTGACAGTTGAATCTACTATCATGTGAATATTAGGAAGGGTAAAATAATCTTTTAATGATGCTTTATTCAAATCACAAAAATCCATACACTTCCTAATATGATTATCAGGTTTTTCCACTATGACAATATTAGATATCCAAGGTGAATAATGAATAGGATGAATGAAACTAACATCCAAGAGTTGTTCAATTTCATCTTTCACCAATAAAGCTATCTTAGGAAATTCACATTTCTTATCTTTTGTCTTATGGGTTTAACATATTTTCAAGAACAATGTTATTTGTTACTATCATAGCATAAATACCCAACATATCTAAATAAGACCAAGAAAATATTTTAAGAAATACATGTAATAATGTTGGATTATTTTCTTGTTCTTCATCATCAAAACACTTTCCTATTTGAATCACCCTCTCTTCATTAGAGGTATCCATTAGTATGTTGATTGTATCTCCCACCAGCAATGTACTTTGAATTTTTCAAGAATGTCATCATCTACATCTTGTTTGTTAGGATTTAGGTGTCATTAACCTTGTAAATCCTTTAATTAATTATTCTCCTAAAGTTTTTTCAACATTTACCCATAAGAGGTGAAACCGCTTAACCAACGGTGGTGAAAGAGACAATGTAAATGTAGTGTTACCGTTACCATTTGTCTTTTAGGAAAAGGACAAAATAGCTAGGCGTCCCACTTGGAATTTTCTAGAATGAGGTTGTTAAGGTGTGGTAAGAGCATCTATGACATGTATGAAAGTTGTCATAAGATGCTATGACAAGTATGATAGATTCCTATGACAAAATATGCTATCTTTGACCCCAGGTGCTCATGCATAAGTTATGTCTTATGACAGTTGTAAGAGCATCTGTAAGAGGATATTCTTAGGGTGGCATGATCATTTCATGAAGCGAGGCCTGAGTTTTGTGAGGAGGTATTGGAGCCTATTGCTTGGTGAAACCATGGTGGTTTTCATCCTCAAAAGTCTCTTTAAATAGGGGCCTTGAGCTAGAGTTATTCAATTCAGTTTTGCAGGTTGCAAGGTAATAGGGTGCTGCAAGATTTTTCAAGGATGATAAGAGAAGTCTATTGTTGCATGTAATATTTCATAATATTGTTAATATACTTTCCTCTCTTTCGGTGGTGGAGTTTTTTCCCTTTGGGGTTTCTCCACGTAAATTTGTTGTTGCATGTGTTATGATTCTTCTATCTCTCTCTCTCATTCTTTCTTCACTCTAAGGCTTAAGGTTAATCTAAATATTTCATATTTGCATTCACCTATTTAAGTTCATATTGTAAGCTTTCTTCACCTTGATAATCAACATTTGGTATCAGAGCTAATGGTTCTGTTAAGGAAGGGATGCTTTCCTTTTAAAAGTGTTGAAGGTTTTTGCTGCAGTGGGAGCTTTTGTGTTGTGAGTTTTGTAGATTTGTGAAAGATTGTATACCATGGCCTCCATCTCTAGTCAATATATTGAGAAGTTCAATGGCATTGGTTACGAGATGTGGAAGTTGAAAGTGGAGGATCTCCTTGAGGAGAGAGATCAGTGGTTACTAGTTTCAGTTGATAAGAAGCCATCTACTTCAACCTTGTCGGATGAAGATTGGAAGAAGTTAGACAAGAAGGCTCGAGGGACCGTTCGGTTGTGTCTCACTGATTATGTCCTCCTGAATGTCTCTTTAGAAGACATGGCATACAATCTTTGGAGGAAGATAGGTGAAATCTATCAAACTAAGAGTTTGTCTAACAAGTTGTATCTCAAAAGATGTTTATATTCATTAAAGATGAAAAATGGTGATTCTATTGCTAAAAATTTGAATGCTTTTAATTTGATTATAAGTCAGCTTGCATATATTGATGTTAAAATAGAAGATGAGGATAAATATATTCTATTTATTTTCTCTTTGCCAGAATCTTGGGAAAATTTAATTATGGTTATAACAAGTGGTGGTGCAGAACCTAAGATGGATAATGTTATTCCCATACATATTTCAAAGGAGATGAGGAGGAAGACTGTGCATAGTGGCTCCCAAGGTGCCTTGCATGTGTGAGGTAGGCCCAAGGAGAAATGGCCTAAAGGGAATAAGAAGAAGGATGTCTAAAGGATGATCTAAGATCCCTAGAAAGAGTAGAGTGAAGTGTTGGAACTGTGGTAAACGGGGACATGTGAAGAAGGAATGTAGAAATAAGAAAATGAATGTAGATTCCTTCATAGAAAAGTCCTCTGATAACAGTGATTCTGATGCTTTGATTATTTCAGCTAACACAGTTTGCAATGATGCTTGGCTTATTGATTCAGGTGCTTCCTTCCATATGACTCCTCACAAGGAGTGGTTTTCTACATACAAAGAATATGATGGAGGAGAGGTCTTCATGGGTGACAATAGCTCACAAAAGATTGTCGGTAAAGGAAAGGTAAAGTTGTGTTTCAGTGATGGGAGGGTTAAAATCCTTGATGATATTTTACATATTCCAAGACTTACAAAAAGTTTAATTTCAGTTTCCAAGTTGAATGATTCTAGAATGAGTGTGACATTTGACAAGTCTAGTTATAGGATTGTAAGGGGAAGTTTGGTGGATGCTAAAAGATCTCGGATAGGGAATTTTTTTACGTTACATACCTCTACTTTTTGTAACTCCTCTTTTGTAACTAGCATTAAAAATTCATGTATGTTGTGGCACCATAGATTGGGTCACATTGGTGAAAAAGGTCTTAGGACCATACTTGATAAGAAACTAGTAGATGGTATTTCTGATTATTCTGTTGGTAAAAATGATTTTTGCGAGGATTGTGTGTTCGGTAAACAAAACAGGTCATCATTTCCTAAAGGAACTAATAAAGCTAATGGACTATTAGTACTAATTCATTCAGATGTATGTGGTCTAGTGGATACAGATTCTTTGAGTAGATCATGTTATTATGTTTCCTTCATTGATGATTACTCAAGATATACTTGGATTTATTTTATGCATACAAAATCTGAATTTTTCACCAAATTTAAGGAATTTAAGGCATCGGTTGAAAAGCAAACATATTATAAGATAAAAGTATTGAGATCTGACAATGGGGGTGAATATTGTTTTAAGGAATTTGATGAGTTTTGCAAACATGCAAGAATTGTTAGGCAAAAGACTACACCTTACACACCCCAACAAAATGGGGTACCAGAAAGAATGAACCATACATTAATGGAAAGAGCTAGGAGCATGTTAAGTAGTGCTAAGTTAGATAAATGTTTTTGGGCAGAAGCTATTTGTACTACTTGTTATTTAATTACTAGATCTCCTTGTAAAGCTCTTGTTTATAAAACAAATTATGAAATGTTGTTGGGTAAAAAGCCTTCAGTTTCACATTTAAGGGTCTTTGGTTGTGAGGTTTTTGTTCATGTGCCTAAAGAGAAGTGGTATAAATTGGATCCCAAATCTCAGAAATGGATCTTTGTAGGTTATGGTGAAAATATTAAAGGTTATAAACTTTGGAATCCACTAACACGAAAGATGATATTTTCTAAAGATGTTATTTTTAGGGAATTTAGAGCTACCTTTGAAGATGAGCAACCAAAGGAAAAGTCAAATACAGTGCATTTTGAAACTAAGAAAGAAGATGCACATGTGGAAGAATAGAGAGATGGACAAGAAGATGGAGAAGACAAAGAGAGTTCTGAAGAATTTGTTGTAATAGAAGAATTTCAAAACAATGAGGATGAACATGAGGAGGAATCTCTTACTCCACCTTTGAGAAGGTCCACAAGACAACGAAATCTATTTGACAGGTATAGCCCACCTAATTTTCATTGTAAATTTTCTTTGATATGTACTGATGATGAACCTAGATCTTTCAGGGAGGCTCTCTCTTTAGAAGAATGTGAGTCTTGGATGTAGGCCATGTAGGATGAGATGATGTCTTTGAAAAACTGTGACACCTGGAATCTTTTTAGTTTTCCCAAAGGAAGAAAAGCCATTGGTTGTAAGTGGGCATATAAGAAGAGGTTTGGTACAAACGGTAAGTTGGAATGGTACAAGGCCAGATTAGTGGCTAAGGGCTACTCCCAGAGAGAGGGAATTGATTTTGGTGAAATATTCTCTCTTGTTGCTAAGTTAGCTTCTATTCGATTCCTTTTATCCATTGTTGTTGCTTATGATTTATAAATAGAACAAATGGATGTTAAAACTGCTTTCTTGCATGGGGATCTCAAGGAAGAAATTTATATTCAACAACTTGACAGTTTTGTTGTGAAAGGAAAAGAACACTTGGTTTGTAGGTTAAAACAATCTCTATATGGTTTGAAAAAATCACCTAGGATGTGGTACCAAAAGTTTGATGCTTTTGCATTAAAGATGGGTTTTGTTAGAAGTGAAGAGGATCACTATGTTTATTTTAAAGTTATTGATGATCAGATACTGATTATTGTCTTATATGTGGATGATATGTTGTTCATTGGTAACAATAAGGCAATGATTAGGGAACTTAAAACTTAGCTTTCTGGCACATTTGATATGAAAGATTTAGGGGCTACTAAATATATTCTTTGGATGGAAATCATTAGGGATCAAGTTCACATAAAGCTTTGGTTAAGTCAGAGTAAGTATGTTAACACTATTTTGTAGAGGTTTAATATGCAAGACTGTAAACCGGTAAATATTCCTTTTCCTATTGGTACTAAGTTAAATTTAGACATGTTTCCTGAATTGGATGATGATATTGATGATATGTCTAAAGTTCCTTATGCTAGTGTTTTCGGTAGTTTAATGTATGCAATGGTTTGTACTAGACTAGATATAGCCCAAGCAGTGGGAGTTCTAAGCAGGTTTATGTCTAACCCTGGTAAAGAACATTGGAATTTTGTTAAAAGGGTATTTAGATATTTGTGAGGCACTTGTGATTACTATTTATTTTATCATGGTACTGACAATGTTGATAAGTCATTGGACATACAAGGTTTTGTTGATTTAGATTGGGCAGGTGACTTGGATAGTCGAAGGTCCACTAGTGGCTATGTGTTTACTTTGTTTGGAGGTGTAGTAAGTTGGATGAGTAAAAGACAACCTACAGTTGCTTTGTCCACAATTGAAGCAGAGTATATGGTTGCTACACATGCCTCTAAGGAGGTGGTTTGGTTATAGAGGCTTGGTAATGGTATTGGTTTTGATTGTAGGATAGTGAGGATTGGATGTGAAAGTCAGAGTGCTATATGTTTGGCTAAAAATCCTATGTATCATGCTCGTACTAAGCATGTTGATGTTTAGTATCACTTTGTGCGAGAAATGGTTGAGAATGGACATGTCTTGATTGAAAAATTTGACACTTTGGATAATGTTGCAGATTCTATTACAAAGCCAGTCACCACGGAAAAGTTCTCTTGGTGCAGAAAGGCCATGGGCCTTGATCACTGTACTTAATTCTATGTAATTGTATATCTATGGGTGTAATTTAAAATGTATGATGTCAAGTGGGAGAATGTTAGGATTTAGGTGCCATCAACCTTGTAAATCCTTTAATTAATTATTTTCCTAAAGTGTTTTCAACATTTACCCATAAGAGGTGAAACCGTTTAACTAACGGTGGTGAAAGAGACAATGTAAATGTAGTGTTACTGTTACTGTTTGTCTTTTAGGAAAATGACAAAATAGCTAGGCATTCCACTTGGAATCTTCTAGAATGAGGTTGTTAGGATGTTTTAAGAGCATTTATGACATGTATGACAGTTGTCATAAGATGCTATGACAAGTATGACAGATTCCTATGATAGAATATGCTATCTTTGACCCCAGGTGCTCATGCATAAGTTATGCCTTATGGTAGTTGTAAGAGCATCTTTAAGAGGATATTCTTAGGGTGGCATGATCATTTCATGAAGGGAGGCGTGAGTTTTGTGAGGAGTTATTGGAGCCTATTTTTTGGTGAAACCATGGTGGTTTTCATCCTCAAAAATCTCTTTAAATAGGGGCCTTGAGCTAGAGTTATTCAATTCAGTTTTGCAGGTTGCAAGGTAACAGAGTGCTGTAGGATTTTACAGGGATGATAAGAGAAGTCTATTGTTGCATGTAATATTTCATAATATTAGTAATATACTTTCCTCTCTTTCGGTGGTGGAGTTTTTTCCCTTTGGGGTTTCTCCACTTAAATATGTTGTTCCATGTGTTATGATTCTTCTATCTCTCTCTCTCTCATTGTTTCTTCACACTAAGGCTAAAGGTTAATCTAAATATTTCACATTTGCATTCACCGATTTAAGTTCATATTGTAAGCTTTCTTCACGTGGATAATCAACATTGTTCATTACCACATGTTTTCTTATCTTCACCAAAGTATCCCTTATTGTTTAAGGTGGAAGTGAATCTTTGTTTGTGGTTATAATTTGGTAAATTATCAGAAAATCCCAAAAAAAAATCCAAAACTTCATCATGTTGAAAATAATCCAATATTTCCCCATAACTTGTGGTATCTATTAAATCAGGATGCTTCAAAGTAAGAGTTTTCATAGGAGAATCTTGTGTCATAGTGTTGATATTGAATGAAGTCTTTATTTTTTTATGTTTTTGAAGGACAATATCTAGGACCATTTTTTGTTTCTTGTATGTAAGGATCGATAGGGACATGAATGACTTGTTCATTCAAACCAAATACTTTTCCATTATAGAAAAGTTGTTTCAAGAGTTGATATACTGTTCCATAGAGAGATTCCATTTCTTTCGAGGATGGTGATTGTTCATGATCAAATTCATCATAATTTGTTGTGTAATTTGTTTCTTCATCCTTTTGAGAAGTTGTCAACTTCGATTCTTGTGATAATTCCTCTTCATGTTTTGTTGAAAATACTACAATTCCTTTGTCCTTTTTCAATTATTTTTCTCTGATCTCAAATTCTCCAATGAATATAGGTGTAAGATCTAATGAAACCCAATCATCATCCAACAATTTCATGATTTATGAGAAAAAAAATTATTGTTCTTCCTCTTGTATAGGTTCAACCTTTGAATTTGGTATCAATGTTCTCAAAGGACTTTGCATGCCTTTTTGATTTTGCAAACAAGTTTCTGAGTGAATATAAACTTTGATTATGTAGAACTTGTTTTGATATGTATATTTTATTAATCGTTGAAGAATTGATGGAAATCCATTCATTTCATGAATCCAAGGTCTTTCTAAGAGAAGATTATATGAAAGATCATGAGGTGTAATATGAATAGGAGTTTGCATAATCACTTTTCCTACTTGAATGGGTAATGTTATGACACCAAGCAGTTGTTTTCCCACATTATAAAACTCATGAATAGATAAATTATCAAGTTGAATTTGACTCTTATCCACTCCAAGATTGTCTAAAAGGCTTACACTAAAAATATTAAGGTCTAAACCATTATCAATGAGAGTACATCTCATGCAAAACCTATTAATGACAACCACTATCAGCATCATTTTTTTCACTTCTAATGGAGGTAACTCATATTTATGAAAGATATGTCTATATTAACTAATTCATTCCTTGAATTAAGGCCACTGCATAATTTGGTTGTGCACTAGGAGGAGCCACAACTTGTTTTAAAGTAGTTTGAAGCATACTATGATAACTAGGAAAAGCTTGAATAAGATCGCATAAAGAAATCTTAATACAATTTTTGTTAAGTTGTTCCACAAGGTCATACTCCTTTCCACTATGTAAAGGAAAATAAGGAGCACTAGGAAAGATTGGTTGAGGTAATGGTAATGAAGTAGGTATGGTTTTTGATTGCCTATTATTCCTTGTGTTATATGTGTGAGCAATGGTATTATAACTTGGTCGTTGTGAAACATTATTACTAATGATTTTCCTTACAAAATTCAAGATAGATTTTGGAGTTAATGGTTTTTTTTTAGGTGGTCCTATGATAAGCATAGGATTCTTTTGGACTTATGATTGTTATGAGGGTGGATAAATGGTAAGTTGAGGTGTGATTGCATTAAATTCCATTTTCTTTGGTGTTCTATAACAAGCCTTATTGTATGAACCTTATGAGATGAAATCCACAATAAATTCATCTAACATGTCAAAGTCATCACTACTAAAGGGCTTGAAGGATATGTCAACTTGTAGAAAAAGATTTGACATGATTAGATAACTATGCTTTCTCCAAGGTTGATCATTTAGTGTATAGTTTTTTGGTTAATGTTTTGGGATAGTTTATGGTTTTCAATATTTGGAGATGAAAACTAATCTATCTAAACAACACAATGATGTAAAAAGTAAACAAATTAACCATATATTTGAAATAAATCAAAATATAAAATAACTTTTTTCATTTTTCCTCAATATTTCACCAAAAGAACAACTTTCTTTAACATTCAGATCAAAGAGTTTCATAATTTCAAAATGCAATTGTAATAGTAGAAATAAAATGAATAAACATACATGAAAATGAACCTATAAACTTTCTAGCAAACCTTTATAGGGGAAGATTCACCCAATGGCGAATGGGTCCTTGTACAAAGGTTTGAAAAGTTAAAATCTGAGTTTTAAGTTAATTGTTTAGGTTCCCTATTTCAAGTTGCAAGTTGTGGTTTATGTGACATTTTTTTTTTTTTTCTGATTTGACTATCTAAATGCAAATGAAATAAAGGAAAAAAATTGAACA
The DNA here is from genome assembly GCA_007258455.2 of Sequoia sempervirens. Taxonomy (NCBI): domain Eukaryota; kingdom Viridiplantae; phylum Streptophyta; class Pinopsida; order Cupressales; family Cupressaceae; genus Sequoia; species Sequoia sempervirens. Next base: position 731,967,877 of record VDFB02271358.1, on the reverse strand, counting down.
AAGATAAAAAATTTTGAATGCAATTTTAACTATATTTTCTAATGTAAATTACAAAAAATACACTAATATGCAACTTTTAAATATAGGTTTTGATACCCTAATGGTCTCTTTCACTTCTAGGATATTTCATCTAAAAGGAAAGGAATAGGGTACAAATCATTATGTTCACACTCAAGATTAATGTAAAATGAATGGAATTTTCCTAAATGAGATGATATAAATGCAGAAAATGAATAAAAGCTATTTATTATGAATACAAAACTAAGAAATATGAAGTTTTTGAAAACATGGTATGATATGCAAAATGAACGAAAAACATAAACAAACAATAACAAATCTTAATGAAACTAAATGAGGTGCACCTGGAGGCTGAAAATTTATGTGAGGAGGTTTTGGAATGCTGTAAAGATTAATGTTGAAGCCCACTAGGACTCATTTTCCAAATATGGTGAATTAGTCTTATTTCTAGTGAAAAATTCCATAATAGGTTTCGGGATGCCAGGAACTAAAAACTTTAGAAAACATTTTTTCCATTTTGGTAGTGGGACTCATTTGCCAGAGATGGAAAATTAGTCTAACTGCAAATTTCTAAAAAGTCAAGGGTCAACTTTTCTACCTAGCAGGTTGCCAGATCTAAATCTAGAAAATCTGACAAGAAAGTGTTCTCCAAGCTTTAAATAGGGTTTTGTTGACTTTGAATGATCTTCAACAATTTGATGACACTTTTAACCCCTATCTCTTTGACAAATTTGCATATAAGATCTACAAAACACACATGCAAAGAGGGGAAAAGTGATAAGGGTTAGAGTATAGGTTTTTTCCTTGCTCAAACCCCAGTTTGGTAATAAACCTTTAAAAATGGAATAAAATAAAGAGAGAATGATGAACAAATAACATGCAATGTCATAAACTCACCAATCCAATAATGTTGACATCTAAAGATATGCTGCTCCAGGATGCTTGAATGATTGATTGAATGATTAAGGATTCTAAAAATGCTATGACGAATGCATGAATGATTGCTTGAGTGAAATATGTTGATGGGGTATTAAAATGAATAGAAAATCATATATTTATACTCTATTATGCCCTAATTTCCTGAAATACATCGCAGGCCGACCTTAGGTCTTAAGAAATAAAAACCTCCAAGTAATTTGAATTTATTTTGATTTTTGTTCATTCGCCCCTAGTGGTGAATGGGTGGTGTCAAGAATTAAGTTGTCTTAAATGATGTTTTTCGGGTTTATATTTAAAAATACAATTAATTAAAGCCTGTAAGTTCATAAAGGGGCCAAATAAAGCATAAGGAAGGTGTATTTATTGATGAAAATCCTAGAAAAGTTTGAAAGTTTCTTACAAGAATTTTCAACACTTTAAAATAAGACTTGTTAAGTGATAAAAAGGGTTATTTAGGTGAATTATAATAAGAAGAGTCTAGAAAAGTGTGAAAATATGTTACAACATTTCACAACACCTTTACAAGACATCATGAAGTCTTAACGATTCATCAAGATTCAAGACCTAATGTGAATTTTTGGGCTACATTGCAACATCAAATCAAGGAAAAATCAAGCCAGTTAAGCACAACAAGGGATGGAACAAGAAAAAGTAGAAGGGTTATTTTTTCCATGTCCACACAACTATTATGCAAAATCAATGTAATATGTATGTAGTTTTTTGGATTTTAAAGTTTTAAACAATACAAAATGCAATGTGAAAACCCTAAATAAAAATGAAAACTAATGTGGGTATGTGCAAGATCATCATGGAAAAAATAGGCCCTTAAGTGGCAAAAAAATCATAAAAATCAAAGTTAGGCAACTTAATGCAAAAATTTGAATAAGTTATCTATATTATTTCAAAAATATGTAACAAGAGAATTTGTAGCAAATTGAATGTATTTTCTAAACTACTGGTTTTGTTTAAAAAAAAATCTATTTGGTGAAAATTTGAAATTTCAATGTAGTACTACTTAAATTTCAGGGGAAAAATAAGGAGTTGTCTATCTGACCACCCTAACCACAATAAAATGATAATATTTTTTTTATAAGATTTTAGATATAAGTAGAGGACTCTTGTCCCGATGTGATGCATATTTTTTTGTAATTTTTTTCCAAGTAAACAATTAATTGTTAAATTTTTATTACAACTTTTAAAAATTATAAAAAACTCGTATGTAGACCTTAACTTCATCAAAACTTGAAATTCAATTTTTTTTCTTAATCCTATAGTATGTGAAGCATAGAATGTGATGCATGTTTTGGATTAAAAAATGTGATACTATTTGAAAGTTATATATGTTTTCAATTAGTCTATCAATCAAGACTTTAGTCATAATTTCAATAGAAAATGAATAATAATTACTTATTAAATTCAAAGTAAAGCATAATTTATATTGGTGGAAAGCTAAGAATCTCATTTGAAAACCCTTTTCGTTTCATCAATTCTGGGTAAAAAAAAAATTGTCAGCCACATACCTATCATATTGCCACTTTTTGGCCCATCATGATCCTGCACATACCCATGTAATTTTAACAACCCTAACTAAAATGAAAACTAATGTAAATCCAAGATGTAGGGCTTGAATGACCTCCAAATCAAAATTTTATATGTAAAATGTTGGGTTCACCAGAATGAAACATAGGGAAAAATAGGGTGTGGTGTAAGATGGGTATATGGATAATGTACACACCTATCTTCCCAATTTCAATAGGAAAACAAGATCTCCCAAAGGTAGGGTTGAATTTCAGCCTTGAGGTGAGTCAACCTTGTAAAGTGATCTATTGTTTCCCTTACAAAAGAATTTTTTTTGTACTTACATTCCATGCCTATAACTTCTCGCTTTCAGATCTGGACCTACAAAAAATCTATAAAAGAAAATGTTATTTTTGGGTGTGTAGGTGTTTTCATCAGTCAAACGCCAAGTTTGGTAATTAAACCTTGATGAAATGATGTAGATCTAATAAATCATAGTGTGTGTGAGCCCTAATCTTAAGTGTATCTAAGATTATTAGAGTATTATTCCTATATGAAAATGATGGATGTTAAAGATTCAATTGGGAAGAACTCCATACGCCTCAATAAAATCGAAAATATGATAATACCTTGTTGTAGGTATCTTGATAGAATTAATCTTGATTATGGGATCACTAGAAAGCAAGACATTAGGCTAGGGAATATAGAAAAATGCATCTCCCAAACCTAGAATCCATCATGATCCACAATAGGCATAAACCTCCAATCATGAACAATGCTTGATAAAATATTTGACAAATTGAGCTTGAATACCTACAAATACAACAAAATATTGCTCCAAGATTTCAACTTTGCTTACTTGAATACTTTTGAATCTCTTCTTTATCTCCTTTATTTCTTGTGAAAATATCTCTTCAACCTAGTTTGAAATGATAACAAGACTTGGCTTTATAGGCTTCTTCTCTAATTTCCCAAATGTTATATCTCAATAGCTAACATGTAAAACTTGAATCTGGGACTTTAAAATGCTACCAAAAATATATTTAAATTTTGATTTTGGACCCTACAGGGTACCCATTCATCCAAGGGTGAATTGGTATTGGCCTAAAAATCCAAGATTAATGTGTTTTGAGGCTTTAAATTAATTAAATGCATTTATTCAATGCATATTGCAATGTCAAAAAATGATAAAAATAGGCCCTGTGATGCATAATAAAGGGATTTAGGGGCCAATTTATGAAGGGTAAAATGCGTAAAATGTAAGGTCACTAAAATAGCTCCCAATTAAGTTTGAAATTGTACTATCACATAAAAGGAGTACAATTTCTACTCTATAGATATTAGATCTTGTAAGATAACTTCTTGTTCATATTTATTGAGAGATCTAGGTTTCAATTATTGGTGGTCCTTTAAAAGTTAAGTATGATCTTCTCTTGCATCAAATGATTATTTGGAGAATAATAAAACTTGATAGAAATACTATATTTGTCCAAGATTATTTTTTATACTTCCGTATTGTAGGTTCATATTGTATGGTTTTGGTTCAAATTTGAACTCACCATTGAGTTCAAAGTGTCCAAGAAAAATATTTTTATAGTTTTGATTTGTCCAAATTGGACATATGAGGATAATCTACAAGGGTTTGAACTTGGAAGGTGGTTGGTAGATATAGAAGATAGCTACAAATTTGGAGTATTTTGAATCAAATTTGACCCTCCCATCACATCCAAAAGATTGAAAAACCCTAAGATCGATTATCAACCCATAAAAAATGGAGCTCTTTTCTCAAGGTCATCAAATTTTATTTCTCAATTGGTCATACATGTTTTTGTACATAATATTCTAAGGAATATTAAAAAATAATAGTCCCTACATTGAAATATTCCTCTACATAGAGCATTTACATGCTTTGTATAAAGGTTATTAATATTCTATTTTTTAATTAATTTTAAGAATTTAAAAACAAGTAAAAAATATGCATAATATTGTCGTGAGTTGTACTTTCTCTCATATTTCATACTTGTGTTTGTTTAGGCATGGTACCCATCCCTTATAGTCCACACTATATTGCACTAGCATATTTCCTACCACCTTCAACCTTGACTAGTGAATTAAAGGAATGCACAATTGCATCAAATAATATTATGCCACAAACAACACTAACAAAATGAAAAAATAGTTGGATAATATACCCTTTATATACTAGCAACTATTAGCAAAAATATTATAGTTGTTAGTGAATATTATAGAAATATTTAGAATTTTCTAGTGACATTGGACTATTGATTTCAGTAGTACATTATTAGTGACATTAGTGAGCCCATCTAACCAACCCCCTTTCACCATTGGTAGGTTACATTTTTTAGTCCAAATTGAAAAGGACATAACTCAAACAAAAGACCTTCAATTTATGGACATATTTTATCTAAGGTAGAACTTTGTATTTTTCGTAGGGGTGAAGATGGATTTTATTTTTGTGCTTGGATTTTCTAGAAATTGTATGTTCTCATAGGTGTTTTTTAGTAGTACTTATTTTGGAAACTTCCATGGCCTTGTTGAAGAATTTACAATAACATATTTTTTCGCAATAATTTTTTAAAGTTTATAATTTTTTGTACATTTTAGTGGTCTACTCATATTGGTATGATTCCATATAAAATTACTTTAGTTATGTATCTTAATTTTACAATTGCAAGCACTAAGGTCAAGCCCACTTTTATATATTTTGCAGTTGATACCTATAATCACACTAATTATTAATTTCCTAGATAATATATTGCTAGGGGGGATTCTTGATTGAGTAATTTGAGGGGATAATCTTGCGGTGGTTGATTTCTTTCTTTTCCTTTCTATGTGTTCTCACAATGGAGAAATATCAAATTGAACTCTAAAGTCCACATTATAATAATAATTATTATTGTAATAATAATAATAATAATAATAATTATTATTATTATTATTATTTTGTTATGGTAAGTGCCACCATTTTGGAAGTATCTTCCAAATCAATGAGTAATATGGTTCTTGTTGTCTAACAAGACACCCCATCTATCTTATGTCCTATATTTTTCTAGTGCCACTTCGTTTAATCCCTCTTCTATCTTAATGGAATGCTTTGTGGCAAAGAAACATAATTTAAGATGGTTGATGTCTTTAACTTGAAGTCTTTTAGGGCTCCTTGGATCCTCTTATTTTAAGTTTCCATTCAAAAAAAAAAAATTTCTATCTTCCTTAAGCTTTTCTCACCTTAGGGTTACCATTCAAGCTCATCATTGTTTGCCATGGATCAAATTTCACCGTCATTATTTTGCAACCCTCTAGGTATCAAGAATTTGGATATTATTCTTTCCTTGTGTCATCCAAAGTTCATGGTGGTGATAGTTTATCTAAGATTAGTCTCTTAGGAAACCTTATAGCTATGTTAACCAACCATTCCTTTGATATTTCTATGTCTACCATTAAGGGTTTTCCTAGTCAGTTCCTTGCCACAGATTCTCTCATATGCTTAATCAATGTCAAAGATCAACATGCTTTCATTGGTTTGGTTATTGATCATCAGGTGAATAAGATTCTTAAGGATGAAATCCATTTGACTATCAAAACAGCTAAACTGATTTTGGGCCAGAAATTCCTCTCTTCAAAAACTAGGTATCAGGTTAATTCTTACATCTCATTGCATTTTGTTGCCTCCCTACCTGATATGCACATTTCTAAAGATCAAGTGGAAGAGTTGACCTAATTTATTTCTTCCTCATCTTCTTGGTGGTTTCGATGAGACCTTGACTACTACTTGCTTGGGCATTGGCCTACCATTCCTTGAAGATCCGAAGCACCTCCCTGACCTAGAAGTTTGGTTTTTCCCATTCATTGTGGATGCGTTAGGCTATAAACTATTAGATAATCATGTTCAAGTCATCTGAGGTTAGAAATTCCTACTCAATTTTTTTTATTATGAACCTATTGAGGGTTTCTAGTGGCTACTCAATTTTGAGGATGATAATGATCTGGAGGATCTTTTCCAAAAATTGAAGTTTCTCATTTTTTTTCAGAAACAGCATCATCAGGAAGTGGCTGAAATTATGACTCCATCACAACTTGAATAGAGTCAAACAGAGCTATGGAGTCCAAGATATGCTCAGTCAAACCTTGGTCAACCCTGGAGCTAGGTTAGAGAAAAAAAGGTCAAAAATTAACAACATAAAAACTAGTCAAAGTTAGTGTTAATGCAAAGAGCTCATTGCAAGCTTTTTGATGACATTTGTTTCATGGAAAACATAGTTCCTTTGCACGAGATATGAGCAGTTAGAGTTGGGTTGACTTTGCTGATGTTAGCATGGTATAGTCAGCATGGTACAATCAGCGCACAGTTAATAGGATCATTAAATCACAAGTTGACATGTGTCATCAACAAACAAGAGAAAAAAGGCCATGTGGTAGATTGTTGGGTGCCACATGGCAGGCCATGTCATGACCATGTTAGGGACACATCATTGGACATGCACGAGCATCATTGATGAATAAAAACTTGACACGTGGTACCCTCCTAGTGTGACACGTGGCCTCTCTCATCTCCTCCAGTGGGTTCGAGTTTGTTGGTTTGTTAAAATTTTAGCAGGGGGAATTGATCCCCCCACCAACCCAGCTGCATGTCTGCATTTAACTATATTATAATGTCACTTTGTTTTATTGTTTAAATATGCCAGATTTGTTAAATAAAACAATGGCTAGCAATTTGAACCCGCGACTGCCGGCCCAAAAAAAGAAATAACCACCAACAAGCCAATGAATGGATTTGGACAACAAAAAAAATAACCATAAACAAGCCAACAAATGGCTTTGGACATGAATGTGGCACCTGTGAGTTTTGATGAATATTTCAAAACCAAATGCCTTAATTTAAAAAAATTCCCTCCAATTTTTAACACTCAAACTTTTTAATCCTTTTAAGGATTAAAATGCAACCTCCTAAAAATGATAATAGCCCAAGAAAAGATAAAATTAAAAGGGATTAAATTAATTATATGGGATTTAATATAGATTTTATGTGTATAAGGGGGTTATTCTGAAGATATTATGTAAAAATGGAGAGATAAGGTGGATTTTGTAAATCAATTGGTTATTAGCCCAATTGAGTAAATTTTTTGTATAAAAAGGGAGGGTTAGAGGCTTAGGAAGTCATTCAGGTTTATTTAGGTGTGGAGACTTTAAAGCAATTTGGAGAGATAATTTTTTGTTCATATACGTCAGGAGAATGCCAAAATTCCATTGTGCTTGAATGGAAGAGCTTGCAAATTGATGTAATGTGGAATTTTTGAAGATTTCAATAAGATTGGTCGACTCATTGGAGAGGGGCCCGAAGACCTAGTCATTCTTATGACAAACTCCGTTATCATTTTTTTTGCATTCTCTCTTTCTTGTCTCATTCTAAATTTTGATTTTTTTCATTTAATTATGTGTTGTTGATTTCATTTTCATAATTTGGAGTTTTGAAACTGTAATAAATATGCATTCTTAAAGCAATCATCTTAGATCCTAAAACAAACTAGATAAAGACTTTGTTTGAGCACTACTCAGGTTTAAGCTTTGTTTTGTTATACATAAAATGATAACACTCTTAAAGCTTCCCAGGGTTTTGTCAAGTATGTAAAGGATTATCTATATGTTCGAGTCTTAAAGGATCAAAATGTAGATATGTATATTTCATAATGTTCTAGGGTTTTCCAAATGTGGATAAGTATATTTTCAAAATGCTCTAGGGTTTACTAGAAGTGTTATAGTTAGCACTAAATTTCTAGACTTTGGTTCACTACCTGTTACACTTTTTTTTTATGCACAATATAATGGACTACTTTATCTACCTTGTGTTTATGGTGTTTGGAGGGAAAAGGGTTTCCTTATGAGTTTTCCTAGTGAAATAGTTGTGCTTTCATTTATTAACTTTTGTTTTTGGTTAGGGTTTCCATTTTGTGTTACACTAAAATGAAACTCTATTGATGAATGTAGTCTTTCATTAAATAATAATTTACCATCTATGAATCTTTCAATCTTCTAGTTGAAATAAATGACCTTTTCTATGGATTTTCTATTAATATTCTATGAATGAATGTTATGCTTCTTGCTCAAATAATTCATTTTCCAATTGGATAGAGATTGTAGGTTCATTTTGATGGTTTTATTTTCTATGTGTCCCTAAATCTGGAGATGATGTGTATGGATTTTTGGTTGGGTTTTCCCCCAGTTCCATGAGTTAAATTTTTCTTCTTTTGATGATAATTATAGTCTTTCATTTAGTGTAAATTATTTCCATTGAATAATTCTTAACTAGGGAATGCTTATCTATATGTGAATGTGGTCTTCCTTTTTTACAAAGAAATGATCTTTCGAAGTTGTATATTATTAGATTTGTGTAACCTCTTTGACAATGAAAACTATTGTTGTCTCTATAATTTTATTTATTAACTGTCTATAATTTATCAGACAAGAGATATTCAAATGTGCATACATTCCTAATCCTAGAATTATTAGATGCATACTTTTCAAGTTTGGATTTTCCATTAGTTAAATATTTTCAATTTTCTATTTAAATGCATTGATATTAATGGGTTATCTTTCAGATTATTGTTCCTTTGGTAGTATAAGACAACTTTCCAAATGATATTCTTAGTTATCAACTGTGTTTTAGACATGCATTCTATGTTTCCCTTGTCTTATGGAAGTATCGAATGTCACATTGTCCTGTTTCAGCATGGACATTTAGCTATTTCCTTTGAATACATTTTTGTTGGTAAATGTTGATCTATATGTGAATGTGCTATTCATTTTTGTTATAGAGCAATAGTATTTTGAAGATTTACTTTATTGAACTTGTGTATCCTCTTCGACGGTGAAAACTCATAGTGCTTTTACTTGTCTTTGTAATTTAATCTTTTAATTATCTAGAATTTCTCAGTTTAGAGGCATTTCTAATCTCGGATGTGTTGGATGCATAATTTTAAAGTTTTGTATTGCCATCGATTTGATATCTTCATCTTGTAGTTTAAATGTATTGCTAGTAAGGGTATATGCAGGATCATGATGGGCCAAAAAGTGGCAATATGATGGGTATGTGGCTAATGACCTTTTTTTACCCAAAACTGATGAAATGAAAAGGGTTTTTAAAGGAGATTCTAAGCTTTCCACTAAATTCCTGATTGATAGACTAATTGAAAAAAATCTATATCTTTCAAAGCGATATCACATTTTTTAAATCCAAAACATGTCTCACATTCTGCTTATACTATAGGATTAAAAAAATAAAAATTGAACCGTGAAGTTTTGATCAAGTTAAGGTGGTCAGGACATATGAGTTTTTTATATTTTTAAAATTTGTAATAAAAATTCATAATTAATTATTTACTTGGAAAAAAATTACAAAAAAAAATTCATCACATCCAGACATGATTCCTTTACTTATATCTAAAATATTATAAAAAAATATTATCATTTTATTGTGGTTAGGGTGGTCAAGAAGACACCTACTTCTTAACTTTTCCCTGAAATTTAAGTACTACTACATTGAAATTTAAAATTTTCACCAAATAGATTTCTTTTTTTTTAAACAAACCTAGTAGTTTAGAAACTACATTCAATTTTCTACATATTCTATTCTTACATATTTTTGAAATAATATAGATAAATTATTCAAATTTTTATGTCAAGTTACGTAACTCTAATTTTTCTGATTTTTTTGCCACTTAAGGGCCTATTTTTCCATGATGATCCTATACATACCCGTAATTTTGATTGTCGGTATAAGGCCACTTCCCAAATGAGATTATTAGTTATCAACTATAGTTTAGATAGGCATTGCATGTTTCCATTTTCATCTAAAAGAATCATCACTTCATCTTGTATTAGCATAGATATTCGGCTTAGTTTATTCTAGTGGTTACCCTATTTCTTAGATGATTGATTGGCACCAAGAAATGAAGGAATTTTATCTTGTCCTTCCCCTTAGGTAATTATTATTTTTTCCTATTAGTATTGGTTTAATTTTTTACTAGTACTTTATATTGAGTTTCATTTTATGGGGCTTGTGTAATGTTGTTGATTGCTATTCGAGTTTCAAAGGTTGCAATTGGTCAATGGTTAGGCTCATGCCTGATTCTAAGTTTAAGGCTATTGACCAATTCCTATCCTTTTTCTTTTGTTTCCCTAAACGTTTAGACTTTGTAGTTTCATGGAAATTATCTTGTCCTTCCCCTTGGGTAATTACTATTTTGCCTATTAGTTTTAGTTTGAGTTTTTTCTATTACTTAATATTGAGGTTTAGTTTAAGGGGTTCTTGCTATGTTGTCAGTTGTCTTGTGAGTTTCAAAGGTTGTCATTAGTCTATGGTTAGGTTCAAGCATGAATAGTTTAAGACTATTGGCTAGTTCCCATCATTTTTCTATTGTAGCCCTAGAGGTTTAGGCTTACTAGTTTGATGGTTTTCCTACTTGCATAATCCATCGTTGCATTCCATATAAGAGCTTCTTCTCTTGCTCATTAGCAATTTTTCTTTCTTTCAAGAGTTGTTTTGTTGTTCTTTCTAAATTAATTCTTCAAGACCTCTCCATTTCCGGGGTTCACTTTCTATTATTGTTTACTTTTTTTTCTACACCCTGTAGTTTATCAATAAATCCTCTGCCCCATTAGCCTCTATGTATACATGGAACACTGAAAAATCTCCTAGCTCTTCTAGAAGTTTATAGATCCTTTGTACCCATCCTTTTAGCTTCCAATTGGTGTGTCCCTCTTATTTCTTGTATGCTTAGTAAGGATTCCCCTTCCACTTCTATTCTTTTAATATTATTTTCTTTGCATGGCCATAAACCCAAGGCTAATGCCTCAAGTTCTACCTCATTATTTGTGGTGTATCCCACCTTTTTGGATAGTTCCTAGATACATTTCCCATTACAATCCTTAATGATGCACCTTGCCCCTACTGGTCCTAGATTTCCCTTCACTGATCTATCAAAATTTAGCTTCAACCTTTCTTGGTTTGGACCTTTCCATGAAATTACTTTCCTGACCATTGCTTTATCTAAGAATTGTCCTTTAGGTCTTCTCAAACTCTCCCATGTGCTTTGCAGTACCTCATCCCATTTGGTAAATTTTATCTTTAACTTAATTATTGTTTTTGCATTCAATAGTTCAGATAATCCTTCTTCTATTTTCTTTATTAATATTTCTGCCTCCATGATTTTTTCTTGAAATATCCTCTTGTTCCTTTCTTTCCACAAGTTTCAAACTATCATAGATGGGGCTATAGTCCATGAATTTTCCTAGAGAGTGTCTCTTCTTCCTTTTGGCTAGCTGGTTAGCCATTATTTTAGGTTATTCTTCCTTTCCTACCTCAAACCTAATACTTCTTCTATCCAATACCAACACTTCCTTGGATAGAGGTAGTTTAATATTAGGTGATTAACAATTTAATTGTTTTCGAAGCTTAAAATGCACCTATTTGGTCCTTGTATTCCTATTGCATTCAATTTATCTATTATTAGTATATGTTTTTGAAGTGTTTTCCACAAAAAAGTTCCTACTTTTGGTAGTACTATAGCGTTCCAACAAAGTGGGCTTTCCCAATTTCCTTCTGATTGTGTTGCTTTTTGAATTTGGTATCCTAGTCTGACTGTATATTCTTGTGATCGAGATCTGCACCATATTATTTCATCTTCTTCTTTTAATGCACTTATCTTACTATTTTTTAATTCTTCTTTCAATATCTTCTTTGCTTCCTTTGATATGGGTAGTGGATCTATCTCTATCCATTCATGTTGATTCCAAAACTTGGGTTGACCTCTCTTGAAATAGTCACATACTTTTCTCCCTACTATCTCTATGACTAGTTCTATGGATCCTCTTAATTCCTCTATATCTGCTAGTGCTTTGTGTCCATTCCATGAATCCTTCAAATAATCCACCTACCTTCTATTTACAATTCTCTAGGTTAAATGATCTATTATAATCTTCATGCTATCACATGGGAATCTCTAGATTGTTGATTCTCCATTGGAGTTACCTATCATTAAAATTATGGTTGATTTTGGGGTGTCTAGATATTTCTTTTGGAATATCTTACACTACAATCTCTTTGGTTCCTTATACATTTTCCATGTTAGCTTCACTCCTAGTGCTTTTTTATGCTCTTTCATCCTCCTTAATACTGCTCCACCTTCTATTTTTGGCATACATGCTTTCTCCCACTACACTAATGGGATCTTATTTTCTTCTTTGGATCCTTCCCACAATTTTTTTTTCATACTCTCCAAGTTTTCCTCAATTTTGTGTGTCATTTGAAAGCAAGACATTATGTAATTCAGAACTACAAATAGCACTAATTTAATCATTAATATTCTCCCTACTAAATTCAGCCACTTGTTTTTCTAGGCTATTGCTTTCTGTCTAGATACATTTTTCCTTAATTTCTTCCCATTGTTGGGATATGCATGTTCTTGCTACTAATGTTGCTCCTAAATGTTTGGCTAGCACCTCTTTTATTAAGAATCCCAATAGTTTGGATATTCTTTTTTTTTAATTTTTTCTTCGTATTGAAGAATATGATTGATGACTTTTCTTTGTTTATTGTTTGTCCAAAGGCCCTTGTATAATATTCTAGTGCTTTTTTAATGATTTCCACTTCCCTCATATTTACCTCTCCAAACATGATAGTGCCATCTACAAATTGTGTGTGAATTATTGGATTTATGTCTTTAACTATTTTGATTCATTTCCATAGGTTTTTCTCACACTTTAATCTACATTTTCTCTCCGTGACTTCTTCCATTATGATGAATATGAATGGGGAGATATGATCTCCTTAACTCAATCCATTTGTGGTAGGGGAAAAACCATAAATTGAGCCATTAACATTTACTAAATATCTAACTATTGTAATGCACTGGATGATTATCTCAACCCATTCTTTCCTAAAACCAAACCTTTTGAGCACTTATATTAGAAAATTCCATCTTACCTTATCATATGCTTTGCTAATGTCTAGCTTTATCATCATTGCATTGATTCTTTCTAAAGTCATCATATGTACTACTTCATTAGCTACTATTATACTGTAAATGATTTCTCTTCTTGGTCAAAAACTGCTTTGCTCCTCTCAAAAAATGTGTTTGAGTATAGTTTTCTTCAAGTGATTGGCCAACACTTTAGTGATAATTTTTTAAAGTATATGGGTGATCCCATAATACAAGTATACAATTTCTAGGAGATCCTGATTTTTGTTGAAATCACATATTTTTAGAAAATATAATGATTTAAGCCTTGAAAAGTTCCATTTAAAGGATTCCAATTAAAGAGGGTTTCATCAAACCACCTTAGATCAAACCCCCTTGGATGGAACCCCGCTAGTTTTAAACCATACCTTTAACAGAGTCTCCTTTACACCTATCAAAATACTAAAAAAAAACCACTTTTGATTTACCTTTTGGGGGATCAAATGAATTCATTTAAAATTTATTTTGTGTAAGTATGTAGTCCTTATTATAAGCTTCCCAAAAAGTATAATTTTAAATAAATTTAATTTTATTATTATATTTATTTTTTATTTCTTGTGAATGTAGGTTTTTCACCGAAAATAAAGCTCCCTAAATTCTACACATGGAAAAATAGCAGATTATCAATTTTTTTGTTTGAAAAATATCATGCAATAGATATTGAAGTCCTTGATTTGACAATTTTTTTTTAAAATTTGATACATACAAAAAAATTATGTTGTATACAATCTACCCATGTCTGAATTCCAATTGGTTTGACTTAAAAAATTGATTAAGGAAAAAATATTCAATAAAACACTATGAAACCAAATGAAAGTGGTAGATATTGTAGTGAAAAATCTAAATTTAAAAAAAAAAAAAATTATCCATCATGGAAAAAAAATTATGTTGTATATGGTGAGCATCACTCCTTAAAAATGGTGTTTATTGAAAAAAACTAGTTTTTGAAGGACATGGAAAAAGAAGTGCAATCTAATTCCAAAATTTTTGAAAAAAAAATACTTAAAATCTATAGACAAAATTTCACAAATCACTAGTTTGCATCATCTTAAAATTCCTCATGGTTTAGCCACTATTTGTGCCCGAAAGTGAATATTTAGTTAGAAAAAATCATTTCAGTATCCAATTTAGCCAAAAAATGTAAACCAGTATATTGGGATCACCCATATTGCAAAGTGATATTGGCTTGTACTCATTAAAGGTTTCACATACATTTGTTTTGGTGATTATTGTGATGATTGTGTTGTTAATATCCTTCACAAATTTTCTTTCTTCTTACCTCTCTACTACTTTCCATACATCATTACCTATTATTGGCCAACATTTTTGGTGAGAGCTTGTTGGGTACCCATTTGGGCCAACAACCTTTTCAGGGTGTAATTGGAATGTAGCTATTTTGACTTCTACTCTTGAAACTGGTTCGTTTAGCATTTCATTGTCTTCTTCTATAATGGCTTTTAGAATGCAATCAAGAATGTCTTCCTTAATGCATGCCTCATTCTCAGCTTCTACCCCCAATATCTTTTGGAAGTATTCAATTGTTGCTTCTTAAATCAGCCTTATTATTCATTATACTTGCATCTTCTTTCTTAATCTCATCTATTATGTTGCATGCTTTCCTTGCTTTTGCTATGAAATGAAAGTATTTTGAATTGGCATATCCATATTTTAGCCATGTTTCTCGTGCCTTGTCTTGGAAGGAAGTTGGGTGAGTGGAAACAACTTCCTACACTAATCTAATTAGGAGAGAGTTACAATTTTTTTTTTAACGCCTTTAATAGTTACAACATGAGATACACATAGAGAATAATGGAGATAGGACAAAAAATACAAAAATGCAATAACAACATATATACCGTGGGGAAAACCCTTTTAGGTAAAAAAACCCCACCCTTCAAAAGTACAATACTCTTGTATTACTTAAAATAAGTATTACAATACAACCTCAAGTACAAGAATTTCTTCAACAAGTGCTTCAACACAAACACCTGTTTTGGAGTGATACAGGTAGCACTTCATTATCTACAAATAAACTATGCATTCTACAACTCAAGGAACTTAATAAATAGAGTGTTACAATCTTCAAGAAGCATCTAGAAGGTGTGGGTCGTCCAAATTAAAAATCCACAATATTCAATGCCTTAAACATGCATTTGGACACATGTAACATATTCCCTTACACCCCTTCCAAGTGTCAAACATGCAAATAGTCTTCTTCCAAGCTTGGGTGCCTAGGATATGCTAAAAATAGGCTATGACGGATCCCTTACACATCTTACAATTGTCATAGAATATGTCATAGCCGACATCACTTACAACTATAAGAGAATCTATCACATTTGGCTAAAAATACTTGTTTCTCTTACATCTTGTCATAACCCAACTTGGGTGCCAACTTTCACCCATGCATTCAAATATGCCTTATGATGCATCATATAATATCTCATATGTCATATATTCCAAAGTGGGATGTCTATTTCCACTTGAGATGATGATGTGTCATCCAACCACCTCCAACAAGGATGCCACCCAGCTAGTAGGTCCCAATTAGTGACATGACACCATAGGCATTTAAAAAATACAAATAAATACATTAAATTGTATCAAATAAATAAATGTTAGGACTCTATGGCTGAGACACCTTAATCCCAATATTCTCCCACTTGTTGAAGACCTACCAAGAGTGATAAAAAAATCATCTACTTAGGGCCCCAAGGCCCATGGAATCATAACACCATCTGAATTTCTTTGTGCTCAGTTGTTATGTTAGTGCATCTGAAACATTCACCAAAGTTTCAACCTTCTCTAGGTTCACCTTTCCATCTTCTACCATATCATGAACAAAATGATATTGTACATCAATGTGCTTTATTCTAGCATGGAAGGTAGGATTCTTTGCTAGAAAAATTGCACTTTGGCTATCACAACAAATAGTAATATGTCCTACATGTAAGCCAATATTAGAACACAATATCTTAATCCAAATAGCTTCCTTACAAGCATGAGTGGGTACCATATACTTTGCCTCTATCATGGACAAAGTGACTACAACCTATCGCTTACTCATCCAAGTGATAGCTCCACCAAATATCATAAACACACAACCACTGGTGGATTTTCTACTATCAATGTCACCTACCCAATCTGAATCCAAATATTCTTGAATGCTCATAGAATGTTGAGGTTTAAAAGGATAACCATGAAAATAAAAGGAATACTCAGAAGTGCCTAATAAATATCTGAACACTCTCTTAACCACATCCCAATGCACCCATCTAGGATTAGCCATAAAATGGCTAAGGATTCCCATTGCTTGAGAAATGTTTGGTCTCGTACACACCATCACATTTATCAAACTGCCAACTACACTTGCATATGGTACTTTGGTCATGTCCTCTATCTTAGTAAGATATTTTTTACAATCATTCATAGAAAGCTTCATCCCTTGCATCATAGGAACTAATTCTATATAATCTACCATGTTGAGTCTCTCCAACATGGAGTTCACATACTTTCTTTGGCTTAACCAAATCTTTCTATTATCTATCTATCTCTCTCTCTCACTATTTCCATTCCTAGAATGTACCTAACTGCACCTAGGTCTTTCATCTCAAATTGTGCTAACAACTAATTCAAATCTGAAATCATACTTTTACCATTCCCAATGAACAACATGTATCATCTACGCATAGGAAAATAAAGAGAATGTGACTATTATCAGTTTTAAAGTATACACAATGGTTAGATTTAGATCTCTAAAATCCCATTGACAACACATAGGTATCAAACTTCTAATACCACATTCTAGGAGACTGTTTCAAACCATAAAGAGACTTCTTCAATTAGCAAACCAAATTTTCTTTACTGTTTTCAATGAAATGCTTTGGTTGTAACATGTATATCTCTTCCTCTAGATCACCATGAAAGAATTTTTTCATCACATCCATCTATTCCACTTCTAAGTCATATGCTACTACAAGTGACAACAAAATCTAGACAGATTTCAACTTCGTTACAAGAGAGAATATCTCCCCATAATCAATTCCCTCCACCTAGGAAAACCCTTTAGTGACCAACTATGCCTTATACTTCTTAGCACTACCATCAAAACAACAATTCTTATTGAACACCCATTTACAACCAATAGGTTTACGTTGAACAAGAAAGGGTACCAAATCCCAAGTCTTGTTCTTCTTTAGTGAAGCCATCTCCTCATCCATGGCTTGCATCCAAGAACCTAAGTCATCCATACCCATAGCCTCTCTAACTTTCCTAGGCTCATCAGTATTAGTAATCATGACAAATATGCAACTGAAATCCAGTAATGAATATCCAAACCTTTCGAGTTGCCACTTAAACTGTGAAGACCTCCTCAAAGGATGAGGTTGATGTTCTTCTTCTTCTTCAGAACTTTCAAAGCTACTTGAGCTCTCCTCATTATCAAGTCTAATAGGAGTACTTGGTTCTTCTTTCTTTATCTTAGATTACATTGAATCTAAACTACCTGCTTCTATTTCTCCTCTTTCTCTAGTTGCAACTCAAAAGAGGAATGTTTCATCTCTCTAAAGATCACACTTCTGTTGTAGAGAACCTTTTGTGCTTGTGGATCCCAAAGCTTGCATCCTTTCACACCAACACCATAGGTGATAAAGAAACACTTGAAAACTTTGTTCTCCAACTTAGACCTCTTCTCAATTGGAACATGAGCATAAGATTTACAACCAAATACTCTGAGATGCCTCATCAAAGGCTTTTTACAAGACCATTCCTCCATGGGTATCTTTCCAACAAGTGCTAATGTAGGAGATATATTGATCAAATAACATGCAGTGGCCACCACTTCAACCCAAAATTTCTACTTAAGGCTAGCACCACTCAACATACTCCTAGCCTCTCCATCAACATTCTATTCATCCTCTCTGCAACTCCATTTTGTTGTGGAGTGTAGGGAGTTTTCTTATGCCTCTCAATCTTGTGCTCTTTATAGAACTTGTCAAACTCTATGGAATAAAACTCACTACCATTATCAATTGTAAAACACTTAATATTTCTGCTAGTATTATTTTCTACCAAGGCCTTAAACTCCTTGAACCAACTAAACACTTTAGTTCTACTTCTGAGGAAATATACAAATGTCCTTATTTTATAATCATCTATGAAAGAAACAAAATATTGATTTTGATAATGAAGGAAATTTTGTAGGACCAAAAACATCTGAATGAACATAGTCCAAAACCCTAGAAGACTTATGAGAACTAGAGTAGAAAGAAACACAGTGTTATTTTCTATATACACAATTTTCACAAAAGTCAAACTCGAGATTGCAATCATCAAGGCCTTCAACAAGGCTCTTATTTTTCAAGGTTCTAAGACCCTTCTCACCAATGTGACCAAGTCATTGGTGTCATAACATTCTCTTCTCTACAGGAAGCTTCATTTCCATGGAATGAGCACCCTTAGGTACCCAAATTGTACAGAGCATTAGATGTAGCTGCAAAATGCTTCTTCTTTGCACAATTGGATTGTGAGGATGAAGAATCCAAAGTTTTCTTTTTGGTACATTAGAAGAACTATTACACTATACATTGCATGCATCTAGCTGAAATAGAGTCCCAATACAAACCCACTTAGCCAACACCATAGCTCCTCTAGTCATCTTGCATCCTCTATTAGAGAAAACAACTTCCACTCCCAAATCATTCAATTTACTTACAAAATGTAAGTGTCGTGCCAAATCTCAAATATGCAAGACACCATTAATCCCCTTCACTCTTCCATCAGGAAATCTGATTTTGACTCTTCCATGGCCAACAATCTTCAAGTGAGAGTCATCACCTAGGTACATCTCTCGACCATCAAACTCCTCATACTTTGAGAGACAATCTCTATGAGAAGTCATGTGAAAGGATGCACCTGAATCTATCAACCACACATCATCTGAAGCATGGGTTTCCAAGGATACAATAAAATTTTCTCCATCATCTTGGGATGATTTCTCAGATTCGAAATTAGAGAAAGACTTATTTTTCTTCTCCTCCTCCTTCTTGAATCTTTCTGAATGTGACTAGTTTCACCACAATTCCAACATTTTTCCTTGGACATATTACCAAGAGATTTTGATCTCCCCAAAGACTTTGACTTAGATTTCTTGTCTTTCCTTTTGCTTCTCTCTTTTGGTATTCCACAGACTATAAGGGCCTCCTTGGCCATCATAAAAGAATTCTTTCACATCTCCTTAGATAGTAATAAGGAAACAACCTCATCCATCTTGAAGGTGGAAGTAATGCTTCCAATAGCCATTACCAAGTGATCCCAAGAGTTTGAAAATGAACACAAAAGGAGCATGGAAAGGTCTTGTTCATCTATTTTTTCTCCAATAGAACCCAATTGTACAATCAACATGTTAAAATAGTTTAGGTAATTTGCAATGGATCCTTCATCTTCCATTTTTATATAATACATCTTTCTCAAGAAAAGCTTATTTACCAGGGATTTAGCCTAATAGACATCACCAAGATTTTTCCATAGAGAAGTAGAAGTTTTCTCTTCATGGAAATTTAGAATAATGGAATGATCTAAACAGTCTAATAAGACCCTTGGCTTTCCTATCCATGAGATCCTAATCATCTTGTTTCATTCCTAAAGGTTTGGTTCCAGAAATTGCAAGCCATAAGTCTCGATCTACTAACATGTCTTCCATTTTGAGCTTCCACAACTCAAAATTACCAATGTTAAATTTTTCCATCTCAATCTTTCTACATCTGTCTGCCATCTCTTTCCTACAACAAGGTTACAAAATACATCTACAAAACTCCCACTAAAACAAAGATTAGCTCAAACAAACCTACTACCCAACAAAGGAACTGAGGCTAGCTAGGCTTTGGTGCCAAGTGAAAGGAAGAAAAGTTAGTAGAAACAACTTCCTACACTAATCTAATCAAGAGAGAGTTACAATTTTTTTTTAACACCTTTAATAGTTACAACATGAGATACACAGAGAATAATGGGAATAGGACAAGTACAAAAATGCAATAACAACAAATACACCATGGGGAAAAACCTTTTAGATAAATATCTCCACCCTATAAAAGCATAGTACTATTGTATTACCTCAAATAAGTGTTACAATAACACCTCAATTACAAGCTTTTCTTCAAAAAGTGCTTCAACACAAACACTTGTTGTGGAGTGCTAATGACAGAACTTTGTTACTTGTAAGTAAACTATGCATTCTACAACTAAAGGCACTCAATAAATAGAGTGTTACAAGATTCAAGAAGCATTTAGAAGGTGTGGGTTGTCCAAATTTAAAACCCACAATATTCAATTCCTTAGACATGCATTTGGACACATGTAACATATTCCCTTACACCCCTTCCAAGTGTCAAACATGCAAACAGTCTTCTTACAAGCTTGGATGCCTAGAATATGCTAAAAATAGGCTATGATAGATGCCTTACACATATTACAGTTGTCATAGAATATGTCATAGCTAACAACACTTATAGTTTTAAAAGAATCTATCATAATAGGCTAAAAATAGCTAATTCTCTTACATCTTGTCATAACCCAACTTGGGTGCCAACTTTCACCTATGCATTTAAAGACTCCTTATGATGCATCATAGAATATGTCATATGTGATAGATTCTAAAGTGGGAAGCCTATTTCCACTTGGGATGATGATGTGTCATCCAATCACCTCCAACGGGGATTCCACCTAGCCGGTGGGTCCCAATTAGTGACATTACACCCTATGGATTTAAAAAACACAAATACGTACATTATATTATATCAAATAAATAAATTTTAGGAATATAAGGTTGAAACATCTTTATCCGAACATGTTTCTCTAGTAAATTTACTCTCTTTCCAATAACTCTATGTGGTATTGTTTCAACTCTTTTTCTTTGTCAAAATCTTCTTGAAACATTCCATGTTTCATTATTTTATTGTTAAGATCTTCCAATTCCTTTTCTACTTCCTCCTTTTCTTGGAAGATGTTCTTGAATAGTATTTTGTTCCATTCATTGAGCTTTGTCTTTATGTATTATAGTCTCTTCACAAATATGTAGTTGGGGGTGGCTTTAACTAGACATTCCTTCCACCAATCATTGAATGTTGGGATCAAACTTTCTTCTTACCACATACATGTTTTTGAATTTAAAGTATGTTTTGGTGGTTTTGAGTCTAGTTCTTATTTCCAACTAGATTGGAAAATGATTTGATACTGATAAAGGTAGAATTTTTTCATCTAGTATCAAGGAATTCCCCATCCATCTTTCCACCACTTGAAATATTTTCAATCTCTCAGTGATTTTTGTGAGTCCTTCTGTGTGATTTTTCCAAGTGAATATACCATTAGAGGTTTGACAGTCAATAGCTTTGATTTCTTGTACAAAGTATCTAAAGTGTTGAATATCCTTGTTTACTTTTTTTAAACCTCCACTTTTCTTTGGAAGATCTAGTATTGTGTTGTAATATCCACCCATAATGTACTTTTCATTCCCTAACTGTTTTATCTTGTTGTTGATGGTGTCCTAGTGTTTTTATTTTCATTATTTTTGATCAAACCATAGTGTAATAGAGGGAGACCAACCACATCAAGGCTCTAGGTCATGGAGAGATGAGAGCGCATGGATTCCCTAACTTACCTCACTCTAAAGGGTACCTTGAAATAAGGATCGAGAATGATGAGGACTATAATGTACTTCAATCACTCTAAATATCTTGAACTTAAGTCTGGGCTAGGAAAGTTGGTTTTCAGAGTTGGTACTGTGCCTTAGATAGCTTTCTATTTGAGCATGACAACGTAGTTCTGGGACATCAACATTGTGCGCTGACATCCATAAGGTCAAAAAATAGAAAACACAATACAAACTACTCAAAAACTAATGACCTAGCTAGTTGGTTTTGATGGGAAAAATAGAATAAGAAAATAGGACATATAAAGTAGATAGATAAAGGCTAAGGTAATGAATATGATCTCACAAAGATGCATGTTTTCCAACTAGCTTTGCACATTCTTTCACCTACACACAAGCAAGAGGGAAAGTTTTTGGGGCTATATGGGGGTCTGCCTTAGTCAGGCCCCCATTTTGGTGTTTCCACCTCCACAAACTACTAGATAGCAATGAGATATAAATGTGCAATAAAGAAGTAGAGAGAGTAGAGATTACAATAAACACTACAAAACAATATTATGCTACTCAACCAAATCACAAAGGAGAGGAGCAAAATATTACCACCTCCACCCAAATTATCAATAAGCAATGGAGGAGAAAATTGACTTGGAGAGGTCACCACAACCACAACTATGATGAAGGGAAGTCTCACAATGGCTTGCTTCACACTTGCTATGTGGAATTGATGGAGTGCTACTCATGCTACAATGGAGTGTTGAAAATGTTGTTTGAGAGTAAAGTGAATGCTAGATGGCTTGAGAAATTGCAAGAGAGTGTAAGAGGATGAAATGAGATGAAGATTGATGAATTTGAAGAAGAGGGAAGAATCTACCATTTTCGAGGTCGGTTGTCGAAGAGAGATGTTAAAAATTGTTCCCAATTGAAGCTATAATGCCTCTACCAACTTCACATGCACAAATCCATTAGGGACGAAAACATGCCACACAGACGTTTGCATGTGACACATGCATCCCAAACATAAATTCTCTCACCAAAACTAAAGATAGATTCCAAGTGGAAGGAAGGAAATTGGGTGATGTGGAATTTTTCCTTCAGATTTGATTTTCTAAGGTGAGGACGTGTAAAAGGGGAATTTGCATAAGGGGTGAAAATTCACTCCTATACTATTTTCCCCCACTTTAGTGAGCACAAATACTAGTGAGTGCTTTGGTAAAGTATATCAAAGAGTTAATAGGGTTAGAAATTTATACCTAAACCATCAAGGAGGTAGATTGCAATTTGACGAGCTTGAAAGCACAGTGTGGGCAAAGCACTCCATAGCCCCCACAAAACTTTGAAGCTACAGAATGAAAGTGTCTCACAAGCCCGTAAACCTACAAGGAGGAAACCCCCAAGATCTCTCACATGAAAGAAGCCCTGAGAAGTAAGCACCTTACAGGCCCATAGACCTGCAAGGAAGGTACCCTCCAAGATCTCTCGCATGAAGAAAACCTAGAAAAAGTTTCTTATAGGCCTATAAACCTACAAGGAGGCACCCCCAAAGATCTCTCACATGAAGGAAGCCCAAAGAAGTAAGCACCTTATAGGCCTGTAGACCTACAAGGAGGTATCCCCCAAGATTTCACACATGGTGGAAACCCAAATGCAAGGGGACTCCATAGAGTTGGAAAGTGGCTTCACAAGCACACCTGCAAAGCAACATGTTTACCTACATATAAAACATGTCTGGAAGAATCCATGCAAGCAAGTAATTAGATATTCACACAAACCATCAACAAGTTGAAGGATTTTCAAAGGGGTCCCTTAGGAACCTGCCATAAAAAGGGTTCCACTCAAGGGATGCACTATATGAAAGTGTGATAGAGATGATTTTTCTCTAATCGATTCATCACCAAGGAATCCTTTTGAAAGATGTTCACTTCATCAAGGAATTCAAAAGGAAGAAATTCTCCCCTTGTGAGGGGAAGGTCAAAGCTACTCCCACCTCCAAGAAAAGTTCCTAAGTTCTTTCTTTGCAAACCCATGATGAAGGAAACATGTTCCATTAGGAGGTCCATGTCCAGAATGTGATTCTTGAAAAAAAAATGTTGCAAAGATTCTCAAGAAAATATTTGTTGGGAACAAATATATTTTTTGAAAATCAAAGTATAATAGAAATGGAATTGTGACACATGAAGGGAAAAACTAAAGCAAAGAAGAGATAAAGATAAGAAAAGAGTGAAAGAGAAATAACTACAAATAGAGGACATAGGGATGATATGATATTTTGGGGTAAGAGTTGCTCATAAATATATATTAAGTATAATAGTAGTAAATAACTGAACTATCAGCAACCCCTACTATATTAGACCATGTGAAGAATGCATGAGAAATCAAAGTGAAAATTAAAAAATGGGTTAACACTGAAAGGAAGCCTAAATGCCCCCAACACTTTGCATTATCCCCAATTTACTAAAAATCAAACACAAGCATGGAAGAATGATGGTACAAATAGAAGAAGGTTTACGACATAAAATAACTCCTATATCCAAGCACTAAAAAGGGTGACATTTTTCATCCAAGAACACATAACACAATCACAAGGGAACATATCACAACACACACACACAACTAATCTAAAGATAAAGAAGAGGCCTCTCGCTAACACTCATTGACCAAAAGGTCATCCGTTTCCCAATCTAGATGTAATAAGGGGAAGGAGGATGAGTCTTCAATGGTGGAATATTAAGGGGAGGAGCTTTTGACCCTCTCACAACAAGGGCTAAGGAAGAAGGCCCTACAAGGTCTTCTCCACTAGGCTATTATGGAGATATGGCCAATGATTTTGCAAAGATTGCTGACAAGGCTGAAACTTCATCTAGAGAGTTAAACATGCACTTTACTAGAGTGTTATGTCATACCTCAATGGATGGAGAAGGTTGTCTCTTACATATCACTGTAAATTATATGTACCAGCAAGATTGATTAAGAAAAAAAAAACTCATGCAGAGATACAAAACCAGATTTTATATCTGGGAGATATTCCTTTGATAAATTCTAAAGGAACTTTTGTAATAAATGGAAATTACAGAGTCATGGTCAATCAAATAGTAAGAAGTCCTGGTATTTATTACACTTGGGAATGAAAACCATCAGGAAACATTATCTATATTGGTACTATAATTTCAAATTGGGGAGGAAGATCAAGATTAGAGCTCAATAAAAAAACAAAAAAGATATGGATTCATGTAAACAGAAAAAAAAATATCTGTTTTACTTTTATTATTGGCTATGGGGCTAAATTCCAAAGAGATTTTGAACTATAATAATTTCAAAGCATTTTATAGGGGAACAGAGGAGTACACAAAATATTCCTAGTGGTGTGGTGGGAAGCAAAATGCCATTTTGGAACTTTATAACAAACTCTACATAAGTGACGACAATGAAGAAAATTTGGAAGAAATTTTGGAATTTTCGTCTCTATATGAAAAAGTGCAAACAACATTTTTTCAAACTAAATGTGTATTAGGAAAGATTGGTCGATGAAATCTGAATAAAAAACTAAGTCAGATTGATATACCCGAGAATGATATTTTTTAATTACCGCACGATTTATTGGCTACTGTGGATTACCCTATCAAAGTGCAATTTGGAACGGGTATACTCGATGATATAGATCACTTACAAAATCTATATACTTGTTCTGTAGTAGATTTATTACAAGAGCAATTGCGATTAGCTCTCTCTGATTTCAGAAAAGCAGCTAAAAACATTCTATTATCTGCATCAACCAATCCTAAAAAGAGAATAACTAAGAAAAAATTGGAAACGTTAATTCCATTAACGGATAATTTTGAAGGTTTTTTGGTTTACACCCTTTATCACAATTTTTGGATCAAACTAATCCATTGGCAGAAATAGGTCATAGTCGAAAAGTGAGCTCTTTGGGCCCTAGAGGATTGACAAGTCGAATGTCTACTTTTCATACACGGGATATTCATACTAGTCATTATGGACGTATTTGTCCGATTACGACATCCGAAGGAATAAATGTTGGGCTTATTGGATCGTTATCTATTTATGCAATGCTTGGTCATTACGGCTCTTTACAAAGTCCATTCCATAGGCTATCTGAAAGATCAAACGAAGAACATATGGTTTATCTATTACCAGGAGAAGATGACTACTATCGTATAGCTACACAAAATTCTCTGGCATTAAATCAAGGGGTTCCAGAGGAACAATTTACTTCCGCTCGATTTCAACAAGAATTTTTATTTTTTGCATGGGACCAAATTCATTTAAGAAGTATTTTTCCTTCCCAATATTTTTCTGTTGGAGTTTGCCTTATTCCTTTTATTGAACATGATGAGATATTCTCTACTATGTTTACTCTTTATTTATTTTATTTGGGTTATACTAGTATAGTATACTTTCCTTTTACACTTTTTTTCGAAGAAAAAATCTTTCACTTGCTCCTATAGATTGCTATTATTTGTTCAAATTCGATCGGTCCGGATTTTGCAAGACCTTGAAAACAATAATTTTTAGTATTTTAGCCTTATTGATTTTGTATCAAAAAATTCAATCTAATTGAAATAATATCAATTCGATTTGTTGATATTATTTCAATTACTCATTCAATAAACATTACAATATCTATGCCTTGAAGAGGACTCGAACCTCCACGCTGTTTAGCATGACATTTTGAGTGTCACGTGTCTACCATTTCACCATCAAGGCATCCAAGAAGCTAATTCTATTTCATGGAGAAAATATTTCACAATACAATATTATAATCACATATCATTATATAGTCCAATAGTGGAAGAGAAAGTGAAGAGAATGTGGATCAAAAGGATAGAATATTGAAATATTCATATCGATCTATGTCTTATAGAGATAAGACATCAATACATTTTTATTATTAGACAATTGACATTAATTGATCTAATATATGTATGATCAAACATTTTTTCTTTTTCAATTCAATAGAAGACGGTTACCCAAATCAGAAAATGTTAAAAACATTATTTCCTTTGTAGTCCTATTGTATCATATATAAATATAGTTTAATTCTATTTATTGAACTATAAGAAAGGTGGATATAGACATTTGTATTTTATTTGTAAATGTAAATGATAGTAAAGGAGAAATATTTATGTATGAAGTTCAATATCTAGATTTAGTACTTACAGAAAAAAGTGTTAGTCTATTTGAAAAAAATCAATATATTTTAAATGTCGATTCGGGATCAAATAAAACAAAGATCAAAAATTGGATTGAAATGTTCTTCAATGTTAAAGTAATAGGAGTCAATAGTTATCGACCTCCACAAAAGAAAGAAAAAAGAAGAAATATAAAACAAATAATGAGACATAGAATGCATTATAAACTTATGATTATTACACTAAAACTAGGTTATTCTATTCCACTTTTTCCTTCAAAATAAAACTTATTTAATTTCAATAAATAATAACATGACCACCCATTCATACAGGACTTTTACTCCCGGGAACACATGATAAATCTCTATCAAGTTTTGATGGAAAAGTTCAATCTCATCCACAAAAGAAATTGAATTCTGGCCAACATCGTTGTGGCAAAGGTCGTAATAACATAATATTATTAAATCAAACTAAAAAAAGAAAAATAAATAAATTAGGTATACTTTGTTCAGATGTATTTGTGGTGGATGGATGGAATAGTTGTCATATTGGAATACCGCCAAAATAATATTGACAAAAGAGTATGTTCATGATATTCATGAATAATGAATATTATTCAGTGTCGACAATTTGGCTGACAAAAAAAACCTATTTAATAAATATTCAATTTATAAAAAAAAGAAACAAATTCTTTATTTTTTGTTATGTTAAATGTCTTTTATTTAAACATAATGAATTTTTTTTCCTCATTTAGAAATCAATGTAATAGTTAATAACTATCCCTACTTTTCAAATTGAAATCACTGCAAAAAAATAGGAGTCTAGTTCAAAATGGGTACCAAAAAGAATTTTGTCATTGCTGACGGCGTAGTTACCACAGCATATCCTAATGGTATTTTTTTAGTCCACCTAGATAATGATTTCGAGGTTTTAACAGTTTTACCAGGTAAAATGAGATATCGAACAATACGAGTAGTACCGGGAGATAGAGTGAGAGTTGAATTGTCTATTTATGACTTAAGCAAAGGACGTATAATATATAGACATCCTGTCAAACGAAATGATGATGATGACTTTATATCTGCTACCAATCAATATTGAGGCCCATTAAATCTATAAAAAAGAACAAGATTTTAGCATTAAATAAAGGACCACAAATATGAAAATCCGTGCTTCTGTTCACAAAATTTGTGAAAAGTGCCACCTAATTCGTAGATGGAAACGCCTTCTTGTAATTTGTTACAATCCGAGGCATAAACAAAAATAGGGATAATTTCTATTACTATTCAATATCAAGATATGAATTCTAAAAGAAATTTTGGCAGCCAATTTATAATGATTATAATATAATAAATATATATATATTTATTATATTATAAATCATTATATATATATATATATATTCTATATATTATATTATAATCATTATATATATATATTCTAATTTTTTTTTTTTACTAATTTGAAAAATTTATCAAAAATTATAAGAAGATTTGTGTTGTGTAAAAAATACAAAAAAAATTGTGTCAAACACTAGAAGAAAATATGTGCCACGTAGAGCTACAAGAAGATTTTTGCCACGTAAAACTAAACATCAAATACTAAAAGGAGTTATTTATGTTCAAGCAAGTTTTCACAATACCATTGTTA
Source organism: Sequoia sempervirens (assembly GCA_007258455.2). Classification (NCBI taxonomy): domain Eukaryota; kingdom Viridiplantae; phylum Streptophyta; class Pinopsida; order Cupressales; family Cupressaceae; genus Sequoia; species Sequoia sempervirens. The sequence goes on along the minus strand of VDFB02271358.1, from coordinate 731,938,928 downwards.
CTGTTACAGATACACAGGGGCAAGTGGTTTCTTGGTCTTCTACTGGTGCTTGTGGATTTAAAGGTACAAAAAGGCGTTCACCATTTGCTACTCAGACTGCAGCAGAAAATGTTGTTCATACCTTAGTAAATCAAGGTCTTCTGAAAGAAGCAGAAGTTATGATAAGTGGCCCTAGTCTGGGGAGAGAAACAACATTACCAGCCATTGCTCAAAGTGGTATACAATTAACTTATGTACATGATGTAACTCCTATGCCACATAACAGATGTAGACCTCCCAAAAGGAGACGTGTGTAAGAATTGAATAAATTGAAAGAGAAAGAAATGATTAACTTATTTATTTAAATAATATTATGAATCAGAATAAAATAGCAGTCTCAATTAAGATACCAGAATTGAAGTGTGTGGAATTCAGAATAGAGAATAAGCATTTTAATTATGGTCATTTCACTCTATCTCCGCTTCGCAAAGGTCAAACTAATACAATAGGCAGTGCAATAAGAAGAGTTTTACTCGGAGAAGTAGAAGGAACATGTATCACATGTGCTCAATTTCAAAATATATCAAATGAATATTCTGTGATAATAGGTATTGAAGAATCAATACATGAAAATTTGATGAATCTAAAAGAAATTATACTTCGAAGTGATGTGTATGAAATTCGAGAAGGATGTATCCATGTTGTCAGACCAAAAAAAGTAACCACTCAAGATATAATGTTACCACCTTCTATGAGAATAATTGATACTGCACAACATATAGCTAACATAAATAAATCAATTACCTTAGATATATCATTAAAAATTGAAAAAGGTCGCAGATATATTATCCAAAATCCAAATAATTACAATTCGAAGGATGGAATTTTTCCTATAGATGTTGCCTTTGTCACTGAAATTAATATTAATCTGATATCATTTTATTTTGTTTTTGGAAATAGTTTATAAAATTGATTCTTGTAAGAAAAAAAATATAAATAAGAGCTCCATTGCAGAGGGTAAACCTAAGCAGCCATTTGAAAGCTATGGAAATGATGGAACCTGTGACTGCATAAGATCGTATAGAAATCTTAATCATTCATTGGAAAGGATCGCAAAATAAACCAGTAGAGAATTAATTTCATTGGAGTCCATAAGTCGACCCCAAATATTGAAAGAGTAAATATTCGCCTATAAGATACTTATTTAAAACAAATTATTATAAAAATTATAGACTATTAACTATTCCCAACCAATCATTCACAAAGAAACATAATTAACAATATTAATTATATGTATTTTAGTGTTTGTATCCAATAATACGGGTTTTTTTTAATTAATTTCTTAGGTATACTATACTAAGTTAATAGGTAATAATTTCCTTATAAGATATTAGTCTTTGGTAAAAAAAAAAAATTTGTATTTATCAAAGAGTATTTTGCCATACCTATATTGCTTTATGATGGAAGGGACATCCTAAACCTTCTGCTTCATCGGGGATGTGAGCTTCCCATAAAAAAGGTAAGAAGTGTAGAGGAGGAGGAGGAGGAGGAGAAAATTGTGACATATACCACTAAAGTATTCGATATATCTACGAGTTTAGGGAACAAGGGTATGTCCAAAAGGGAAATCAACAATGGCAACTCCACCGAAGGAGCGATAAACACCTACACCTTTTTGGGGTCAACCATACTCATACTCACAGTAGGATCTGGAAGCAAGATTGAACTAGAATGAATGAAAATAGATGGGAGGAGAGAGGAGGATGAATCAAGAGGTCTTGTAGTAGGGGTGGTCAATTCCTCTTCCTTCTTCTACAAAGCGGCCTGCTTAGTCACAAGAGCCTTTCACCGATGCTTGTGCTCATGCATAGGGAAATTTCTATGACTCTTCAAGCTAGATAACAAAGGATGCAAAGGGACAGAAGGCTCCTACTTAGCCATGGGAGTGTGGGTATGTGTAGGATCATGATGGTTAAAAAGTTGCAATATCATATGTATGTGTAGGATATGTGGCTGATGACTTTTTTTTTACCCAAAATTGATGGAACCAAAAGGGTTTTAAAAGGAGATTCTTAGCTTTCCACCAAAATAATTATGCTTTACTTTGAATTTAATAAATTATTATTATTGATTTTCTATTTGAATTATGACTAAAGTCCTGATTGATAGGCTGGTTGAAAAACATCTATAGCTTTCAAATGGTGTCACATTTTTTGAATCTGAAACATGCGTCACATTCTATGCTTCACATACTATAGGATTAAAAAAAAAAAAGTTCACGATGTTTTGACCAAGTTAAGGTGGTAAAATGTATGATTTTTTTATATTTTTAAAAATTTGTAATAAAAAATCGCAATTAATTATTTACTTGGAAAAAAATTACAAAAAAAATGCATCACATTGGGACATGAGTCATCTACTAGTATCTAAAATATTATAAAAAAATATTGTCATTTTATTGTGGTTAGGGTGGTCATATAGACACCTACTTCTTGTTTTTTCCCTGAAATTTAAGTACTACTACATTGAAATTTCAAATTTTCACCAAATAGATTTAAAATAAATAAATAAACCTAGTAGTTTAGAAACTACATTCAATTTTCTGTAGATTCTATTATTACATATTTTTGAAATAATATAGATAACTTATTCAAAAAATTTATGTCAAGTTTCCTAACTCTAATTTTTTGGAATTTTTTGCCACTTAAGGGCCTATTTTTTCCATGATGATCCTGTACATACCTGTGTCCACTTCAACCATTTTTAGTAGAGAGACATGCTCTTGCATAGGAGTATGAGGATTTCTAGATTGAGAAACAATAGGGGGAGTTGGCTCTAATGCCTCGATAGTTGGGCTCTTCCCATTTACTACTTTGGGAGCAGAAGTCATGGGAGGCTGTGGAGGCTGAGACATAGAGGATTCCCCATAGGGACACCTTACCTTGCCATACAAGTAGTACCAAGGTCTAGGTGGTTTAGTAGAGAGGTTTGATAGCCTGATCTTAGATTCATCTCAAGAAAGTATTATTGGACTTAGTGGGTAAAATTCAGACATATTCATCTGAAACTCTTCTCTAGAAAAAGGAGTGGGAGAGCCATCCATAGAATGGGGTAGCTTCTCTTTTTCATTTTTAGAAGGGGAGCAATTGGCTATTGTGCTACTAGAAGGGTCAATTTTGGCTATCCCTTTCCCTTAGTCTTATACTTCACATAGTTCTTGTAGAGTAGGTCCATTCTTGGAGGGAGCAAAACAATCAGGGTGGGCCAAAAAAGATCCAATGAGTAGCTCCCAAGAGACACCAATGGCTAGTATCTAGTATCATGCACTGCATGCACAACATCTTATGATGAAGGAAAATCCATTCATGGAAGCTAGCTAGGGTATGTCTAACTTCATCCTAAATAAATCTGACTTTGGAAAAACATCAAAGACTGTGTCTACATCCCTAGGTCCCACTAGGGTGGACATATTTATTAAGCCATATGACTTAAGAGAAAACCATCATGTGTATGTATGGGAGATTTCATTTCTTTGTACTCCCTTCTATGCAACAAATTAAGCCACAACATCTCTTCTATAATGAAATTCACTCGACCTGTGGGATCGAATAAGACCCCCATCAGAATGTTTCCATTGAGGTGAGTAGGAATTTGGAGGGGAGATAACTTATTATTCAGGGGAAAATCCTTTCACATAAACGACACGTTCGGTGAGTCAATCATAGGCTACATAGTAGGAGTAACTGTAACCATGTTAACATATACCTTAGGTTGAGTGGTAGAATCAGAAGGATCAATAATCATGTTTGAAAAGTGTGACAAAAATGGGTACGTGTATATCTGCAACTCCCTATTCACTTTTACCACCGATTTGCTCATATTTTGCCTACTTCCATCGAGACGAATAGTACTACCCTTGATACAATCTTGTATCTCATGATGCAAGCACATACATTGTTTGGTATCATGTTCATTAATTCAATGGTACTGACATTAGGTATTCGCATCATACCAACTAGGGTAAGGTTCCTTGAGAGGTTTAGGGCTCTCTAAGGTTACGAACTTATCATTCAACAACTTCTTCAAGATGGAAGAATAAGATTCTCCTAACTTTGTGAATTTTTTGTTGTGTCTGAGGCCATTATCATTCATAGAGGCTACTACATTTGCAACAACCTTACCTTTTCCAGAGATTGATACAATGGACTTTCCTTCTGGATGAGAGCACGAGGAGGATCCCCTGAACTAAACTATCATTTGTTGATATTCACATAATGTAGCACACAAATGTGTGAAAGAAGGGTACTTCATAAGGGAAAAATTATCCTTCCAAGATCCCAACAATTTTCCTATGAACACCTTATGCATGTCAGAATTGAGCACCAGTTATGAAATTTGTGAGAAATTAAAGGTGGAAACATGCATTTGTGGGTCCCCTTTTCTACCATATTTTTTGAACTTGGGAATCTCCATTCCTTGTGAGAAGGGAGTGTTTAAGATTGCTAATGACAATGGGCTATGTCAAAAAAAGGGCTGAAAGATAGGTTGGGTAGAGGCTTGGGAGAGACTCTCCAACTAGCTTAGAATTTTACCCATATTCTAAAGAAGAGTATTCAAAATAGGGTCTTGGGATGATAAAGCTCTAGTGGAACCTCCTCTAGAACCACCACCAGAGCCACCAACATGACCACCAATAAAACCACTATCAGAGCCACTGCCACCAATAGGGCCTCCATTAGAGCCACCTCCACTTCTGAAGCCACCACCATGGCCTCATCTAGAACCTCCTTAGCTAGTGCCACCTTTGATTTTGAAGCCACCACCACCACCAAAGCCTCCACCACTCAACCTGCCAAAAAATCCATTGCTATAAGTGATAGGAGGGGTGAAACTAAAACCTAAGGGTACTCTATTTTCTTTGATAGTTTTAGATCTCTCAGAGGCAGAGGGGATACTAATTGAGGGGACTATGTCGGCCATGTATATAGAAGTGGGAGGCATCGATATTACTAGCTATTTTTCATGGTCTGCAAGAGTGGCCCCTTAATAAAGTTAGGGTTGTTTAGAGGAGCACACACTTCAGTCAGACTAGAGAGGAAAGCCAAGAGTTCTATGCTTATTCAATCTTTTCCAACCATATACTTTATCTCACTAATAACTGAAGTGGCTCTAGCCAACTTTAGGTCCTTTTCCAGGAGATTCTCAAAGTCGCTAAGTCCTTTGCTAATGGTAGAGATATATTCTGAAGGAGTGTGAATGGTCTCGTGCATGTCTACTTATGATGGTGTAGGAGAGGTAGGAGGAGTGCGGTCATGATCGGTCTCATCAAATAATTCTACCTCACCCCTTGAAAATTGCTCCTAGGAAGATAAACAATTGGTAGATCCAACAAAAAGGCCTATAGAGAAAATAGAAGTGACCTTTGTCTTCTCCATTGGAAGGCCTCACACACTTCTTCTAATAATGTACCTAAAATTTGTGGATTGGATTGTGATACTCATAAACCTTCACAACACTTAGGCTTACAATGATTGCAAGGTACAAGGAAAAAGTCTCAACATTGAGGAATAGGGAGACATTGCTTCATGTTGAGCTCACCAAAAATGTAAGAGAGAGGAACCAATCATGTCAAGGATCTAGGTCACAAAGATATGAGAGCAGAGGGCTACCCTAACTTACCTTACTCTAAAGGGTATCTTGAAATAAGGATCGATAATTATGAGGACTATAATGTACTTCAATCACTCTGCATATCTCAAACTTAAGTCTAGGCTAGGCAAGCTAGTTTTTGGAGTTGGTATTGTGCCTTAGATAGCTCTATGTCTAAGGACAATAGTACAGTTTTGGGATGTCATTATCATGCACTGTCATCTCTTGATCGCATTGGATTCCATAGAGTTAGAAAATAGTGAGCACAATACAAACTACTCAAAAAATAACATCCTAGCTAGTTGGTTTTGATTGGAAAAATAGAATAATAAAATAGGACAAATAAAGTTGGAGATTATAAAGCAAATAGATAAAGGCTAAGGTAATGAAGGTGATCTCACAAAGATGCACATTCACCATCTAGCTCCAACATTCTTTCAACATTCACCATCTAGCTCCACACATTCTTTCACCTACACATAATCAAGAGGGAAAATTGTTGGGGCTGTATAGGGGCCTACCTCAGTTAGAGCCCCCTTTTGGTGCTTCCACCTCTATGGATAGCTAGATAGAAATGACATAGAAATATGCGATAAAGAAGTAAACAGACTAGATATTGCAATAAACACTACAAAATAGTATTATGCTACTCTACCAAATCACAAAGGAGAGGAGCGAAATGTTACCACCTCCACCCAAAAGCTCACTAGCCAATCAACGAGAAAATAGACTTGGAAAGGTCACCACAACCACAATTGTGATGAAGGGAAGCCTCACAAGGCTCTAAGCCCATGCTACAATGGCTTGCTTCACACATGCTATGTGGAGTTGATGGAGTGTTGTTGTTGCTACAATGGAGTGTTGAGAATGTTTTTTGAGAGTGAAGTGAATGTTGGATGATTTGAGAAATTGCAAGAGTGTGAGGAGATGAAATGAGATGATGATAGATGAATTTGAAGGAGAAGAGGGGGTAATCTACCATTTTCGAGGTTAGTTGGTTGAAGAGGGACATTGGAAATCATTCTGAATTGAAAGTTTAGTGCCTCTACCAACTTTAGATGTGAGAATCTATCAAGGATGACATCGCACCACGTAGATGTTTGTGCACCACACATATATCCCAGACATAAATTATCTCATCGAAACAAAAGACAAATTCCAAGTTAAAGGAAGGAAATTGGGAGATGTGGAATTTCTCCTTTGAATTTTATTTTCTAAGGTGAGGATGTGTAAGAGGGGAATTTGCGTAAGTGGTGCAAATTCACTCCTATACACATAGAAATTAATTAGATTAAATTCCAAGTTAGTTTCTTGACATGTGATGTTGCATTCCATCTAGTTTTCATTGGCTTGTATTTGTATTAATTTCATATTGTTTCTCCTCCATAGAATAGCTAAACCTCATGCTAATCCATTGGCTTTATAGAACCATCCCAACAAACTATTATAGAACTTAGCAATTTTTTTACTTTAGTCTCTCTTAACTTGGTTTCTTGTACTATAGAAATGTTTGTTTCCATCCTAAGTGAAGCTTAAAGAAATGTCTTTTGTTAGGGGAATTCAATACCCTAAGGTTCCATGTGGTGATCTTCATTGTTGTCTAAGGGAATTACTGACTCACTTGGATATCATAAAGCTTCAGATTCTTTTCAAACCCTTTTCTAGGGCTTCCTCCTCCCTTTTTTGTTTGTTGGTTTTCCTTCCCCTTCCTTTCCTATTCTTCCCCATTGCCTTTCCATCTATCTAACTTATGCATCTAGGGTCTATTATCCCTAGTTCATCTTCTTCTATTGGATCTTCTTTGATTGAAAAATCTTCAAATTTAGACTCTTCTTCTATTTTTGTAATTTCTACACCCTTCCCTTCTTTATTTTTGTTTAGTTATCCCATAGTTTCTATTTCCTAGGTATTCTTCCCATCTTCCCCAATTTTTTTATCACTCATCTCTTGTCTTACCCTATCTTTATTGTTTACTCATTCTTCCATTTTGTTTATGTTTTCAACTTGCTTGGTTTGTGTTTGTTTTATTTATTTTTCTACAAACTTTTCCTTTGGGTTCCAGACCATTCTTGTTGCTTTCTTCCTTTCTCTATTTTATTTTTTTTCTCTTGTTACATATTTCTTCCCTATGGTTCCTAATACCACATCTGATGTAGTATTTTTTATCTTCTTCAATTTCCACACTCTGCTGCCATTTTTCCCCTTCTACAAGTTGTATCATTTTTGGCATGTTTTTTATTGCTACCACTTGAATTCTTGCATAGAGATAAGAATCCTTTTCTATTAGTTTTGAATCAATGTCCATCAATGTGCCCAAAGATCACCCAATATTCTCTAAATAGTCTTGTGACCAAAAATGCAACATGAGGTTATATATTCTTATCCATACAAACTATTTTTAGGGGTGCAAGCTAGAAGGGTTAAATTTTTTCTGTTGTTTTTCCATATAAAGTGGATGACCCTCCATTTCCCATAGCCATCCTTGTAACACTTTTCCTATCTCCTCTTTTGTTGTAAAAACAAATATGAAGAAACCTGTGAGATGAGGATCATCAATGTGGGTTGATTACGCTTGATTCATGATGAATCAAAGCATAACTTATCAACTAAACCTCAATCTTCCAAACAAGATCATTCAAATTGAAAGTTTAAACTAAGAAATTATTTTAACTAAAACATACAAACTACTAAATCAGTTAAATTCCTACTCTAGCCCATTTAAAACTTATCCTATTTTGGAATTAGTGTCATGTTGATGTGGAACAATGATCCTTTCCCAATCATGTGATTAGTGAGCTTGTTTAAATCAATTCTATGGAAGAGAATTGATGAAACCATTGTGATAAATGGATGAAAACCTAATGTATGCTAAATTGAACATGATGCAAGCTAAATTAACATGATTTTATGCTAAAATTGATCTAACTATGTAATTTCTAAGCTAATCTAAGCTAATTCTAAGCTAAAAGATGAAAACCCTAATTTATGAACTAACTAAGATGGATGCATGGAAGCCATTAATCGATGTCTTAAGCTATTATGAAAATAAAATTAAGTAAAACAAGCTAAATGTGAGTAAATTGAGAATGTGAGTGCAAATTAATTTAACAACATAAGTTTACAATTGAAAGATGGATCCATTTGTCTCCAAATAGTGTTTTATTTATAGTACAGATTGAAGGGTTGAGATTGAAAAAGATTAATCAATGGTCAAGAATGGAGGAAATGAGAGGCATGGATCATGGATTCTCATCAACGAATGAGAATGCAAGATGAATATTAATCATGGGCTCACATTTGTTCCAAACAAACACAATTTTGACCTACACACACAGGTCATTAGGTGACTTGCTCAAAAGGTTAAAGGTTTAGCTCGTTCAAGAAGCCAAGTGAGATGATTAGAGGAGAGAGAATATTCTTTGGAATATTCTCATGGGTGAGGATAAAGAGATTTTGCAAATTAAAAGAAAGCCTTAATTGTGCAAAAAAAGGAGATAAGGAATATTCCATGGGAATATTCCCCTTTTTAGAGGAAAATTAGTTTAATTGCTAATTAAACAAAGTTTAATCATTCAATTAGGGGATTGAAGAATTAAAGTGATATTCATTAAATTAAATAATATAATGAATAGTGGGGGAGATGAAATGATATTTAATTAAATAACTTAGGGTTATTTAATTAAATAATATGACTTAGGGATTTAAATTAAATAGTATGATTTATTTAATTTAATGAGATGAAATTTTAGCGTGAAGGGGAAGTGAATTAGCCTGATTTGATGAATTAGGTGAATGGATGAAAATGATGCAATTAATTAATTAATTACCTAGGATAATTCAATTATTTAAGTGAAAATAAGATGAGTTTTGAGAGGAAATGATGTTCTTAAACTTAATTCGAGTGTATGACATTGCTTAGGGAATTTTTTAGTGCGTACATTTTTCCACTCTTTGAAGTGAGGTACCTGTTGCTTCAGTTCAAATAATACTACTCTTCAAATTAAAACTCTTGCCTAAATCAAAAATTAAAAAATATTTTTATTTTCAGATGCTCCATCAGAAGGATTAACCTGACTCCCTGCCCCCTTAGGAAATCAGGAAAAAATTTTGGATTTTCAATTGATTTCTTGAAAAAGGTGAAAAGGCTTCCCCATGGGTACAAAAGGGCTATGGGATGCAAGGATTAAATGCTAAAAATGCAAAACATGATGTAAATTTAGGTTTTGATTGGAAAACACTGGTAGATTTTGGCCCATTTTTTGACAACCGTCCATCAGAATTTTGACGACTGTTCATCGCTATTATTGCGTCAGAATTTTGACAGCATTTGAAACGTCAAAATTTTGGCCCAACATCGGATGTCGGGCTAGAATTTTGACGTTTCAAATGCCGTCAAAATTTTGATGCAATAATAGCGACAAACAATTGTCAAAATTCTGGTGGACGGTTGTCAAAAAATGGGTCAAAATCTACCAGTTAAATTTGGTGAAAATGATGATAAACCCTAGCTTCAAGGTTAAATTAGGGAAAAAAACCTTAATTTTCTAGCTTAAATAAGCCAAGAAGCATCACTTTAAATTCATTTGTTCATTCACACCTTAAGGAATTCTTGTGATTTGAGCTCTAAACCTCTAATGAAATGGCATGATGACAACTCCCCAGACACATCTCTGACTGAGTTCGAGAGTATCAACAGATTCCAAGCTCAGGACCACTAGTATGTAACTCCAAACTTGATTTGAAATTTGACTCTTTGATGCATTTATTGCACTTTAAAATTCAAAATTCGGAATGACATTGCTATATAACAATGCTTATTTTTCAATCAGTGATGCTAAAAAAAATTATGGTGACACATATTTATAGAGCAACACACTTTGTGATTTAAAATTAGGTTTTCTAATTTTAAATTATAACACATTCTTATATAGCAACACACTTGTCAATTAAGAAATTAGGGTTAGTGTTTCCAAAGGTTAAATGATGATGCCCACATGTTTGGTGATGTATTTTGAAATTTTCAATTTGAAATGCCTTCCAGCATTGAAATTTGAAATTTAAATATAGCGATGCTATTGAAAATAGCAACACTAATGTAATTCTTGAGTTGAAAATTCTAAATTGAGTCAAATTTCTTTGATTTTCTGACGCCATTCACCTTTTTGGTGTAGGAGGTCATCCCATCATTGATGTCATGTGAGCATAGGCCCACATTTTTGGAGAGACTAGACAATTTGTCAAAGTTTGACTAGGAGCACCTAGAAGAGACTAGCCTTTGGTATGTTGCATATGCGCCCATCATCTAGACCCATTTAGCGATGATGAAAGCTCTATGCAAGAGATGGCACAATGAGACTTTGTCCTTTCATCTTTCCACTAGCGAGGTGATTGTGACCTTGGAGGATGTTTGAAAAATCCTGTGTTTTTTTATTCATGGTGTTCATGTGATTACGATGTTGATGCCAGGTATAACACTTATCACAAGGTGATGGAGTTGGAGAACATTTCCCTTGTCACATCACAAATTGACCTCAAGATGTATAGAGGTCACATTCCCACCTTCTGATTGATTATTGCAACCATCATTTTAGGTTTGGTTGCTTGTGATAGATGCAATATAGGGTTCAACTCAGGATGGGGCTTGGCATGGCACCAGATGCTCCACAAGAGGACACTTTTTTCATGGGGGCTTGTAATGCTAGCCTCATTTTATCAAGACATGCATGACTTTGTTTATTGCAATAGGAGAGCCATTAGTGCAGGGGTGACTCTACCACACATTTGGGCATGAGAGAATATTGTCATGCTCTACTGATAATGTAGATGGTAGATGTTGATCCAAATGATCTTGTGATCTAGCGATACTGAGGTGCCATTGCTTTGCAGTACACTGGATAGATTGGGTTCTTGTATTGGTGATGAGTTTTGATGATATGATAGTTTTCTGATAGCACTTGTGGCTATAAATTCCACCATGGTATGACGATGTTGAACAGTTATTCTTTGCTAGAAAGACCTAATACATTCAGGGTCATGAACACATGACCATTGAGTGATATCTACCAAAAAGAGTGGCACAATAGTTTGAGGAGGTTTAAGACAAGTTGGATGATGCCTAGAGGGCTATTTTTGTGAGGTCTACTTGTGGGGTTACCACATGGAGACCTACCAGTCTAGCTCTAGAGGTAGTGGAGAACTTTAGATAATTGGTGGCCTAGCCATGGGCCTATGACTAGGGTCAAGTAGTAACGGTGACTACACTTACTTATGATGCATTGTTCACACCTTCGTGGAGACTGACAAATTTGGATAGTGCTCCTCCATGAGGGAGACCCTAACAGAGAGGAGCCTAGGACCAAGGACATGGACACAAGTAGAGTTTGGAACCACTTCATAACTTGTGCATCATTTGATCATCACTAACTCAATCACAACCATTTATCAAATTCATCACAGATAGCCCTGGTTGATTCAATCATTTGTTGCCACTTGTTAATATGACATCACTTTCCACTATCTTTGTATGCTACCTTAAATGTTATTCATTACATTTGAGGGACTTAAAACTACTTAATATGATATCTAGAAGTCTCTTCGATCTTTCCATTGAAGGATCCTTGAAACTATCTCTTTGAATTTCCACTATCACTTTGATGTATCTATGGCAGATTATTTCATTAAAGGGAATATAAAGCATCTCCTCCTAATATGTTATAGTTTCTTTGATGATGCTTTATTAGAGGGACTTCAAAGTAACTACTATCGATATGGTGTAGTCTCCTAGATAGGTGACCACCTTTCATCTCCAACCTTTGAATGGTCTCCATCAAATCCTCATCATGGGCATGAAGACACTAACAACCAAAAAGCTAGGTAAAGGGATCAGTCACCAAATTAGTTCAAAGGAATAAGTTATAACTTATGTGACTTGCTATCATCGTCATATAGTCAACATCAAAATAGACATTTTGATTAATAAAAGTGTTATCACTGTTAGCCCTAGGGTTTAACTAATAAACCCTAAAATTCTCTAACACAAATAATTCCATTCTAAGCACACTCTACATCCTCCAAACCTAAACTTCATGTGTCTGAGAAGCTCTTAGAAAAGCCACATCAAATTTGTTGCATGTTCCACCTCTATCTTCTGGAAGAACCCTCTACAATAATATTTCAACATTATATGACAATATTGCAACCATCTGAGAAACTTTGTAATATTTGCAAAACATGCTCCTTTCATTAGCATTTTGCATCAACGCTTCCAAATAGTGATCCTCTAGTCTTCATGGCATCCAAGCATACCACTAAACTACCTTTTTGCATCAATGACATCTTTTTTCATCATGCCAATCATGCTAACAATCTCCCATATAGGATCAATTCTATATTCCCTCTAATCTCTCCTATGACATCAATTCCACCTTTTGTATTAATGGAACATCCTCACTTATAGGATCAGTTCCATCTCATCTCTAATCCCTCCTTTGGCATCAACTCCATTTCACTTATGATATCTCCTTTGACATCAATGACAATCATATGGCAATAGTATAGATATGATATATTTCGCAAGAGGGAATGAAATTAGTTGGAAAGGTGGAGGGAACATGTGGACATATAATTATTATGTACCATGGAAGAGGTAGGATTGATAGTCGGAGTGATAATAGGAGTATGAGTACAACTATTTAAGTGATATTAGTGGTACAAAGAGGCTTCGAAGATGAGGAAGGATTGAAAGAAGATAAAGGATACAATGTTATTTAAAACATATGTGTTTAAATATACATTCACTAATATTTGATGTAATAATATTGTGGATTATGAGGGTGGTTAAGTAGTTATGAGTGTATCAAAAAATAATTTATAATTAAGAGAAAGATCTTGTTTATCTATATGAGAATCATGGCCATAATCCTCTTGGTTCGAATGATCATCAACAACTATGTTCATAGCATGAGTATCATAGAAGTCTTCATTTTTATTTTGTTTGGTTGTCATGTTAGGATTAAGATAAGCAATTCCTCCTAAAGGAACTAGGATATCATGTGGCTTATGGAATAAACCAAGAATTATGGCTATAAGTGATGAAAATATAAGGAAAAATGAGTCACTTATAAATTTAAAAGTTTAAAATAGGAAGAAATAAGGTCTACAAGTACAACCATAAATACAACACCAAGGGTGGTTAGGGATAAGAAAATAAAGTTTGTGCAATGAATAAGTGCAAACAATACACATACAATTAAACTAGATTTAATTAGGCTAGCTACTAGGCTTATAAATGAAAAATAAATATGATAATTATATAGGATAAATGCATGTAGCTTTACAAATAATGATAAAGGACTAATACTTATGTTGTATATAGAATCTAGTTACCAAGATACATAAAATCATTGCATATGGTCTAATGAATATCTTAGGCTCTATGTAGTCTTAAGAAACTTGATGGGTTGAACTTAAGTTCCTTGGAATAGAAGTCGAGTGTCATAAGAATGATCTAATAGAAAGTGTAGTAGAAGAGACATCTTCGCTATATTTGACATGCTCGAGGAAGTATTTAGAAACACCTTAGGGGAGATTGTTGGATTGTTACCTAATTTCTCCTACCTTCAACCCCATGTTTAGACTCACTTTATAATTTTTAACAAACGATTGAAAAGACATGCAAAATTTTTTAGATGGCCTATATGACTTTGATGCAAATTAAGATTCTTGGCCCCTTAGAAAATTAAATGTTCTCTAAGTTACTTTCTCCTCGAAGCCTCGTATGATTTTAATAATTTTTTTTAAGTACAATTTAATGTTCTTAAATACAAAGGCATAACAATAATTCAAAACAAGTGTATTAGTTAGTCTCACAATAGGTAGTGAAAAGTGGGGAATCTTAGAATTCAAGTTTAGATTTTGGGGTTAATCTTGAAATGCAACTTGAGATCAATCATGAGGCAATCAAGATTGACCTAGGAGAAGAAAATAATTGTTTTGAGATAATGAACAAATATGTGGACATAGATATGAATGTAGGATTACAAATAACATGTAAATAATGAATATATAAAAATATACATCAACAAGAAAAAGCATAAAATCAAATACATGATAATAGATACAAATAAGAATAAAATTAATTGTATATATATAGATTTCTAAACAATACACTTAAAACTATTTTTTCAATCATATTTACATATATAATTGATTCAATTATTTTTACCAACGTAACAAAACAAATTAGGGGAAAAGATATTCACCATTATTTGGCCACTTGTTTCGTTTGTTAAAATGTTCTTATATAAATAATAACAAACCCACCTCTAGATAATTATAAAACTGAAAATTATAAAATTCAGTTGATTTATATGTCACCATAAAGTGATTGAACCGTCGTTTGTAAAGAGCGGTCCTCTCCTATAAATGGTCATACATGGAGTTATACAGTAGAAAGACAGAATTAATGGTCCAACATATTTGGAAGCAAACGAAGAACGTAGTACGCTCATATAAGAGTAGCGTAAATGATGAAGATCGTGACTACACACAATTGAACACACACACTGATAATAGCTTTAGCCCTGCTGTGATTGTTAAATTTCCGCCTCATAATATATCGAGCCATCGTAGCAGAAAGCATTGACACAACATAAAGTGGTGGAATGGACGCAAGAAAGACCCTGTATTGCAAAAGCGAATTATATTTCAAGAGAGCGTTCTTGTTACTAATTTTAAAAATCTTAATATTACGGGGTACCATGATGATACTGGTGGCGCTCATGAATGCTACTATTGTCCACACGATTGAGACTGGCAAGCTCACATCGGACAGATGGGACACCGCGAAAGGGAAGTAGTCTGGCAACTGCTGTCGGAGTAACCACGCAACAACCACTATAAGGGAAGTAATGAAGGCCACCGTGTCAGATAATATGAACAATTTGAAAATTCTATTATTTGCCATTCTGGCACCTCCATAGTGTAAACTGCCTACTTTATCCTCAATTCCGCCCGGGACTTGAAAGATAGCCGCAAATGTGACTGTGGCAATCAATGATGCCACTAACATGTGTAGATCAACGCGATCTCTCTCTCTCTGACGGATCGGTTTTTTACATTGAGCAGAAGATGTATTAGATTTTGATATGAAACTCGACCAAATAGCTCCTTTACCTTTCAGTATCTCTACGATGATGGCACAATTGGGATTTTCTTTAGCTGCTGCAGATGCTATGTCAAGTGCAGTCATTCCTTCATCGTTCAGGGCATTCATGTCCACAAGTGGAAATGAGACAAGGTATTCCACCAGCTGCATTCACAACAAAAGCATATTGCGTTAGATCTCTAACCATTCGATTATTCCTCCACGGAAAGCCTAAATTTTAAGATAATTATTTGGTAATTCGACTTTTAACTCTCATCTTATGCAACATTATCAAGCAGCTCACATTATAAAGAACTTTCATTTAAACTTTCAATTTGTGCCCACCTTCGAATAATTTAGCCAACCCATCAGCATTAATAATCAATAATCCTACACTATAAGTGAATTAAGAAATATGCATTCTTCAAACCTTTCTGTAACGATTAACTAATATGCATTTTTCCCACCTTTCAGTCACGCTTATTTTAGGCTAATTTAGTTAAAATTTAGATTAAATTGATTGTAGTTGTGGAAGTGAGCCCAAACTCTCATAAAATTGTACCATTTTTTGATATGTAATGCATTGATCCATTCTTTCAAAACAGACACAAAAGTTATGTGGATTCTTTTTGAAGTAATGTGGATTCTAGAATGACCATGCATCTCAAAGAATGTAGCTCTCACAAACATGTATGCCAAATAAATATAAGATAGTGGAACCCTCTAGATCTCATCATGCAAGGCTGTCCTTTATATTATGTGCTCTATGGAAAGCTATGAAATGAAGAAAATGTGCAACAAGAAGCTTCAATCATGCAAGTAACAAGTAGTAAGTGGCAATCAGTATAAAATGTGATAAAATATACATATTGCATGATTCCCCCTAATGTGGTAATTTGTATCTTGAAACATGGTTAAACTATACAAACATAATATCATGAGATATTATGTCAAAATGATTGCCCCTACATAGGAAAGAAAGTATGATGAGGTTCAAAGAGTGTCAAATATATAACCTACCAAATCATTAGGTAAGGTGCACCTTGATGCTAGATAATAATTTCTTGTTTTATTGGTAATAGATAATCATGTTGGTAGATAAGAATTAAGTGTGAAGAGTTTAGATGTAATAATGAAGGTACATAAGAAACTATCTAACACAAAATGGGAAGAATAGCACAATGATGCTCCTAAAATGTAATGAAACCTAACATAATCATCAATAAATAACTTACCCTCCCCCTTGTTGATAACATGTATAGTGGTTACTAAATCCATTGACTTAACAAGGTCATTCACTTGTTTTTTATTAGGAGTAGACAAACAAAATCTCCACTAGTAAGAAATGGTGAAAAGGTTAGTCTAATTATGTTGTTACCCACAAAGCTTTCAGTAACTTTTCCTCAGGATGTTATCTTTCTTTACTTAAGTTCTATGCTTAACTTAGTTTCCAACAGTCTTTTACCATCCTTTTCTAACCTAGGCGGTGTTTTCTTGAGTTCGTCAAACTTCCTGTTTTACTGCCTACCTTATTTGTCTTTCTTTGGGTGGTGTTTTCCTGTCGCATCTCAACTTTCTTTTTCTCCGAAAGTGTTCGTATGAAATCAATTGAGTCATAAGTCAAAGTTTGGAAACTTCATTCACAAGTTACACCTTAGGCGACATTCTCTAAGCCTTTTCAAACATGGGTGAGCTTTTGTTAAGTTTTGCGAACCTTTAGTTTTACTGCCTATGAAGGATTATATTGATTATTCAATCATTATCAATCCAGTTACTTAATCAATGAAATTATATAGAAGAAAACCAATATTTTCAAGCATAATATGAACAAAAATAAGCAAGCCATATATGTAAAAACACAAATAATACCAAAAAGAGATATTTTATTTTTATATAAACATTTTTACATTATGTTGGCATGGACAAAACTACTTGATTTTACTACAAAAACTAGATTGGTAGACACAAAAAGAGGTAAGAGAAGATATTTCAAGTGCATACGGTAAACATTAAGACACAAATTCCCTCAGTAACAACATGCAGGCATTGAATTTGAGTCAGCGATAAAAGGTTTTCATGAGACTGGAGGAATTTCGTGAATAGTCCCATATCATTCCTCACCACCCATATGCATAGAAGAGCCACGACCTCCTATAGAGTCTCATCTTGGATAGCAGATGCAATGAAGATGACATCAGCTACTAATCCAGTTTGACGGTAATAGCTGAGTCCATTGATCACCACTTTCACACAATGATGGAATTCAGGTCTCATTAGGCACTAAAGTGCTCTCATGCCCCAGTCTTTATGGCCAGAAGTCCTGACAACAATGTAAATGAACCGCTCCAAAATTGTGCTATTATGCACATGGGATTGGCTCAGGAATGCCTCACCCATAATACTTAAAAGCACTTCTTCCTCCACTTCACTCTGCCCCACAAAAACCTCTTTCAACTAATCAGAGGTGTTTCTGAACAATGGTCTACACTCTATCTCCTCCAGAATGATGAAGTCATTTGCAGAATTTCCATCACTTTGGGAGCTTTCCATGTTGGATGTAATTGATTGTGGTAAAAAGGTGGCACTCGCTGAATTTATAGAATTTTGATTAGACATGGGTGCATTCTTCTAAGTATGATAGGTATAAATTTACTTCACATTTATGGCTAGCTTGTGTCGATTGAATTGCAATTCTTCATCAAACAACTCACACTTGCCACCACTTGAAATCCCTATGTGTTGCATTAAAGATTGAATAATGATTTGTCCTTTGGCGGCTGTTGCTCGGGTGCAGATCAATTTTCTTTGCTAATATCTTTTCAACAAATTTTCTCATTCTTGTTAACTTCTCGATAAACATTAGAATGCAAGAATCCACTAATTTAGTAACAACTTAGGGCCCATTCAATGGCCTTAGCTATATTATAAATTAGAAGTTAAGTGATGATGGAGGGGAATTTTAAATTTTTTTAATACATCTAGGGGTTTTTTCAAGAGGAAATTACATTTATTGTAGACTATAATAGCTTGTAATTGGTGTGGTATGAATTAAATTATTTGAGTATGCTAATCTTTGTGTTATGTGTATGATATAGTTGTCTCTTCTTTGAAAGATAAGCTATCTATCATTTATTTATTATAGTCTGCTTCATTTTACATTAGTTCAATTTGATGGTCATAATTTTCAATCTTTGTATGATTATGGATGGTTGTATCCTCTATTTCCATGTTAGTTTCATTTTTATGAGCTAGCATTAGTTACCTTTACTACTTTCTGGTAAAAAGCATATCTCATTTCTTTAGATTAGATTGATTCATTGAAAATCTTATGAGGGAGTTGTACCTTGATAAAATTAAGAGAAAAGCCAAAAATGCAATTGTAGACTTTTCAGAGCTATTAGCATATCTGAATTAGTGCTAAATTAGGGTTAGAGTCATTGCTTAATTTATTTTATCAAAGGTTATTTCATTTGCTAACATAGGTCAAAATTAAATTCTATTTTTTTAATTATCATTAGAATTGTTTAGAATGCCTAAAATACTAGTTTCCTTAATTAAAAATATTTTATGAGGTTTCTCTTTGCTTTTTATTTATTTAATTCTCTTTGGTATGTTCATAGGTTACCTAATGTATTTATTCTTCTTTCATTAAGTGTCTCAAGGTCTTATCAATTTGGTGGTCCCTGTATTCATAATCATCAATCTTGTTCTAAAGAAAAACAAAAAAAATGAGATTCCATATTATAGATGCATTATGCCCTTTATGTCATTAAATAAAGAGCAACATGTAAACCCAAAATAAGTGTTTATGCTATTATGGTTTACCCATGTTTTCCAATCAATACCATGTTTATCATCTTTTTGCATGCAAATCACTAAAAACTCTTATTTGTGACATCATTGTATTCATTCTTTTGTAAATAATATGGCATAAATTTTTTTATTGTCAATGAAACTATTCTAAGGAATTATTTACATATTTTAGTAAATGATAAGTTATTAATTTTAGCAAAGGTGTCTTAACCTTTCATCCTAATTTGAAGAACAAAAAAATATAATTTCAAGGCTATAGAATAAAAAACTCCATTTTTAGGCTAGAGACTTGTAAATTTTGGCCTTGAAAAAATGTCAAAAAGGGTTATAATGCAATCCCTCGTTATGAGTATGTAGATCTTAGGTTGAGTTCTACAATTTTAAAAAATTTAATATCCAACAAATTTTTGAATAGGAAATCATGGGTTCTAGAATATTGTTCTCTAACATCATAAATTCAAATGTATTTATGATATTTAAGAGATTTGTAAGGATTTAAACTTCTTGATCAACCTATGACACATGCTATAACACATTATAATATTTGAATAGAAATAATGGACCAAAAATGAACTTATTGAGTTGGTAAGAGGATTATTATGAGCTTATAGTAGATGGAATGAATACATTATTTTTAACCCATGGAGTCATCTCAAGATTTGAGCATCACATTTTTTATGCTTGGCTCATGGTTTCCTAAATACAATTTTATTATTTCATTTATTATTTATTTGGTGCTTGAAATGGAGGTTTTGATAGTGATTTTTGTAGGTACTATTATGTAAGTAAAATTATTCAAGATCTCTTGTTGGTGATAATCATATATGATTACTCAATAATACACTAAGTAACTTTGGGTTTGGGGTTTTTTCCTCCTAAAATATATTTTTTCCATATAAATCAATATGGTGGTATATTGCTTTTACATTTATTTCCTTATAACTATATGACTGCTTTAAATTTTACACATACATCCTCTCATTGATATGTGTAGGAAGTGTATTCTACATCTCTAATTTTCTTTTAGTATTAGAGCCTAATCATATCAAATTCTACATGTTAAGGATATTTTTCTTTGGTTCTAATCTTATATATTGAGTGGTATTTTCTGCAAGAGAATACTTTTCTATAGGAATAATGACAAGAACATCAATAATAGAAATGAAGAAGCTCTGAGGAAAAAAAATTGAGCTTAGGAAGCTCAATATGAATAATATGCTCATAGATAGAGATATATGGGATTTATCATATGGATAAAAAATCACTATATATCATAGAAAGATAAAAAAACTAGACATTTTGGCTCTATCTAATAGACTCCATATTATGAAAAGAGGGGTCTAAAATTGATGTGTCACTCACTATTGATGGAATATTGAAAGAGAAGATAAAGAGAGATAAGAAGAGATAAATGTAGATCAAATTATTATGGAAATACTATAGCTAAATATTCAAACTATCACAAGCCTATGTGACTCAAAAGGGACTACTATGAGGAGAGAAAGAAAAGAAGAATGTTTTAGGGGACGAGTCTCAAATTATTTTTTAGATGACGGTGATGCTTATATTTTAGCCTTTTTAATATTTGCATGAAAAGGTGGATTTTTTATAGAATTTTGGACATATTTTTTATATGACCTCACATCAATATTAGTTTTGAAAGTATAAATAGTATAATGGTGAGAACCTATACCTTAGATATGAATCTCATTTGAAGATTGTTTCTATGGAAGTTTATTCATATGATTCCCTAGTGGAGATGTGTATGGAATCAATGGTGTACTGCATACCCCTATTTTGATATAAAATATGTTTTAAGTTAACAAGATTAATAATGTGAGTGTTGTTCAACATATAAGTATACTGAGAGTAGGGTGAATTTTGTATACCATTAAACTTTAGCATTAATAAATATACCAATAAACATCAAAAAATCATTAAGAAAATAAATAGTAGTAATGAAATTAATCACATAAGATAACACCATATTTACATAAAAACCCTAGAGGGAAAAACTATAGTGTGAAAATCTTCTTAGATCTATCCAAATATAGTTGGCCTCACAATTATCGTTGCACCAAAAGGTGGACTTGTTAATGCCTGATACAACCACCAAAGTTAATGGATCCATAAGAGGCGATTAGTCCATGTCACAAATCCTAAGGGGAGTGTTGATCATTTTCCAATTATCTCCCCCTCAGCACAAGCCAAGGAGATTCGAACCTGAAACCTTTGTCTTTGATACCAATTGTTGTCCCCACAGTTGCCATTGCACCAAAAGGTCAACCTGTTAATGCTTGATACAAATGTTAGAGTTAATGGATCCATGGGAGGAAATTAGTCCATATCATGAATCCCAAGGGAAGCGCTAACCATTTTCCAAAAAATTGGACCTCAAAATAAAATTAAAAAAATTACAAATGCTTTTGTAGGTGCCAACCCACTACAAACACTAATCCCCAAAACAATTTTATAGGAACTGACCTGAAGGGGACACTAATCCACCAAATTGAGAACCAAATAAAAGAAAAAATAGATACCAACCTCACTGAATGAAGAGGCACCAACCTTAAGATACAAAAAAAATGATTAAAATGACACTTATTAGACAAATCTCTATAAAATTCTTATAGAGTGAGTTTGTATATTTGTGCTTAATCTTTTAGATTTCTATGAATACACTCTTTATTTTCCTTAATTTATATTGAATATATTTTAAAAGATAATGCATGAATAGCTCAAAAATATTAAACACCCATGTATAGTATTAGTTCTATATTGTTCATCACTCCTTCAAAATTCTAAAAAAAGTCACTTAAATACCAATTTGGGAAGCAAGGTAATATTCCAATGTCAACCTTGACAAAAAAATAGATGCATTGATGAAGGAAAATTCATCCTATGAAAGTCTTACATTATTGATACCATGTCGGCCTCTACAAATTCAAATTTTGAACAAGGAACTAACCGTTGAGCACATTTGGATTTGGATCATTTATCTTCCTCTTCATGGGAAAAAATGCGTGATAAATATTTGGTGACCGAATTTGAATACATAGATATGCCCAAAGAATATCTTTGACCAATAGAATGCAACATTTGAAATGTCTTGGATGCATGTCACCAGTGTGCAACACCATAATTTTAACAAATTATCAAAACATTCCCAAAATGCACTTCTATACTATTGTTACATCTATCTCTCTAACATCACTTTAGACATGTGTCATCAAACTGCATCACCAAAAAATCAATATTGTCAAGTAGGGCCTAAAATACACTTGCATGCTATCATGAAGCACATCAAAAAACCACATCACTATAATTTCAACATGGTCAGAGTGGAATCAAAATGTACTATTGCACTGACCATTGATTTGATGCACTTTGTACTTGTTGTTGACCTATTGAACATGTGTTAGCATAACACTTCACAAACTCCATATGATTTGAACAAGCTCAAAATTCACTCACACATAGTTGCAACACCTATCCCATCAACATCATCCTTTGCTTCCCAAAAGTATTAATTTTAGAATTAGGAAAAATGTTTTGAACTAGATCAGACAGTGTGCATGACTAGTGAACAATGATGCATAAGGGCTTAAGTAATAAATTCAACAACCAAGAACAATTGATAGCTAGTAAAAAATGAATTATAACATAAATCTTATGATTAAGAAAATTACTTAAGGTTTAAATGAATTAGGGCTAAAACCCTAACAAGAGCACAAACCCTAACTAGGCATGATCTTTAATCTATTCTAGAGGAATCAAACAAAGAACAAAAAACCATCATAGAATGAAAAAATGAACAAATAAAATTAAAGAAATAATATTAATCTTAGATCACTTGACATCAATGACAACAATTTGCATCAATCTCCCCCTCTGTCTTTGATGGCAATACAAACTAAATTTTCTCCCCCTTTATTTAAATTTCTAACTCTTCCTATAATTCTCCCCTTTTAGCATAAATGGCAAAGGAATGTGAAAATACTCATTCCACATTGCTCCCCCTTTTATCTTCTCCCTTTATGGATCAATGCTATTGACAATAGTAGCTTTCTCTAACACTCCCCCTAAGGGAAATATTCTAGGGGAAAAGTAAATAACTACTCCCCCTAAATCTGTGCTTCATCTTGATTTAAGAGGAGGGAGGTATCACTCCCATATTCTTCTTAAGATATTTAATTATATTATTATACTCCATTTTTCTATTCCATGACCACCTTTCATCATTCTATCCCAAGATTCATTTATTTACATTATTCTAATTGAGATTATACACATCAATTGTTTTCCTTCTTCCTTTTGCAAAAATGTTTCTAGTGGCTTCTTCTTTGATTTCACATCCTTGTGCATTGAAAGAGATGTGTTAGCCTTTATCACACTTCTAAATTACACTCAATAATTTATGCTTCAAAATTTAAGCATATAGAAAATGATCAATAATAGATCTTCCATCAATTCTTAGAGATCCTTTGCCAAAAATCCAAGTGTAGTAGTATTATCAACTTTAAGTAAACCACCATTCAACTTTTTCAAGTTAATGAACTTAATTTTATCTTCAATCATGTGACTAGGGAACCCATAATCAATGATCCATGGATTTTATTGAGCATGAAATGAAGTTTGAACAATCAATGATATTTTAATCTATTGATTTTCATTCTTCATTTTTTATTTATTTTTAGGTTATTCACTTATAACATATGGTATTGAAATCAACTAAGGGTGGAAAATAATTTATTCTTATAAAATTACTCTTGCTTGTAGGAAACCTTCTACAATATATTTCCTTATGACCAAATTGATTACAAGTGAACTAATAATGAAAAAAGGAATAAGGGTATGTGTAGGATTATGATGGGCCAAAAAGTGGTGATATGATGGGTATTTGTAGGGTATGCGGCTAATGACTTTGTTTTTACCAAAAATTAATGAAATGAAAAGGGTTTTTAAAGGAGATTCTCAACTTTCCACCAATATAAATTATGTTTTACTTTGAATTTAATAAATAATTATTATTCATTTTCTATTTGAATTAGAAGTAAAGTCTTGATTGATAAGTTGATTGAAAAAAATCTATAGCTTTCAAACAATGTCACATTTTTTGAATCCAAAACATGTGTCACATTCTATGCTTCACATACTATAGGATTAAAAAAAGAATTTCAATGAAGTTTCACCAAGTTAAGGTGGTTAGACATACGAGTTCTTATATTTTTTAAAAGTTGTAATAAAAAAATCATAATTAATTATTTACTTGGAAAAAAATTACAAAAAATATGCATCATATCGGGGCATGAGTCCTCTACTTATATCTAAAATATTATAGAAAAAATATTATCATTTTATTGTGGTTAAGGTGGTTAGATAGACACCTACTTATTATTTTTCCTTGAAATTTAAGTACTACTACATGGAAATTTCAAATTTTCACTTAATAGATTTAAAAAAAAAAAAAAAAAAACTAGAACTTTAAAAACTACATTCAATTTTCTACAAATTCTATTCTTACATATTTTTGAAATAATATATATATAAATTATTCAAATTTTTACTTCAAGTTGCCTAACTCTAATTTTTCTAAATTTTTCGCCACTTAAGGGCTTGTTTTTTCAATGATGATCCTGCACAAATCCATAATTGAACCTTCTATTGGATGCTTTTTTGTTTGGATCTGGTTTTCTAAATCTCCTCTTATGTTGGAATTGAATGAAATCATCTCCTTCCTTTCAAAAATTTTCAAAATTCTTTGTTTGATCAACATTTTAACTACTAGGGAGTTCATGTAACAACTTTCTTTGCAATTTTCTTCTTTGGAAGCTAACCTTGATCAAAACCAAGACCAATCTTTATGAAAGGTGGCCTTTGGTTGTTTATGATCTTGTCTAGAATTTCAGAGCTCTTCTCATACTTCAATTTATTATCCAATTGATCCTTATACTTTTTAAATTCCTTTCTCAAGGATATAATTTTTTCCTCAAGCCTTTCACAATCCATTCCCTTTTCCTTTAATTTTTTGACAAGACATCTTTTATCCTCTTAGCTTCTTCTATCTAATTTTTTATATTAATAATTTTTTCAAATTCTTCAAGTTCCAACTTTAGTTCCCAATTCCTTTTTGTTTTTGCTTATAGATCACTCAATGCAAAGATGAGTTCTCCCTCTAGATCTTCTTCACAATATTCTTCATAAGGATTTAGCATATCTTCACCATCTTTAACATGGCATGGTCTTCATCTCCTAGAAAATTCATTGCCATGAATTGAACATCTTCCCTTTCTTCTTAAAAATTGCATTGAACATATTGTTGGTAATAAATGTTTTCATTGATGTCAACCAATATGGGTTATCATTAATTTTAAGATGCATGTGTAGTAATAGAAAAATTATCCTTTTTCCTTACTCGATTTGGGAATAATTGTCATTGAATTAACCCAATTTTTCCTAAGTTTTGTTTGTGTTTTTTCCTGTAAACCAGGTTTGTCTCCTAATCAACCTATGGAATTTCCAATTTCAATCAAGGGAAGCTTGGAGGACCTGGACCAACTGACAAGGATTTTAATAATAACCTCCTACACTTTGGGCTCTGCAAGACCCAGGAGGGTGGTCCCTATAATTTTCTTGTGATCTCTGCACCAAACTCATAAACAATCATTAACAATTCAAAGATAATCCCACAAATAGCTCAATAGAATATGATACCACTAAAATGAATTGGCCTTTCACTAGTAATATCAACTACTTGGAGCATGAGATGATTACAACATTATTTTGTAACTTATGATACTCATTTTATTTGCAATTTGGCAGCAAGCCCTAAGCCAAGACATGCAGACACAAAGCTTCACAAACTCATACAATTTAGATCAGTGCCATATACCATTGGGGAGTCAAATTAACAAACATTCACTATTCAACAACATATTTAAATACTTAACATACATGATCCCTAACAATAGTGCATTACAATAGTGTGAATTCTTGTCCTAGCCCAATACTTCTTACTAAATCCCTTTACAAACATACCCATCCATGATTCCATCCAAGCATTTTAATTAATTCTTTGAATTAAAGCCAAAACGGAAAACACACACATTAGAGAAATGAGATGAACGTCATAATCCTTGATTATTCCATTCAAAATTATGATATATTTGTATAGAGGAGATACATGAGCTCGAGATATAACATCATAGCTCAAATGATAGTACTATTACGAAACATCAAATCTTCATAAATTTAAAACCCTTTACAAGATAACCCCAAACCTAAATTGCCTTAACATTAAAAAAATAGCTCTTACAATCTACTCTGCAGCTATACCTAGACTTGACCTTCAAAAATATCTTACTTGCCAACCACCATTTTTGGCCTTGAAATCCTTTTTAAAGAAAATGAAGGAGCAAACAAGCATCGAGTCAGAAATTACACATGTCACCAATCAATTGGACCACTATGTGCCAATTCAAAACTATGATTGAAACCACCAAGTCCTAGAGCATCTTTCCGTTGATTCTACACAATAGCCACAACATTTCTTACACATCGAAACCCGTGCCCAAAGCCGCCATGAAAACAAAACCATAATCAGTTATAATATAACCGTTGAGTTGTCAGTTGCCAATAATAGACACTATTTCACTCCTCTTTGGTTAAGTACTTGTCCACCCAATTTTGATATTCCTCATTTGTTGACCAATTAAATTTCACCACCTCCATCACATTGGTATTGTAAGGTGTGAATTTCACCGCAACCTGGTTGGCCTCCCTCTCAAATGACTCTAAGAATATGCTGGTACTAATTATTTTATCCATGTTGCTTACCAACAAGTCATGGTATGAGTCATCACAAATTAATTTGATTTGTGCATTAATAACCTCTTCTACCCTATCTTTCCATTGTTGCAATGTGTTAATATTTCCCTGTGCATCTATTACATTTGGAAAAAAAGTATTATTCCAATCATCAGAACTCTTTACTAGTTCTCTAATTTTCCTACTCAAATCATCAAGCAGGGCCTAGAATACCTTCAATGATTTCACAAAGATTTGAGTAGGCTTTAATGACTGAGGTCTATTATTTGCATCGAATTTGGAAGCCTTAAACATAACATCTAAATCAGTGGCCTGAGGGATCCACTTCTCAAACTGAGGTAGAACCACTTCCTGATCTTTGTTAATGTTTTGTATTGCACCCAAGAATAAAGAATATAAAGAATGTACAACTGGCAACCTAGAATCAACCTTCTCATTTAAATGCCTCAAAATGGTGTCAACCACCTCATTGTGTTTAGCCACAACACCATCCTCACTTGTCCTTAGGGCAGCCTATAATTCTATGATTTTATTCATCATCTGCTTTTTGGTAGGATCTACAGAATACTCAACTTCATCTTCAACTGGACTTGGTGCAAGGCTATCAATAGGTGTCTGAATTGGGGATCCATGAGTAGAAATGACCCTGAAGTAGTAGGTAGTTCTTTGATAGTAGGGGCACTGGAAGATTCTCCCACCTGCTCGTATCTTAATCTATCTACTTCAGACTGCAGCTCAACATTTTTCTGTTACATTCTATTATATTCCCCAATTATTGCATTTTACTTTTCCATCAAGCTTTTCCTTTCAGCTTCCTCTCTTTCAGCTATCCTCTGGGCCAATTTGGCCACATTCAATGTCAGGCTTGTGGCTTCTATTGTTGAGGTTTAATAAGCTCTCTTGATAATGAGCCTGCCTCTTAGACTTGAGCTAATACTAGCCACATTTGGTTTTCTACCCTTAGGTGCCAATGCCCATATGGCTAAAGTCTCATATTCCTCACTAAAGGTAGAGTCTTGTAGGCTTTCCTTGACTTCTTCTTCACTGTTTTGCATTGAATGCTATAGCATGAGCTATGTTCCACTCAGGGAGAAGTAAGACACCAGCCTAAGTTACAAGTTTCCTTCCTTAATTAGGAGTGATGCTCTTGAATTGCTCCATTAATTTGGCTTTGACCTCATCATCATTCCCCTAGTCAAACCTATCAGGTCTTCATTCCCTCCTCTTCCATTTATCCTGATATTCTTCAAGTTTTATCCTCCAAATTAATTGCAAGAATACAAGATTTTTCACAAAGGCATCATCATTAGGAATGCCTTGTAGGTCACCATCCTGGCATCTTGTACACACTACCCCTTTATATCCATATCAGTTAGTACCAATTGTGTTGATCTAGGAGGGGAGGGGATACCAACCTCCATGTGTTGATCAGTTATGATTATTTCATCCACCAGAGCCTCTTGTGACTCCTCAACTCTTCACCTCTTAAGGCTTGGCTATGATGGTAGCTCTACAAGGTCATTTCTAGGTGATGAATCCAGATCCACAATCTTTATCCTTCCAGGTTTCCTGATCCCATGACTCAGCTGTGATGATATTTTCATTATTTGTTTTCCCTTTTTATTTAATGCCTCTTCATCACTGCTACCATCTCTCTTTCTCCTGTATAGAGGCCTACCCACTGGTGGCTGATAAGTCAGCCTTGTTTCCTCAGGCCTCACCTCCAATCCTTGAATTCCCTAGTCCACTTCCAAATTGGCTTTCATGGTTCTCAGGGTGCTCATGATTTCTTTGAAATTATTCATCAGTAAATCAATTCTTTTGTGAAATGGAGTGAACTCCATTAGTGGATCATATTTTGGATCTAGTTTATGCACCATGGCTAGCATTTTCTCATAAAAAATACATTTCTCTTTATTTAATTCCTATTGGCTCAAATCAAACTCATTTATAATCAAATCCTCAGGAAAATTTAAAACATGAGCAAACCTCCCTCCCTTAATTCTTTACCTGAACAGGGAAAAGAATCCCTCGGGGTAATGCTACCTCATAGATCCACTCTTCAAATGGTAATCATCAAAATATCTATCAAAGTGAACCCATCCTCCCATGGAAAATACAAAGTCTAAAACAACAGTATAATCAGGGAACAAAGTCCCCTTTCCTTTTCCTATGAAATTATCTTCATGAATGCAACCTAGTTTCCACATGACCTCTACAAATTCCATCCTTGATGGTACATTATACGAGAGAATATGAGGAGCTCCCTAGAAACCATAAACCCTTAGGACAATGCTTATAGGGTATAGAATGATGTCACCCCAATTATGAAACACCTTCAAATTAGGCTTCCTTACTTTGGGTTGAAGGAAGTCCTACAAATCCTCAAGAATCCTTGGCACATTCACCATTAGTCTAGCTCTGAGCCTAGAAGCAAATTAGTTATCAAACTGCACAAAGCTGACACCTTCCTTGTTTCAAGACAAGTCTACACTCCAAGCCTGGACCAGTAATCTTTCTCCATTCACCTCCTGCCCCAACTCCATTTTCTTTGAGAAGAAGTCAGAATTCTTATACAAGAACATATGCATTAATAAAGAGTACCAAAAGAAAGGAGTACCAGTGTCTCCCACATGCAACTTCAGCAAACCCTCATGTATCCTTTCAACGAGGAAAGAAGCATAGTCATACACTACAAAAAAGTTAGGATGCTGAGTTTGAGCCCCCATAAACATATATGAAATGGGCATCATGGTAGTAGGATTGAAACCTAAAATTTTGCAAAGTGAATAAAAAGTTGCCAAGAAATGATCAGCAAAACAACTCAACCTGAAAGGTTCCCAGTTAGTCGAGCTGATGTGAATTGTTGAACTACCCGCCTTGGCTAGATGAGGAGGGAGCAACTTTAATATGAAAAGAGGTTGTGTCCTAGCATATTCCTACTTCATTTCCTCAAATTCTATCTGGACCAAGAATTAGCTATATTCACTTAAATTGAAAACCTTCCAAATCTCATTTGCATTTATATTCAGTAAAACCCTGCCATCATTATCCCTGATAATCCTTGTGACAAGATCATATCGTACATCCACTACCCTGAGTAGGTCAACATTAGGAAATACATTCGGTACCACAAGTTTTCCCATATTGTATCTCCAACCATTTGAAAAAGGATGAGATGCATTTCGCTGCCCATACCATTTCCTAAACATTTCCAAGCCTGTCATTGGTACCCTAGCATCCGCAATGTTATAGGTTTTACATCTTAATCCCTCACCTAAGGATGTCCCATTCATTAAGATCAAACCCCTCTTCTTGTCATTTGTTGACAAATGGAATTGGTCAAGGAAATCATTGTATAAATTCCTTTGCAAATAATTAATATGGCCAGAATGTTGCTTTGGTTGCGCCATTTAAAACAACCAAGGCTTCTCCTAAGTTAAAATTTGTGAACAAACTAGGGCTACCCAAAATGAAATTACAGTAGAATTTTGCAGTTTCCCACAATTCAAAAGAACTAGTAACCCTAGAACCTTAATCAAGAAGGCCCCTGACCAACACAACACAACCCTCCACAAGAATCACATTCAAACAGAAATAGTGATAAAGAAAGTAACTCACAGAATTTCGTGCCTTGCAGAAAATCAAACTTTGTTGTAATTGCTTTGAAAAAACTCTATCTTTGGCTCTGGACCACTTCAAAAATAGTTGAATGCCTTTGTGGTGAAGATATCCTAAAATTAAATACTTAGAATTTATGAAAAATGGCCAGTAGACGTCTCGTCCGCCATTAAAGCTTACTTGCATGCCATGCCAACGGCTTCAATTATATTTGGTGCAAATTTAAATCTTCATCGTTGATCTCTTACTTCTGTCAAATCATTGAACGATCATCCTCAAAAAGGCTAACAACATCTCCATGTCATTATCAAGGGCCCACCATAATACGTAACACCAAAAGAATACACATGGCGCCCGCCCACAATATCACGAACACTAAACTCCCTTCAATTTAGGATCATGCAATGGCAGGTAACCATTGATTCCCTTCATTGGTGATCACAATTGTACATAATAGGGAGTAGTATCAATACCTATCCGTCAAGCAATTTTTTCACTAGGGTTAAACATCACCATTGATTATGAGCATGCGCATCTCACATGTGGTTTAGTAACCCGCTCTATAATGCACCAAAGTATAATACACATATTAAACATTTTATTTACTCCTTTCAGCATTGGCAACTTGGGACACATGGTGCCTACCCACGATATCACAAACACCAAATAGATAGTGGTGATTTCATTGCGAGATCACGGGGAATGGTCAAGATCAACCATAGGGAAATCGATGATCATCAAAATAACCCTTGCAAAACATTAAAATTACTTAGGAGAAAATAAGGGGAAGGGGACACTACCTAGGGCAACAACAGTTGATGAATGAATGTTGTTTTAAAATCACAAGGCATGGACCGACCTAGACTTTAGTAAATAAAAGTGGGGTAGGCGAAATATTTAGCATTTTTATTAAAAAGGGGCTTGGCCTAGACGATTCAATAGGACATAAGTTGTTTTTTTAAAACCCCTCCCAAAAAGGTAATGATAGAAAAGACCCAACCCAAAGATAGAACACCAAGGTTTCATGAAAGCAAAGCAAAATTCTAGCCCTAGGTACCTTCTGAACAATCAAGACAAACTAGTAATAAAAGGAAACCAAGGACTTTAATTTGAGGCTCCATCAGTGGCTCCAATTGGGGACCTTCATTCTACTGGAATGAAGCGAGAATAACAAAATCTCAAGTAGAGCAGACTAGTTGTAGAGACAACCAAAAGGATTACCTAGAAAAGACAATCCCACAAAAAAAAGGAAATCAACAACAAACCTATATACAAACCTAAACCTATTGTTCATGGAAAAAAATATGTCATCTAAAGTATAACTTCAAGAATTTTCCATGAACTGGAAATTCAAGAATATCACCTATCATTTCTTGAAGGAAATATGAATCCTCCCCCCACTTGTGAATTATCAAGAATGTACCTAGCCAAATTGTATCAAATTTACCATGTTTCCCCTTGTCTTCCAACCTCGCATTCCACATCAAAACCATATCTCCATTTTGGAAAATTCTTGCAATTGTCCTCTTGTCATACAAATGTTTCACCTACAACTGTAATTTGGCATTTCTCATTTGATCTTCCCTCCTGGTTTCATCCAGCTCTATGAGAGCTTCCATTCTCAGTTGCCTTTCATCTTCTATCTCATTATCATACATTTGGACAAATCTATACATTTCCATGAGGTTATTCTGGGGAAACCTTTCATTTATCCCATAGACTAAATCAAATGGGGCACATCCTGTTGCTTTCTTCACAGTCACCTTGTCTACCCAGACTGCTAATTTTAATTTAGAATCCCATGCCTTCTTATTTTGATCTAAGATCCTCTTGATAATCTTCATCAAACTTTTATTGCTTGATTCTTCTTGTCCATTTCCTTGTGTGTGGTAAGGTGATGAATAAGAGACTTGGATGCCATATTTTTCAGTAATTTCCATATATTCCTCAGATCTAAAATACATTGCATTGTTTGACACAATCCTTTCAAGACATCTAAATCTAGTCACTATATTATTGATTAAGAAATCAATTACCACCTTACTAGTTGCTTTCTTTGTTGGAATTTCTTCCACCCACATGGTAAAGTAATCAGTGGCCAGCAATATCCGTGAATGGCCCCCACTTGATTTGCATGCTATCTCTCCTACAAAATCAATACCCCATTGCTAGAATGGATATTGAACTACAACCAGTTTGAAAGGTAAGTTACCAAAGAAATTTAACTTACTAGAGAAACATTGACAAGCATCACATGTCTTCACTAATTGATGTGCATCCCTGAAAATAGTAGGCCACCAGAACCTAGTCTGCATTATCTTGTGTGCAGTAGTTTTGGCCATATAATTCCCTCCACAAACTCCACTATGCATTTCATTCAAAATTTCCTTTACTTGCTCCTGGTCTACACATTTTAGCATAACACCCTCTCCATTTCTCCACCAAAGTTTTCCTGTTATGATAACATACTTGATAGCATGTAACTTCAATGTCCTCTTTTCATTCTCACTCAAATCATTAGGACATTTCATCTTTTACAAGTAATAGATCACACCCTTGTACCAATCAGAATGTTCCATGTCACATATGTATTGTCTCTCCTCTTCTTCAAGCAAATTTATCTAATTTTCTTCAAGATTACTTTGGGTCATAAGTTTGGCCAATCCTTGTCCCCTTACTAACTTGGTAATTTGAATTTCAATGTTGAATTCTTGGATCCCATTAATCCATCTACATCTTCTTCCTGACATTTCTTGTTGTGTAAAAATGTCCTTCACAGCAGCACTGGGCACATAGGCAATTATGGTAGCTCCCATCAAATAGGTCCTAAAATCTTTGACTACTTTTACTAATGCATATGCCTATTTTTCATTTATGTCATACTTGAGTTTTGTAGCCTACAAGGATTTTCTGAAAAAAGATATAGGTTGTTCAAAGCCTTCAACATTCTTTTGTAATAACATAGCTATAATTGTGTGGAAAGAACCAAATGAGAAAATCTGCAAAGGTTTGGAAAAATCAAGGGTTCTCAACACAGGTGCTTCCTTAATAGCTTCTTTATATCATGGAAAGCTTGTACTAATTCTTCTCCCCATTTGACCTTGGCCCCTTTCTTAAGCATCTTAGAAATAGGGCGAACCACTTCAGCAATAATTGTAATGAATATTCTTAAAAAAAATATTTTCCCAAAGAAAGACTGGATTCCCTTGACATTTCGTGGTTGCAAGACCTTATCTATTGCCATTACCCTCTCTGGATTAATTTTAACTCCATTCTTAGAAACAATATGTCCCAACAACTTTCCTTCCCTTACTCCAAAAGTGCACTTCCTGGAATTTAGGGAAATACCATATTCGAATGCCCTAATGAATATTTTCTCAAGATGCTCACAATGATCATCATCCTTCTTGGAATACACTATTAAATCATCCTGATAAATCACCAGGAACAAATTAATGAAATCTGAGAATGCCACATCCATAGCTCTTTGGAAAGTAGCCCCTGCATTTGTTAGACCAAAAGGAATTCTCACATATACATAATTCCCCCAAGGTGTAGTGAAAGTTGTCTTAAATTGTTCAGATTCCTTAACCATGACTTGGTTATAACTAGTAAACCCACCCATCATGGATATTAACTCACATCCTATCGCTCTCTGCAACATGGCCTCCATATTCAACAATGGATAGTTATCTTTAATGAAGACACATTCAAATTTCTAAAATCCACACATAATCTAATATCTCCATTCTTTTTTCTCATGGGAACCAAATTAGATACCCGAGATGAATGTCTAATTGGTTTGATGATTCTAGGATCTCTTAACTTAGTAAGTTCTTCTTGCATTTTTGGAGCCAAGGTGGGATTAATAGGTCTTTGATTTTTCCTAAAAGGCTTGGCATCACTACTCAAAGGAATCTCATGTTGAAACAAATCCTACCTATAAGACTTAAGATCATCATAAGACCAAGCAAACACATGTCTGAAATTTCTTAACAAATCAACCAACATCTTTCTCACCCTTGGTGACAATTTCTTTCCAATATACACCTTTTTTGGTGATGCATCTATCCCTAGGTTTACTTCCTCCAAATCATCAGGATGGGAAGCAGCACAATTAGGCTTAGTCCTATCCTGGTTGCCAAACACTCTTTCAAGAACAACTAAACCCTTAGGAATTGTGTTATTTTTTAACTGAATAACTTCATTTCCAAACACAGTATCTTTCCCATCAATATTTTCAACAAAGGCTCCAAAATCTATTTC
Organism: Sequoia sempervirens; assembly: GCA_007258455.2. Taxonomy (NCBI): domain Eukaryota; kingdom Viridiplantae; phylum Streptophyta; class Pinopsida; order Cupressales; family Cupressaceae; genus Sequoia; species Sequoia sempervirens. Next base: position 731,903,629 of record VDFB02271358.1, on the reverse strand, counting down.
TTGATTTTCATACTCATCCACACAATTTAAAAATCTTAATATATCATCATCATTGTCAAAAACCTGCCAGTGCTTAATATTATCAAGAACAAATGGTCTGGTTTGCATTTCAACCTTTGAAATTCCAACATAAGTCATGTCATCTAGCCTCAGTGCAATATTTGCTAACAAATCTTCCACCTTATTGTGACCTCTTTCCATCCAATTTATCCCAAATGCATCAAAACTTTCCAATTCATCCCAAACAACATTTCTATACTATTTCAACCTTTTATTCTTTGACACATATAGGGACCTGACTTGGGAAATCACAAACTCAAAATCTCCAATCACTTTGAGCTTCGTGATCCCATGTTTTTGAGACAATCTTAACCCTAACAACAATGCTTTATATTCAGCTACATTGTTAGTGCTTTCAAATAACAGGGTGAAAGAAAATTTGAAAGTTTTTCCACCTGGTGACCTCAACAACACACCTGCACCAGATCCCTCCTTTGAATTAGCACCATCAAACATAGTCCACACATCATCAGATTCTGACAGATTTTCAACTTCTGTATCAATTGGTGCACCAAGCTTATCACAATTACTAGGGAATTCTTCAGCCCTGAACTCATTTATGCCATAGTCAATAAAACATGTCAAATCCTCGGTCAGACCATGCTCAATCATATGCGGCATATTTGATTCTCTTTCAATCTTGACATCTTTTCCATCAATGCAAAAGGTAGCAAATGACAAATCACATTGCATGTTTCCTCCCATTGATGCACTCCACTTTCTTGATAATAGCATTGAAAAATGAGGGGGAATGTTTGCAACTAAAACACTCATGGCTAGAACCTTATCAGTATATTGGGTCAGCACATAAGGAAAGGCCTTGATGGTCCCAATAATAGGCACCTCTCTCGATTCCAATGCATAAAATTTACCTTGAGTAGTATCAACTGTCAAGCCCATTGCTTCCATAATCTTTACTGGCATAACATTACTTGATGCTTCTAAGTCTATCATGCAATTCCTTAGAGTTCTCCCATTTATATTAATACTCAAGAAAAAAGGGGTGATGTTCTTCAAGCACATATTGATAGAATTCCCTAGGTACACAGGGGGAATTTGAGTTACAATTCCCTCCAACTCTTTCACTTTTATTTCTTCCTTTTCCATGGTTTCTTTACAATTTCATTGTTCAACTTTATTGCTAGGAATTCAAGTAATCAAGGCTATTTTATTTTCTCTATGCTCATCTATCCTCATCATCTCAAGCCACAATATAGTAACTTTAACTTGAGACAACACTTGAAATATATCCATAGGTGTGTATTTGGATAGGTTAGGAATCATACCATCATTAGTTTCTTTCTTCTCCAACTGTTGTTTTCCTTCAAGTTTCCTTTGCTTTTCCTCTGGAATTGACTCGGTAGATTTGGAAATCACTTTGGTTTTTACCAATAGAGGAGTAGCATTTTCACTAGGATTTTAGATCTCAGTCCTTTTTTCCCATATCTTGTCATTCTTGACATCCTTGATTTTGACAACATCATTTTTGCTATCTTCTTTAGCATCCTTGATTTTACCTTTTTGTTCCTTAATGAAAAGTCCAACAGGTTTGCCTTGCTCACCACCCATAGTCAAATTTCTTAACTGTAATTTAATTCTCATATGAGCAATCATCTCTTCAATTAACTGAGCAATCTCAACTTCTAATGGTCTTCTTAAGGATACTATATCCTCAGCCTATTCCATATTGCAGGCATGGTGGCCACACTCACCTTCTTCATCAGAAAAAACTTTTTGATGTTATAATTCACTTTTCTGTCGTTGACTATTCACTTCAACCTCTTGCAATTCCTCATCAAAAGAAAACTTGACCTCATCAATATATGACCAGGCCATATAACAATTTACATCATCTTGCTCAAAATCAGGAGTCTGTTGATGAACGTTCTCTTCTTTTCCTTCAACAACAAGCGACTAAGCAACACCACAATAATTTTGATCATGTGGGTGTTCACACACCATACACCATGGTCTATCTTGTGCCAACTTTATATAATTCTTATGCAAAGGATCTAGTATCTGTCGATCAGTTTTAGGCTTCTGGATAGGTAGTATTGGTTTTACATCCTTCCAATTTGTATTGTAGGGATAATTTTGAAATCTAAGAGGTTTTTCACTTCTATTATATTGTTTCTTATCACCTCTAAGACCCTTCTCTTGCTTAGCAATAGTATATTTTATATCCTTCAAAGTGCTAAGGACCTTATCCCACTTCTCATCATCTTTAATGCCGGCAGTAAAGACTTTCTCAGTTTTATCTCTAGGATTCTTCAAAAGAGTAGGTTCTTCCCCCCTACCATACTTTCTAGAAGCTCTCCTATTACTTTCAATATTAATAGCTTCTCTCAAAGCATCTGTCATGGTTCGTGGGTCCTTGTCTTGGACAAGATATGCCATTTTAGCATCAAAAGAATTGAAATAAGTAGCTAAACAAACATTCTCATCAAGCCTCGTCACTTGAAACAACTTATAGATTTCCTTTTGAAATCTAAGGTTGAACTTTGTTGCAGGCTCATTAGCTGATCCTTTTATAGTATTGAACTCATTCAACATAAAACTAGCATTTTTCAAACTCCTCCCATGAACCAATACTGGCATTCGATAAACCCCTATACCAATCCCTTGCATCTTCTGTCAAGGATTGGAAAAACAATTTCATCACTACATATTCATGTTCTACCTCATAATCATTTAACATATCCAAGAAACCTTTCAAATACTCCTTTGGTGAAAAGGAATTATTCCCAGCAAATTTGTTCATGTTTTCCCTTAACTCATCAGGGATAGGGTTTGGGTACCCGAGAATACCATCAAAAAATAATTACCTATATCTTTTTAATTGTATAGGTCTCCTTTGTAATAGTCCATCAAATTTTTGGGGGTCATCACCCACAACTCTACTCTAAGGTTTAGAACCATCTTGATGTGAATTAACAAACTGGGTTGCCTCAACCTTTGGGCTATACTTGTGATATTCTCTTGAATAGGTTTAGGATGATTTTTTGAAATATCCTGATGACTTGATGAAGTTGTGGCTTGTGCGACTTCATCCAGACTTGTCATTTTTAGGAAACTTATTTTCCTTCTCTTTTCTGCATTTACAGCCTCAATTTTAGTCCTCTCTAATTCTTCTGCTAAAGCTTCCCCTTCCCTTCTAGCCTTTTCTAAGGAATTCTCTACTTGTGATGATACATGTGGGAGGGGAACTTTTTTAGGCTAGTGGGAAACCATCCTTTCATTATCTTGATCCCTTCAGCCTTCTGTTTTCCCTTGTCTACAATAGGTTTAAGATTTGGATTGTCTTATTGTGACTTTATAGGGTTCAAGGGTTTCAGATCTATTGGCTTTGGTTGGACCTTAGCTTGACTCTCTGGACCCACTTTGGACATTGGCTTCACTTCCTTATCAACAATTTGTTGTACAACAGGACCGTTTCTTCTGGGTCTAGTCCACTTTGGTTCAGGATTTTCATAGTTGCCAACTATTTAATTAACCTATCCCTTTCAATATTAGCACTCACTGATTCTGCTTCCTTTTCTTTATCCTTCTTTATCCTAAGCTTAGTTTCCTTTTGGATTTCTTGTCTTAAAGAAATAATATCCCCAAAAACATCTTCATGGCTAGGAAAATTTATATTAGAACTTGATTTCTCGCTTAAATCTATTAGATATGTTCCTTCTTGTCTAAATAATAAATGGATTCCATCATCATTAGCAAGAGGAGGAGGAACATGAATGGTGCATTCTCTGTAATGGCTTCGGCTTCTACTCCTACTTCTTCTCTCAATATATTGGACATTAACAGGCCCTTTATCATCACATATTACATCCTCTTGAGTAGGTGTATTAAACAATGCATCAAAAAATCCATAGCTATCTGATTCAGAATGTCTAGACACATGCTCAAAAGTCTCAGGGATAGGATGTAGAGGCTTACTTGTACCTTGATGTACATGATTCTGGGACACGGGAGTGACATTACTGGTTTTTGGTTTCTTCTTTATCTAGTCTCTCTTCTTTGTTTTAGGAAGTTCACCTTCCAACTTGGATTCTGGGTGGTTATTCATGAATGACCTGGTACTTTTCATTCCTCTATGCATGTTCAAAGATCTTTCAACTTGTATAAAACCTCAAATAAAGTGCACACTGGTGTAGAGACTATCAGAATCGCCACCCAATTATCTTGGGAATATCCACTATTCAAAAATACATGATAATACCTTAAAAGATCCTTAAAACTTACCGTACTGACAATACACAAGACACATTGCATGAGGTATATGCAACTTTTGAACTAACAGACTTAATTGGATAAAGAAACACAACGCCCAGTGATCAACCTTCAAATCACATAAATACTATGGTAGACTCTATGCAAAATGGATAACCGACCCACTGACAAAAAAATTCAAGCTAATCCCTAGTAGAGTCACCATTTTGTTGGTGTTTTTTCCTATAAACTAGGTTTGTCTCCTAATCTACCTATGGAATTTCCAATTCCAACCAAGGGAAGCTTGGAGGAGCTAGACCAACTGATGAGGATTTTAGTAATAACCTCCTACACTTTGGGCTCTACAAGACCTAGGAGGGTGGTCCCTATTATGTTTTTATGATCTCTACACCAAACTCATAAAAAATCATTAACAATTCACAGATAATCCCACAAAAAGCTCAACAGAATAGGATACCACTAAAATGAATTGGTCTTTCACTAGTAATATCAACTACATGGAGCATGAGATGATTACAACATTATTTTGTAACTTATGATGGTCATTTTATTTGCAATTTGGCAGCAAGCTCTAAGCAAAGACATAAAGACATAGAGCTTCACAAACTCATACAATTTAGATCAGTGCCATATACCATTGGGGAGTCAAATTCACAAACATTCACTATACATCAACAAATTTAAATACTTAGCATACATGATCCCTGGCAATATTGCATTACAATAGTGTCAATTCATATCCCAATCCAATACTTCTTACTAAATCCCTTTACAAACATACCCATCCATGATTCCATCCAAGCATTTTAATTAATTCTTTGAATTAAAGCCAAAATGGAAAACACACACATTAGAGCAATGAGATGAACGTCATAATCTTTGATTATTTTATTCAAAATTATGATATATTTGTACAGAGGAGAGACATGAGCTTGAGATATAACATCATAGCTCAAATTCTAGTAATGTTACGAAACATCAAATCTTCATAAGTTTAAAACCCATTACAAGATAACCCCAAACCTAAATTGCCTTAACATTAAAAAAAATAGCTCTTACAATCTGCTCTGCCACTATACCTAGACTCAACCTTCAAAAATATTTGACTTTCCAAACACCATTTCTAGCCTTGAAATCCTTCTTAAAGAAAATGAAGGAGAAAAAGAAGCATCGGGCCAAAAATTACACATGTCACCAGTCAATTGGACCACTATGTGCTAATTCAAAACTATGATCAAAATCACCAAGTCCTAGAGCATCTTTTTATTGATTCTACACAATAGCTGTAACATTTGTTACACCTTAAAACCCGTGCCCAAATCCACCATGGAAACAAAACCATAATCAATTATAATATAACTATTGAGTTGTAAGTTGCTAGTAATAGACACTGTTTCACTCCTCTTCGGTTAAGTACTTGTCCACACAATTCTGATATTCCTCATCCGTTGGCCAATTAAATTTCACCATGTCCATCACCTTGGTATTGTAAGGTGTGAATTTCACTGCAACCTAGTTGGCCTCCCTCTCAAATGACTCTAAGAACATGCTGGTACTAATTATTTTATCCATGTTGCTTACCAATAAGTCATGGTCCGAGTTATCACAAATCAATTTGATTTGTACATTAATAACCTCTTCTACCCTATCTTGCCATTGTTGTAATGTCTTAATATTTTCCTATGCATCTATTACATACAATAGAAAAGTATCATTCCAATAATCAAAACTCTTTACTATTTCTCTAATTTTCCTACTCAAATCATCAGGTAGGTCCTGGAATCCCTTCAATGATTTCACAAAGATTTGAGTAGGCTTTAATGACTGGGGCCTATTATTTACATAAAATATGGAAGCCTTAAACATAACATCTAAATCAGTGGCCTGAGGGATCTACTTGTCAACTAGAGGTAGAACCACTTCTCGATCTTTGTTAATATTTTGTATTGCACCCAAGATTAAAGAATATAAAGAATGTATAGTTGGTAACTTGGAATCAACCTTCTTATTTAAATTCCTCAAAACGGTGTCAACCACCTCATTGTGTTTAGCCACAACACCATCCTCACTCACCCTTAGGGCAGCTTGTAGTTTTGTGATTTTATTCATCATCTACTTTTTGGTAGGGTCTGCAAAATACTCAAATTCCTCTTCAACTGGCCCTGGTGTAGGGCTATTGGCAGGTGTCTGAATTGGGGATCTATGAGTAGAAATGATTGGGAAAATAGGGGGAAATGACCCAAAATTAGTAGGTAATGCTCTAATAGTAGGGGCACTAGAGGATTCTCCCACCTGCCCATATCTTAATCTATTGACTTCAGACTGCAACTTAACATTTTTCTGTTGCATTCTACTATATTCCCTAATTATTACATTATACTTTTACATCAGGCTTTTCCTTTTAGCTTCCTCTCTTTCAACTGTCTTCTAGGCCAATTTGGCCACATTCAGTGTAAAGCTTGTGGCTTGTGTTGTTGAGGTTGCAAAAGCTCTCTTGATAATGAGCCCACCCCTTAGACTTGAGTTAATATCAACCACGTTTCGTTTTCTACCCTGAGGTGCTAATGCCCATATGGCTAAAGTCTCATATTCCTCACTAAAGGTAGAGTCTTGTAGGGATACCTTGACTTCTTCTTCAATGTTTTACGTAGGATTCTTGGACTACATAATAGCATTGAATGCTACAACATCAACTATGTCCCACTCAGGGACAAGTAAGACACCATCTTGAGTTACAAGTTTCCTTCCTTCATTAGGAGTGATGCTCTTGAATTGCTCCATTAATTTGGCTTTCAATTCATCATCATTCTCCTGGTCAGACCTATTATATTTTGATTCCCTCCTCTTGCATTTATCCTAATATTCTTCAAGTTTCATCCTCCAAATCAACTACAAGAATATAGGAGTTTTCACGAAGGCATCATCATCCAGGAATTCCTTGTAGGCCACCATCCTGGCATCCTGTACACACTGTCCCTTTATATCCATATCAGTTAGCACCAATTGTGGTTATCTAGGAGGGGAGGGGATACCAACCTCCATGTCCTGATCAGTTATGATTATTTCATCCACCAGATCCTCTTGTGACTCCTCAAATCTTCACCTCTTAAGGCTTGGCTCTAATGGCAGCTCTACATGGTCATTTCTAGGTGGTGAATCTAGATCCACAATCTTTATCCCTCCAAGTTTTCTAATCCCATGACCCGATTGTGATGATGTTTTCATTATTTGTTTGCCATTTTTATTTCCTGCATCTTCATCACTGCTATCATCTCTCTTCCTCCTATATAGAGGCCTATCCAGTAGTGGTTGATAGGTCAGCCTTGTTTCCTCAGGCATCACCTCTAGTTCCTGAATTCCCCAGTCCACTTCCAAATTGACTTTCTTGGTTCTCAATGTGCTCATGATTTCTTTGAAATTATTCATCAGTAAATCAATTCTTTTGTGAAATAGAGTGAACTCCATCAATGGATTATATTTTGGATCCAATTTATACACCATGGCTAGCCTTTTCTCATAAGCAATCCATTTATCTTTATTTAATTCCTGCTGGCTCAAATCAAACTCATTTATAATCAAATCCTTAGGAAAATTGAAAGCATGAGCAAACCTACGACCCTTAATTCTTTACCTAGATAGGGCAAAGAATCCCTTGGGGTCATGCTGCCTCATAGATCCACTCTTCAAATGGTAATCATCAAAATATTTGTCAAAGTGAACCCATCCTTGTAAAATACAAAGTCTGAAACAACAGTATAATCAGGGAACAAAATCCCTTTTCCTCTTCCTGTCAAATTATCTTCATGAATGCAACCTAGTTGCCACATGACCTCTGCAAATCCCATCTTTCATGGTACATTATAATAGAGAATATGAGGAGCTCCCTTGAAACCATAAACCCTTAGGATAATGCTTATAGGGTATAGAATGATGTCACTCCAATTATGACACACCTTCAAATCAAGCTTCCTTACTTTGGCTTAGAGGAAGTCATGCAAATCCTCAAGAATCCTTGGCACATTCACCATCAGTCTAGCTCTGAGCCTGGAACCAAAGCAATTATCAAACTACACAAAGATGACACCTCCCTTGTTGAAAGACAAGTCTGCACTCCAAGCCTGCACTAGTAATCTTTCTCCATTCACCCCCTACCTCAACTCCATTTTCTCTAAGAAGAATTTGACATTCTTATACAAGAACATATGCATTAATAAGGAGTACCAAAAGAAAGGAGTACCAGTGTCCCCCACATGCAACTTCAACAAACCCTCATGTATCCTTTCAACAAGGAAAGAAGCATAGTCGTACACTACAAAAAAGTTAGGATGCTGAATTTGAGCCCCTATAAACATATAAGCAATGGACATCATGGTATTAGGGCTGAAACCTAAAATTTTGCAAAGTGAATAAAAAGTTGCTAAGAAATGATCAACAAAATAACTCAACCTAAAAGGTTCTCGGTCAGTCGGGCTGATGTGAATTGTTGAACTACCTGCCCTGGCTAGATGGGGAGGAAGCCACTTTAATATGAAAAGAGGTTGTGTCTTGGCATATTCCTACTTCATTTCCTCAAAGTCTATCTAGACCAAGAATGAGCTATATTCACTTAAATCAAGAACCTATCGAATCTCATCTGCATTTATATTCAGTAAAACCCCACCATCATTATCCCTGGCAATCCTTGTGACAAGATCATATTGCATAGCCACTGCCCTAAGTAGGTGAACATTAGGAAATACATTCAGTACCACATGTTTTCCCATATCGTATCTCCAACCATTTGAAAAAGGATGAGATGCATTTCGCTGCCCATACCATCTACTAAACATTTCCAAGCTCGTCATTGGTACCCTAGCATTTCCAATGTTATAGGTTTTATATCTTAATCCCTCACCTAAGGATGTCCCATTCATTAAGATCAAACCCCTCTTCTTGTCATTTGTTGACAAAGGGAATTGGTCAAGGAAATCGTTGTATAGATTCCTTTGCAAATAATCAATATGGCTATAATGCTACTTTGGTGGTGCCATTTTAAACAACCAAGGCTTCTCCTAAGATCAAATTTCTGAAAAAACTAGGGCTACCCAAAATGAAATTATAGTAGAATTTTGCAATTTTCCACAATTCAAAAGAACCAGTATCCCTAGAACCTTAATCAAGAAGACCCCTAACCAACACAAAACAACCCTCCATGAGAATCACATTCAAATAGAAATAGTGATAAAGAAATTAACTCATAGAATTTTGTGCCTTGTAGAAAATCTAAATTTGTTGTAATTGCTTTGAAAAAACTCTATCTTTGGCTCTCGACTACTTTGAAAATAGTTGAATGCCTTTGTGGTGAAGATATCCTGAAATTAAATACTTAGAATTTATGAATAATGGCCAGTAGATGTCTCATCCACCATTAAAGCTTACTTGCATGCCGCACCAATGGCTTCAATTGTATTTGATGCAAATTTAAATCTTCACTGTCAACCTCTTGTTTCTATCAGATCATCAAATGGCCATCCTCAAAAAGGCTAATGACATCTCCACATCATTATCAAGGGCCCACCATAATACATAGTGCCAAAAGAATACACGCGGTGCCCACCCGCGATATCATGAACACTAAACTCCCTTCTGTTTAGGATCACACGATGGTAGGCAACTGTTGATTCCCTTCATCAGTGATCATGATCATATATAATAGGGAGTAGCATCAATACCTATCTGTTGAGCAGATTTTTCACCAGGGTTAAACATCACCGTTGATTATGAGCATGTGCATCTCACATGTGGTTTAGTAACCCGTTCTATAATGCACCAAAGTCCAATACACATATTAAACACTTTATTTGCTCCTTTTAGCATCGGCAACCTGGGACACATGGCACCTGCTTGCGATAACGTGAACACCAAATAGCCAGTGGTGATGTCATCACGAGATCATGAGTGAATGGTCAAGATCAACCGTAGGGAAATTGATAGTCATCAAAATAACCCCTGTAAAACATTAAAATTACTTAGGAGAAAATAAGGGGAAGGGGACACCGCCTAGGGAAATGATAGTTGATGACTCAATGTTGTTTTAAAAGCACAAGGCACAGACTGACCTAGACTTTAGTAAATAAAAAAGGGGTAGGCAAAATATTTAGCATTTTTATTGAAAAGGGGCCTAGCCTAGATGATTCAATAAGACATAAATTTTTTTTTTAAAACCCTTCCCAAAAAGGTAACGATAGAAAAGATCCAACCCAAAGATAGAACACCAAGGTTTCATGAAAGCAAAGGAAAATTCTAGCCCTAGGTACCTTTCGAACAATGAAGAAAAACTAGTAATAAAAGGAAACCAAGGACTTAAATTTGAGGCTCCTTCAGGTTTAATGTTGTAATGTGTTGTAACACATTCACTTTGATCTTGGACCCCCTTTTAATAAAATGTACTTAATTTGTACCCTCTTTTAAGTGTTGTAAAGTGTTGTAACACACTTTCACACTTATGTAGGGTCCTCTTAATTAATTGTAGTTAATTGGAGTTAATTAGCCCCTTTAATTCAAATCTAAGCCTCATTTGTGACACCTCTTAAAGATCTATCCCGAAACCCAACATTTAAATTACATAGCATATGATTGGGAAAACTCAAGGTCCTAGAAATTAGTGCTAGGACCTATTCACCCTAGGTGGTGAATGGGTCCTCCCTCTTTAGGACCCCCCTTTTCTGGCATATTCTACATTGTCTTTTAATGTACTTTCATTCCCTAAAGGCAAGGTCCTAGAAAATAGTGTCAAAACCCATTCACCCTAGGTAGTGAATGGGTCCTCCCTCTATAGGACCCCGCTTTTCTGGCATATTGTACATGGGTTTTTAATGTACTTTCATTTCATGAAGGAAAAGTCCTGGAAAACAGTGCCAAGACCCATTTTCCCTAGGTGGCGAATGGGTCCTCCCTCAATGAGGACCCCCTTTTTGAATTTAATTTTGGATGGAATTTAATAATGTTTGTTTGTAGATATGGTGTCAGCTTGAATTGTTTGAATTTTTTGGTTAATATCTTGATTTAGTATAAATAAGGGGTTAACTCACATTATCTCTCCTATAAATTTTATGAAGCATCCTAAGAGTTCACAAGAGAATTACATAGCACTTCAAGAGTATTTTCAAAGGAATATTATCAATAATTTACTATAGTAGTTCAAGATCATTTCATCATGTCAAGGGTTTAGTGAATTCATGCATGTTGTTGAGCTAAGATAGTGGATGTAGCATTAAGGATCTACTTGCAAGCATTTTTTACATCTATTCATGGATCAAGATCTACATTCTTCATGGTCACTACATGTTAGATTGTAGATTTATCTCCCAAGAAAAATTCCAAGGTATCATCAATTACATATTTCAAGTTCATGTTTCAATTTCATTATTTCTACTGATCACCAAAGTTTGTACCTCTCTAATAGCTTTATGGGAAATTCAATGAGTGGGCGACCAATTTGCACCTCACTAAATACCTCCAATATTTTTAAAGAAAGATTACTCTTCTTTGAGTTTGGAGAAAAAGGTAGAAGGAAATGTAGATAAAAAACATGAAAACGGTGATGCACCAAAGCTCTTACAACATTTCAAACTCAATTTTTTCTCTATGAATGATATATTTGACACAGAATGTCACAACACTTCATTTTTGGGAAGAGAACAAGTAGCAAAGGCTACATACAAGCACATTGCAGTCTTTCAAATCCCCCCATAGGAAGTGTTCATTAAGGTCCGATCAAGCATAAAAGTTTCAAAATTTAATAGAAAAACATTCAGAATCAAGCATAGAAGTTTCAAAAGTTAATAGAAAAACATTCAGAAACTGCATAAACCCTTCCTCTTTTTACAACATAATATGAAGAAACAATAACCCTTAAAAAACTTGGAGAAGTTCAATTGCCATAATCCAATTCTCGTATGTTATTACTATATCATATAAGCCTACATCATCAAAATCAACTACTCAAACTATTTGAATTAAGCTGAACAAAGTGTTTTATTTTGAATGAAAACATAAACAAGGAACTTGACGAAGGCCGTAACATGCATAGTTTCAAAGATTTCTTCCAAACAGATCATGCTTAAATATCAATTGAACTTAAAAACAAAGGTCATATTCCAATCTAATAATATTTTGAGTTAAAACAATATAACATGCTAGAGAATAGTAGTGTTCTGCCAACTTTTAGCTTCTAAAAAATACTTCTATAATTAAGGAAAACTAAAAGAACTTCCTTTTCAAAAAAAGGAACTTGAAGGAAAATTGATCTTTCTATTGCCACCTCCTATTTATAGTTAAAGAGAGAGAGATCCCACCAACATTCTAGAAGAAAATGCTGCCAAATGCCTCCATCTGATAGCTCATGATCTGATTGTAGATCTTTCATTAGATCACAACAATATTCGCTCATTAATTCCCAAATACCACATTCATTTCCTTTAGATATTTAGCAAAGATTATTATCTGAAAACAATCAGATTCTAGAAAATTTCTTGGAAAAATCTGGTTGACCAATCATGTAGATTGATAGTGCTAACTCAAAGTTTCCAACCTAAAAACAAGAAAGACCCAACACGCTCCAAAAAACTCTAAAAGATACTTCCCTTTAAAGTGCAACCTTCCCAAAGCAAAGAGATGAAATGTCCAACAAGTGGAGAATCTTAGATTTATAAAAATAGCCTTAGAGAAAATCCCCACCAAGCTGATGTGTGCCCTAGCTTTCTCTTGAAAGGAAGATGATAAACAAAATCTGTGCAACCACCATGTGGAAAATTTGTGTGCCTTTCAGAATTTTTTTTCGTTAAGTGTAGATTCATCCCGAAGCCAAAAAAGTATAAAAAGTGAAAACCAAAAATAATATTAAGGAAAAATTGCCTCACAATTCTAGTGACTCATAAGGGGCCTTTGCTTGTAGAGGCACAAACCTAGAGCTCTAGAAACTCGTAGATTTTGACGAAGGAAGAATGTTGTATCTCCTAATCCAAATTAATGGGTCAGATGAGAGAATGAATGATCATGTATGCTTGATCTAAATCAAATAATTCCTTAAAACAAATGAATCCTCATCTTGCTAAAACAAGCCAAAGGTGATAATAGAGATAAGAAAGGGGAATGATCTCATGCTCGATTTCATCAATGATGGGTATTGAGTTTGAAATTGGGAGCTCTATAGAAGTCTAGATCTTTTGTCTGATTGGATTCATGATCTCATCAACTGATAGCACATCTCCATCTGCTTAGAAAAGAGGAGGCAAATTGAAGCTAAGTAGAGCATTGAAATCTTTCTTAATCTCACCAACCCTTTTGTTCAACACTGCCTAGCTTTCTTCTCTCTTTGATGTGACTTTGTGGAAGTAGATGAACTCACTTTCTTTTCTTGACGCAGCCCTCTGATCTAGAATCCATGCACTTATTAAGGCCTCATTAGTGGCCATACATAATCTAGAAATCAAATTTTATGGTTCCACTACTTGAGGAATATATTTGCATAATTTGGTCAGCTAGTGGGACAACCTTTCCATTTAATTCCCAAGCATCCCTTAAAAACTGTAGGGCTAGCCTAAGAATGGAAACCATAACTATGATCCATTCCCAATGCATGGATATCAGCTTATTTAATATCGAGAGTGTCCTAGACCCTTGTGTAACTCTTGATGGAACTGAGTCTCTCTTGCTCTTACATTCTCCTCCATTTGATTCTTCTCTTGGAGGGAATTTTTTAATTTGAAGTTCAACCTTCAAATCTCTTGGTCATGAGCCTACAGACTGGACATGATCTCCTATTTCTCTTTCCTTGACCTTTTTTCTTTCACTTGGGCCTTACGTAGATTTTTGAAAGCCTGAGATAAGACATCATCCAACTCTCTCTTTATGTTTTCCTGAGTACATTGATATTCTACATATTTCTGGTGCTTAGTAGAAAGGTCAACTCTTAACTTTTCAATTTTGGTATATAGCTTAACCTATTCACCTTAGGCCTCAAGAATCTTAGTTGCTTCTCATTGTTGATTTCGTATCTGTCTTATGTAGGCCATCTCAAAATCTCTGGCCTTGATCTTTGTTTGTAGCCTACCCACTATTTCCCTTATATTTATCAACTCTACCTCACACTTCTTGAATTTCCTATCTATCCTTTCATAATTTGTATATACCACCTTCTAGGTGGCCTTAGCTAGGACCACCTTGTTGTGTGGGTGAGTTTCATTTAAATCCATACCTATGGATTTGATGTCATAATCTTCCATTTGCACTTTCCCTTTGGGCTTGGATAAGAGAGGCTTCATGGTAGTGATCAACAGAGAATTCCACTCTTCATTGAAGCAAGCTTCAATCTTCTTGATAGTCGGTTGTACGACATTCTTTAACTTTCGTTTATACTTTTTGTCTTGTTGGGCCTACTTGGTTGTATCAAAATTCTCTTGGTGACTCTGTGGGGTATCAATGATTTTTGTAGCAATGGAAGCACCTGGACGGAGACCAAAAATGGTGAAAGAAGGAGAAAACTCAAATGTATGAGAATGCGGGGAGGAAAATGGGATTGTTATCATGGAAAATGGTGGGATACCAAATTGAGATTGGGCAAGGGGAAAACTAGTCAAGATGAAAAGAGAAGCAGGCAAAAGGAAATATATTTTCCCAGAATTAGATGGAACTAGAGTGATAGGCAAGATAGATGTTTCGGCCCTTTCAATGGGGACCCTTGACAAAGTGATCAAAGAATCAATAGCAGTCGAAGTGGATGTTGCTTGTTTGGTGTGTGTGGTTACTTCACAAGGTTCATTGTTAAAAATGATTGGAGGCTCATTAAGGACCAAAAGATTGGGGTCCGTGGATGAAGGACTCTTCTCCATAGATGGGGACAGAGGAGTAACTAGAGATGGAGAGGTAGAAAGAAGAAAGGGAGCAAAACTTACCTGGCTCATGGCAGTTGAAGCAACTTGCAGAATAGACTCCAATTCTTCTTATCCTCTGACTAATGCACTAGGTCCACCTAGATCTTGGACTCATCTCCTCTTTGCATGATTGGACTAGTATGTTTTGATCTATTAGCCGCCAATACCACTAAAACTTGACCTTCGATAGCCACAATGGACCTTCTTGGGACCATTAGCTTCTTTTCCCTTTGCTTTGGGTATTCATGGAGGATGTGACTTGTGATTCCTTTTGGTTCAATCCTTTTCTTTTGTCTAAATCCTAGGGTTGGGAAGCATGGCACAAAATTTCCTTTTGTTCAATCTCATGACTTGTCTCTGAATTTTTATTTCCATTATTGGCCTCTTTGTCAAACCTTTCATCATGTGGCCACAATTCTCCAAATAGGGCATTGAGGCACCTTATCTCTTGTCAAAACCTCCATAAATCTACCTTCTTCCTTTCTGACCACCCCAAGTGTTTCAATTGCATGTTGAGGGATTTACCCATTGGTAGGTTCCTCTGATACTCCACTTGCACTACATTGAAATTCAACCATGGTGGTCATTTGACTGGTATGTGCACCTAGTCAACGTATACTTCTAGCCTTTCTTGTGTTTGATTCTTCCTTGACTCAAAGTACTCCCAACTCTCATGTTTCAAAGTCAAGAGGTTCTTTGTTAGATTGTAGTCCCATGTGTCACAAATTAGAAGCAGGCCTAAGATTTCTAGTTTGTTTGTAAGCTCACCCTCTATATTTTTCCTTGCCAGTGTTACCTGACTATTGGCAACATTAAGGGGAATCAGGTAAAGTATGTCTTATTCATTTTGGTTCCATAGGAGTTGTCAGTAAGGGTTGTTTGATGAAATTCCTCCAAATCAAAAACCCTATCTATTACAAATTTGGGGAGTTTGAAAGGCTCCCTGATGAAACCATGGAATCTAATAAGAGTAAAATACTCTCATAATAAATAATCCATCGAGGTCCACGAAGTATTCATTCATTGCAAGACCCTGGGAGGGAAATGGCCCATAGGGAATGGGAGAAAATATTGAAGTACTAGCCTCATAAAATAATCCACAAACCATTAGTAATCCCATGTTCTTGAAAGCACATGAGTTCATATAGAAATTGGCTAATGGAAACCCTTTACATTGAACCTAAACACTAGAAAAATTCTCTCCAAAAACTCAAAATTTTGATGCAAAATAAAGTGAACCAAGAAAGAAGAATACTTGAATTTATACTTAGTAGAATAGCTCCTTAATTTCTCTAGCATCCCTTTGGCTACCGCATCAACAAAATCACAATACTTTTGAATTTTCTCCTTTTTAAGCATGAAATCCAAGCCCATATAGAAGGGATGGACTTCTTCATCATCATCAAGTTCATAAATCTAGGCCAACATTGAGAAAATAGACTATGTGTCTTTCTTGAATTTTCTACATGCAAGAGGGAAAAAAAATTGATCTCTCTTCGGTCTTTCCTTTGTTTCATCCTCATAAATTTTTCCCTTCTTAGTTCTAGCCTTCGAAAAAATTTCCATCTCTTCCTCATCAAAGTTTTTATCACCACAAGATGTAAGGATACACAACATATCTTGTATGGCCAATCTATAAATTGTAACCTTGATCTTGTTGCCAGCAATAACTCTTGTCTCCTTATTGAATATTTTGGCATATGCGTCTACCAGCTCTGGGCATGGGTGTACGGCGGGCAACATGAACTATGGAAAACCACAATTACAAAGTTGAGATGTGAAACCTTTAGATGACCCATGCTACATCATTCTTTGGAATTCCCCCTCCCTAAGGATTTTAGGGTTAGTCACCAAATTTGGGTCAAAAATGTTGTTACCAAAATCTTGCACCACCTCTCTTTTAACACAACTATTTGATTGCACTAATTTGGTGCAATCAAACTTTCATTCTTTTGGAATTGGGGCATTAGTGAATGAATTCCTCCCAAAGATATTGGTGTAACTTGGCCTTTTGGATGAGGCTCCATCATTTCTAGTAGATGTTGATGCTTCTTCCATGGTTGTGTCGAGAAGTTGTAGAGAGTTTCTTCAATGAAACGACCACTTGCTTTTTTGTTACTTAGAAAAATCTGCTTTTGGGTGTAGTTAATTCCTTTCCACATACATGTAGTTAAGTCTCTACCATTACTGTTGGTCCACTAAATGTTTCCATTGAGGGGATACATTTGGATTTGGGATCTATATCCCTCGAGAATTCCAAAAACACTGTGAGAATGGTATTAGTACATTCTCCCCACTGCCTCCTTAAAAAATAAGCTAATCACATTGGAAAAAATTCTATTAGCTATGAGAAACATGCTTAAGTAGTGCAAGGTACTTTTGAAACAATGTTCCTATTTAATTTTTCAGAACTTAATGCATTAATCCATGTATTTTCATATAAGAAAAAAAGCTAGTGTTGATGATGGCAAAGGACACATGTCGATGATCAACATATGCGAGCATTTAGTCCCAATGCCTAAATTTATTTCTCAAGACCTCTTGTTAGATTTTCCACATGATTCATCTCCTACCCTTTGGTTGCTTTGGTATTTTTTCTATTGTCATCCGGCCAAAAATAGACTTTCTTTTGGTTGGGTTTTTTGTCACATCTTTTCTATAAACAGCTATGCCACCTTATTACAATATTCATTCAAAAGATAGATTTTAATTTTAGCAATTTTTTCTTGCTATCTCCAACTCCACTATAATCTACAACTTTTTCATAATGTTAGCTGGCTTAGGCACTCTCATTCAACTTCTAGTATTTAGGCCATAATACGCCTTCATGGGGGAGGTCACCTTTGACAAAATCAAGTGCCTAGTGAAGAAGTGTGACCACCTTGGTGTCATTGCATTCAAGTGGGTAGTTAGCTAGGACTATGTTGAAGATGAGAAAAAGATAAGAAACTACAACATTGTTTCTCACTTCATGGCCTCCCTTCTTGACCTAAACATCACCAAGCCCATGATAATTGAATTGTGTCACCAAAATTTTGACCCCGTACTACTAGAAGGGCTCAAAGAAATCATGCAAGTCACTACCCTTGGTGTTATCATTTCAAGTGCCATGGACATTCCTAGGGCATGTCGAAATCCATGGGATAGGCGTAGCTTGGTTTCCTTTCCTCACTAAATTTTGCATCATGGACCTTGAGAATAATTATTCATCATCTCAACTAGCAACCACCTTCCTACTATGGGAGTATAGCATGGAACATGTTCCAAGGCTCGAGTAGAGAAAGCACTTTGAGTTTCTGGTGTATAGTTGTGGTAACTAAAACTAAGGTCCATGCTTTGTCGAGCCTGTGTGTATTGTCTGTTCACCACCCTTTTCATCTCGACAAAGAAGAAGAAGAAGAAGTAGTAGAACCCAACAACAAGCCATTGTGACTACTTAACAATGGTTGGAGGCTTGGCTTTACTATTTTTTGCACATTGCCTCCTTTTTGCTTCATCTTCTTTGTGAGTCTTTTTGGATTTTCTCAAGAGAGCTTCATGTTTAAAGCTAAGCCTCAGGCTTGTATTACATTGTAAATTTTTTGATGAATATAATATAATGCAGTACTTTTCTATTGCCATTCTATTATTCTCATGGATTATTCTCAAAACTAAAATGTATTTACAAAACAAATTACATATAGTACATAACTATGAAATTTTTTAAAGACATGCATTTAATGGAACAATTTTAGATAAATATTGTTCACCGGTATATCTAGAAAATTACCTTCCATATCTTCAAGCTCATACAAATTATTTTCCTTGCATGCGCTGATATAAAAGGGTCCCTTCCATAGTGCTTCAATTTTGTATGTTGTCCTAGTTTCACAGTGTGCTCCTCATACTTTAGTATCAGGCTCCCTTCCCTGAAATCTGTTGGAGGTCTTTTTATCGAACCATCATTTTACTATTTCTTGGTGACCAAACAAGGCTCCATAATCCTTTTCTTTGTCTTCCTCAATTTTGAGGAGTTTTTCCAACTTCACTTCCATCTTGCCGCTTTCTTTAGTCACCGGGGCTTTCAGTAGTTGCAAGGCAGGGATCTCTATGGAAACAGGTAAAACTACCTCTTTTTTGTATACTAGTTTATAAGGAGAGGCCTTCAGGATCTACTTGGGCATAATTTAGTTTTCCCATAGAGTAGATCATAGGTACTTGTTCCAATCCCTTTGTTGATCTAAATCGATGTACTTGATCAACCTAATTCAGTTTTTATTAGTCAAATCCACTAATCCATTTCCTTGTGGGTAGTAATTTGATGAATTTTTAAGGCAAACCCCATGTTTGATAGCAAAATACAACATCCCTAAACCTACAAAATCTTATGCATTGTCGGATATGATAGTTTTTCAGGAGCCAAATCTTAATACCAACTCTTCAAGGAAGTTGATGATCTCGCCTTCTATAGCATTTTTTAGGGAAATAGCCTTCGTGGACACCTTGTGAAGTAATTGGTCACCATAAAGATCCACTTATGGCCAACACTAGAAATAGGATTTATCATTGCAATAAAATCTAAACCCCATTGAGCAAAGGGTTCCTCAGTTATAATTGGACTAAAATTCAAGGAAAAATTCTTTCTTTTTCCAACAAAATATTGGAACTAAGTAAAATTTTGCAATAGATGGTGCACTTCAGAAAATATGGAGTGCCATAATACCCTACTTGCATTATCTTTTAGGCAGTAGTCTTGGTGGTAGAATTTCCATCCTTAGGACTGCTATGAAATTCATTAAGAACTATTTCCACCTGTGGCTTATTCAAGCATCAGAGCAAGACACAATCATAATTCCTTTTAAATAAGATACCTTCAATTAATACATACCTAGTGCCTTGTAGTCAGTAGTATCACCTTTTTCAAGATGGCAGGTTGGTTGGGTACTGCCCCTTTTGCATATATTGCATTTGATCTGTCACCCAAGACTCATCAGACTTGAACTAGTTTGTGTAGACTTGATCGGTCTCCTTCTCAACTATGAAACTTGATTCATGTAGAAGATATTTGCGTAGAACTCTTCCTAGAATGAGCTTCGTGGGTCTAATATCAACATCATACTCTAGGACCTTGGTGGTCTAGTTTTCCCTCTTTTTGGTTATCACTCCTTTGTTGATATACTCCTGCACACTAGGATGAGCAACAAGAATAGTGATTCTATTAGTCGACATAAAGTTTCAAAAAAAAATTAGGCTTTTAACTATGGAAAAAGCATGCTTTTCAACAAAATTATGCCTAGCTTCATATCCTTTAAGGGTTCTTGAGTGGAATTTAATTGGATGATCTCCATTATTTCATTCATCCTTCTAAGTAAGTATTGAAGCTATGGTATCTTGGCTACTATATGTACATAGATTAGAAAATCTTTGGAGAATTTTGGGTTAGCCAACACCAAGATGACAGAGATAGCTACCTTTATATGCTTGAAAGATGATTTACCTTCAGGGATCCATTTGAACATTAGGTTCTTTTTTAGCATCAACCTGATAGGTCTCACGATGCTTGCAAAGTCTAAAATGAACCAACTAACAAAGTGGATTTTCCCTAGAAAATATTGCAGCCTCTTTTGGTTTATTGGTAGGGGAAACTCCATTATAGATCTATCACTATTCCCTCCTTTGATACTACAAAACCAAGTAACTTTCCTTGGGGCACTCCAAAAACACATTTTTTAGGATTCAAGGAAATCCCAAACTATTGAAATTTCTAGAAAACCTTTTCCAGATGATCAAAGTGATCATCCTCTCAATTTGAAAAGACCATTAGGTCATCCAAATATATAAAAAATAATCTAATTAATTAATCCTCTAAAAGCAATATCCATTTCTCATTGAAAAGTTGCACCAACATTTAATAGTGTGACACCCCTTCGATTTGTTATGTTTTCTTAATAGCTCAGATACTTTGTTAGACTTTATTCTATGTTATTGTTATTCTATTGCTAACAGTGGAGCGATGATAGACTATATTGATGTGATGACACATTATATGCATGGAAACTATGTTTAATATGCTTTATGTTTGCATAGATGCTGAGTTGTGATGACATTGATATATGCTTATTATAGTTTAATTGATATATTATCTCGTTTGTTGATGTGGCATTGTATTGGTGAAGAGAATGGTATTACATCACTCACTTGCGAGTTCCCTATGATTTCTGTGATTCTCTCTTCACAGTGTGTATGAATTACTATCTGTATACATGTACAACTCTTGCTTGTGTTGTAGGTTTGTAGGTACAAGACAATGAATTCACCTGGTTTCAGAAGTCTGAGTGTGTCTACTACTCAATAGTAATATTGGGAGATAGTAATGGGCTACCTAGTCATACCTTTACACTAGTATAGTATGTCATCAGTTTGAGTTTTGGTCTTAGTTGTATCATTGTTGTTCTAGGTATTTTATTATTGTGCAAGTTTAATTTGGTGGATTAAATGTGTATTTGATTTAAATATTTAATTAGTTGAATTATTGTTGTGAATGATTTAGAATAAATAAATTAATTAATTTAATTTAGTTATTAAAAAAGTTTAATTATTAAATTGTATGGGAATTAAATAAGATTATTTAACTTTGTTGAAATATATTAATTGCTTTATTTTATTTTAAATGCATGAGGTTGGAAAATATCTGGGGTTATTGAGGGAAAAGATATTTTGTTGCGATAACTGTGAGTTAGAAATTTGATATCTCATTGTTGTAAATGGATTCTGGAAGGAAATATTGGAAAAGGGAAGAAAGTTGTTTCATGGGAAGAGTTTTGGTTTTGTTAAAAAATATTGGTGAGGAAATTGTGGATCTCTCTGAGGATTTTATTTTAGAATCTTGTAGTAGAATTCTTGGCTGTGGTATTGTTTGTGTTTTCTGGAAAGAGGAAGTTGCACTGGAGGAAGCTTTGGGAACATGGGCAATTTGAAGCTACAGAGAAGCTCGACAATAGTTCTTCTGGAACAGGTTCCTTTATTGTTTTTGTGAATTTTGAATTGAAAGGTTGTTTATATTACTGTAATGCAATTTGGAAATGTTTAGGAATAGATTTTCAATACTAGAGAAGCTTTTGTTCTTTCTTTTAAAATATTGTTGTGAAAGAGAAACCTCTATAGAAAACAATTAAAAAAAAAATCCTCTGTGTAAATTGATTTGATATTGATACAAAAGGGAATTATAGATCTTTGTAGAAAAACCTTCATTTTATTTTGATTTCCCTATTTCTTTTAATTATCTAGGAAAATGAAATCTCTAAACTTTCTTGTAGAAAACTTATTTTGTGAAAAATTATTGCCCAATTTTAACAAGTGCTTGGATTAATTTATATGTAAATATATATATATATATTGAAATATATATGTACATATACATATATATATATTATATATATTTTGTATTTAATTTTAAGCTTTGTAAATTTCTTGAGGAAATTTTATTTTAAATGAAATTGTAAAAGATGGAATTGTAATCACTATACACAATTTTTATTATTGTAGGGTTTCATTTTTTTATTGAAAAACATATATGTAATGGGGTTGGGGATTTCTCCACAGCCATCCCCATAGGGGAGGTGGCTGTGAGGGCAGCGTTGCCAGCACTACTTAGACAGTTGTGGCCCCATATGGGGTTTCGGTTGTGGAAAAAAGCTCGCGCCACTATGTGATGTTTGTTCAATTTTCTTTATTATATAACATATGTATATATATTATATACTTAATATATAATATACATAGTAATTATGATATGTATTTTATATATATATTTATATATTTGGAAATTGTATGGAATTTATTTAAAATGAAATTTGGGGAAAATTATAATATATTTTATAATTAAATAATATATTAATATGTATATATATATAAATAAAATTCATTATATATATATATATATGTATATTAAATATATTTATTTAATGTGTAAGTAATACAATAAATATTGTTAAAGCATGATTAATTAAACTAAAATGATTGATTATTTTATTGTGAATTTGAGATAATCATATAAGTAGTTAGGAACTGGAAGTAATTATTTAGTTTATTTCATTGTGGATCAATATATCAAAATTATGTTTAAATGGTGTATTTAAATTATGCAAAATTGATTGTATTGGATTTAGGAAATCTGAATGATAGTGTTTTTATTTGCTTAAGGTTGTTTTTATGAAAGCAAGTGTTTTTATAATTGTGTATTGGGGAAAGTATTTGTTATTATGAGAATCTAAGTCTTCCAGATTTGTAATTTGTGGAAAGGGGTGGTTGTAACTTTAGTTCACCCTTTGAGTTTTCTTGGGTAGTGCACATATTGGGATTCGGTATTGGACATCCTTAGGGATGTGTTACCTTTTGAGGTGTGTTGATTATGTGTGGTTAGTTTCAGTGCATGGTCTACCCTTGGGTGTGGTATGATTTTATGTGTTGTTGATAGGGGAGTGGCTTTCAACGAGGGTTGGGACACAAAGGGGTCCCAAGAAAACTAGTGTGAAAGTCAATTTAATCAGTGTAAATTAAATAACCTTTATTAGGGATAGAGTAGTTTTATACATTAACAAGATAATTAGCCTCACTCATTAGCTCAAGGGCTTGTATGAAACTTGAGATGAGTTAGGAAGGCCTGGAATGGCAAGATCATTATCTTGTCTTCTCAAAAGATAATCAATTCTGCACTAGCGGGCATGTGGGGCCGGGTTTGTGAGAGGTTACAAAGATAACCCAAGAAGGGGACCGAGACCTAGGAAGATCTCCTTTGGATAACCAATTGAACCTTTGTGATGACACTCCTATGATAGGAGTTAGTTTGTATTGTATAGTGGATGTAATTGATTCAGTGGTCCTGGAAGCAATGTAACCTTATGTTTAGTGTTGTTTTTTTTTTATTTGTACATTGTGGTTTTATACATTGCCTATGTCTAGAGGTAGTAGGTTTTTCTTGGTTACCTTTTACTATCTCCTAGCATGGGGGTGGGTTTGTCCTGGTTACCTTTTACTATCTCCTAGCACGGGGGTTGGGCCTATGGGTACCGTATGGTTGGGTGGTGTGCATCTTATACTGTTGAGTTCTATTCCTGTTTGTGATGGTGAGATCTTCTTGTTCGAGGAGCTTGTGTGGTTCTCTAGAGTTGTTCTTCTCTTTCTTCATTGTAACTGTGGATCATTATGTAAAATTGTAGTACCTCATTTGTATCGAGGTGAACCTTTGTGATGTAATTGTAATAATATTTATGATCTATTCATTATTTGATTTAATGGTGTATTGGATGTTATGTGGTGTTGTATCTGTGGAAATATGTTCAATACATTTATATGAGTTAGTTTTATTTTGAAATAGTTTAATGTTTTGTTGTATGTTGTATCTTGAGTTTAGTATTCATGTGCTATGGTTGGTTTAAATTTTATAAGTAATGGTTTACATGTAGATGCATTGCATGGCCTAGAGGATGTATGTGGGTAGAGTAGGATTTTTTACTCATCATGTTTACTTTTAAGAAACAAAAATTTTGGGCTTCCGCAGTGTTGTATCATCCTCTAGGTTGCGGAACGGGGTTTTACAAATAGTCCGAATGACATTTTTGAGTATGAAAACATCCCCCACTTAGTGGTAAATGTTGTTTTATGTTGGTCACCTTCCTTTACATATAACTAGTTATAATCTAAGAAACTATCAAGCAATGAAAACATCTCTGATTTGGCCACAGTCTATAGGATCTACTCCATTGATGGCAAAGGGTACTAGTCTTTTAGCAAGGCTTTATTCAAATATTTGAAATCAACATAGAGCCTAATATTACCAATCTTTTTCTAAACCAATACCAGATTAGACACCTAGGTGGAATTCTTAATTAGATATATGATCCTTTATTCAATCAATTTGGTGGGCTCTTGCATCATCAATGCTTCAACCTTTGGATTGAATGACCTTTGTTTCTTTTAGACAAGCTTTGATCCTTTGACCAATTCAATAGTATGTTGAATTAAGCCCTAATCATACCCTCTAAGATCATCATAGATCTAGGCTACAACCCCATCATATCTAGAACATAGAACCCTTAGAATTTCCTTGTCCTTCCATGGAACATCCCTTCTAACTTTTCACTTTCTACTACTTCCTATTTCAAGCTCTTCATAATCCCTTATTTCTACAATGAACCTCTATTTTCCATTTCTTTGATGAGGGCGCAACCCAAGACATAGAAAATAACCCACAAACAAGAGAATAATTTTATTATTCTGAAAATGGAGCTTCTTACATGTAGAGGATCTCAAATCCCCAAGTTCTACAACACATGCAAGCTACAAAAAGCTACAGAATAACCCTTTCGCAATATGCGAGCTTGTCCCCAAAAAGTTACCCAAAAATTAGAAAACCCGCCCATAAATTGAGCTCCTCATTAGTTTGGAGCTAGAACAACATTCAAATTGAGCTTAGGTGGTTTGGTGCCAAAATTTTACAACATGAAGTTCAAATTTCAAAAGAGAATTTGCAATGGTATCTTCTAGAAAGTGCGCCAACTTCCCAGGGCCATAACTTTTGATCCAGGACTCTGATTTGCAAACCGTTTGAACAGTTGGAAAGGTCTTGAAGTCAAGAACGTGCTTGAAATTGGCTACGCTAATTTTGGTAGGTTTTGGGGCTGATCCGGAAGCTCTAAGTGCCTCAAATCCCACTTGGAAGATTTTCAGGTGCAAATCTGGGAAACTAAAACTACAATATCTTTCAACCCAGGAACAAAAAATAAAAACTATAAATTGGGAATTTCATTATGACAAAAATGGTATCCAAAAATGTAAAAACATCTAAGAAATGATAAACTTGAAATTTAACTATTTTTGGGTGATGCAAGATTGCCCTTACACCATTGGATGCTCCTGCATCAGACACCCAGGGTAATTTGAGAAGTGACCCCATCACATCTCAAATGGTTGAGGAAAACCCAACCAGTCAACTACTACCTTAGATAGCTAGGATGAATCTTCCATAGGCCTTCCTCTCCATTTCACTAGATATTCTTCATATTGCCTGTTTCTGTTCCTCCTTCCCACATGACTATCCAAGATTGCTTCAATCTCCTCCCTTTCTGAAGTAGGTGCTGGAATGTCATACTGCCCTACTACTGGTGCTTCCTCCATTCCACCTTCATGATACTCTATCAAATCTGAAATGTTAAACATAGGGGAAATGTTGATTCCATCAGACAACTCTACCTCATATGCATTCCCTGAATCATGCTTCTTCAAAATCTTACAGGGACCAAATTTCTTCATCTTCAATTTATTATAAGTTCCCATGGGAAACCTTTCTTTCCTCAAGTGGACCATTACTTCATCGCCAATCTGAAACTCCTTATACCTCCTCTTCTGATCTGCCTTAGCCTTATACTGCATATTCATCTTGTTAATATGTTCTCTTACCTTCTCATGTATATCCTTGATGTGTTCTGCAAAATCTTTGGCTTCAGTACTTATTTTCTTCTCTTGGTCCATCTTCCTCAATTTTGGGGCTGTTCTGGGGCTACCTCCATACACAATCATGAATGGTGATCTACCAGTGCTTCTGTTGACAAGATTGTTGTAAGAAAATTCTGCACTGGGGTAAGATCAAGTCCATCCCTTGGGTTTATCTCCTACCAAACATCTCAGTAGGTTACCCAAACTCCTGTTAACAACCTCTGTCTACCCATCTATTTGTGGATGGTGTGCAGAACTGAACTTCAACTCTGTCTTCAGCTTCTTCCACAAGGTCCTCCAAAAGTACCCCACAAATTTGGTGTCACGATCTGAAACAATACTCTTTGGTAGACCATGTAGCCTCACCACCTCTTTGAAGAACAAGTCAACAATGTGGACTACATCATGGGTCTTTGACATGGAATGAAATGTGCCATCTTTGAAAACCTATCAACCACCACAAAGATTGAATCATTCCCTCATTGTGTCCTCCATAAACCAAGAACAAAGTCCATACTTATATCCTCCCATGGCCTCTCTGGTATAGGTAAGGGCTGATATAAGCCTATATTCTGGCTCACTCCTTTAGCCATCTGACATACTCTGCAGCTTTGTACAAACTTCTTCACATCCTGTGACAACTGAGGCCAATAATAATGCTCACTGCTAATGGCAATGGTCTTATCCTGACCAAAATGTCCTGCCATTCCTCCACTATGCTTCTCTTTTATCAAGTTCTCCCTCATAGAACTCCTTGGGATACACAATTGACTTCCCTTAAATAACATGCCATCCTGGATTATGAAATCCAACCACCTTCTCCTGTCCACTGTAATAGATTCCTTGCATTATTTCCAAGCCTCTGCAAAATCAGGATCTTCTGCATACAGTGTCTTGAGTTCATTGAATCCAACCACTTTAATCTGCATCTTTGTCATCAATTCATGCCTCCTACTTAAGGCATCTACAACCCTATTTGACTTCCCACTCCTATGTTTCAAAACAAAGGTATAACTCTGCAAAAACTCTACCCATTTCATATGCCTCTAATTTAATTTTCCCTGACTATTTAGGTACTACAAGGCCTGATGATCAGTATATAGAATAAATTCCTTTGGCAACAAATAATGTTTCCATTTCTTTAATGCTTGAACTATTGCATAAAATTCCTGATCATATACAAAATACTTTCTCTTGGCATCATTTAACTTTTCACTGAAATAGGCAATGGGCTTACCTTCTTGGCTCAACACTGCTCCAATGGCACAACCACTAGCATCACAATCCACCTCAAACACCTTGTTGAAATCTGGGAGAGCTAGAGCGAGGTTGTTACGTTACCTTCTCCTTCAATAGTTCAAATTTTTTTTGCTCTAGTGCTCCACTTGAATTATTTTCTATCCCCTCTTGTTGTTTTAGTCAAGGGGTCCACAAATCTACTGAAGTTTCTAATGAACTTTCTATAAAAGCTAGCTAAACCATGGAAAGATCTCACCTGGTAGCATTTCTTGGGGTAGGCCATTCCATAATAGCCTTCACCTTCTCTGGTCCATCTTGAGACCTTTTGCTGAGACAACAAACCCCAAGTACACTAACTCCCTCTTCACAAAATTACACTTCTTCAGATTAATCAACAGTTTCTCTTCTCTTAACTTCTCAAAGGCTCTCTGAATATGCATTAGGTGCTCATCCAATGTCTTACTAAAAATCAAAATATCATCTAAATACACAATAACAAAACTTTCCAAAAATTCTTTTAGTACCTCGTTCATAAGCCGCATGAATGTGCTCAGTGCATTGGTTAGCCCAAAAGGCATGACTAACCACTCGTATAGGCCCTCTTTGGTCTTGAAGGCAGTCTTCCATTCGTCTCCCTCTCGAATCTGGATGTGGTGATATCCACTCTTCAAATCAATCTTTGTGAAGTACTGACCTCCACTTAAATAGTCCATCAGGTCATCCATCCTTGGCAGGGGAAATCTGTACTTGATTGTTATCTTGTTTATGGCTCAAGAATCTGTACACATCCTCCACTCCCCATCCTTCTTTGGTGCCAGTACTGCAGGTACTGCACATGGACTCAAACTCTCCCATATCAAACCCTTTCTCAACAACTCTTGAACTTCTCTGTTCAACTCCTCATTTTCTGTTGGAGTCATTCTATGAGCTGCCTTATTTGGCAAACTGGCTCCAGGAATCAAGTCAATCTGATGATTGATCTTCCTTATTGGCGGTAAACCCTTAGGCACATTATCAGAAATAATATCCTGAAACTCATCCAACATCCCAAAAACTTCTTCTGGAACCTTCTCACTATCCTCATTACTCCCTCTAGGAATCAATGCATAACACACATGCTCATGCTTCATACCTTCTAAAAATTTTCTTCCTTTTACATAACAAATTCTAGCACTACTGCATACCTTTTCTTTGGTCTCATTTAGGGGTTTCAACTTGTGACAAACCCCATCCTTTGTCAAGGAATAAGTGTTTGCATGGCCATCATGTATAGCTCGCCTATCGAACTACAAAGGCCTCCCCAACAACATGTGACATGCATCCATGGGGATGATATCACAGAGTACCTCATCATGGTAGCTCCCAATCTTGAACTTTACTAGGCACTACTCATTGACCAAAATTTTGTGGTCTTTCTGCAACCAGACAATCCAATACGGATGCGGGTGCCTTTCCCTCTTCAGCTTCAACTTTGTGACCATCTCCTCTGACACCAAATTATCAGTGCTCCCACTGTCAATAATGACATCACAACATTTTCCTTCACACTTGCACATTGTGCGAAACATATTCTTCCTCTGTTCTGGTTCCTTTTCTTTAGTCACTAGGGATCTCCTAATCACCAGGGTTTCTCCCCTTTCAGCATCATCTGAATGTTCAGATTGGGCCTCCTCATCTGCATGTGCAACCCTTCCATGACCTTCTGGCTTTTTGTCTGCCCTTCCTTGGTGTTGTGGACATTCATAGGCTTGATGCCCTTCTTCACCACACTGGAAACATGTTCCTCTGAAACCACCTCTTATAGATCCTTGTCTATATCTCCCTCGTCCTCTACCTCTTTGATCACCACTATTTTGATCATGAGGGCGGTAGAAGTTGTCATTCTTTTGGCTTCGGTTGGTACCCACATCTTCACTTTTCTTTTCATCATCATTTTGACTTCCTAAAGGTCTTCCATTGCCCCTTCCACTTTGACCTCCTCATCCTTTTTTCTTGCCATTGAATCTTTTGTTTAGCATCTCTTCCACCTTTAGAGCAAATTGATACACATCCTCAATGGTGTTCATTCTAACTAGGCTTAACTCCTCCTGAATGCTTGGTTGTAACCCATTAAGATATCGGGCTACCTTCTCCTTATTAGCCTCTATGTGACCTGTTCTGATGATTATCTTGTGAAAATCTTCAGTATATTCTTTCACAAATCTACTTCCTTGCTTCAACCCTTGCAATTTCTTCAATAGATCTAACTCGTAGTCCACTGGTATGAACTGTTTCTTCAGTTTCTCTACCATGTGATCCCATTTGGTGATCTTGAATTTTCCTCTTCAATTTCTTTCCAACTGGACCTCTTTCCACCAAACACTGGCATGGCCCTTTAGCTTCATTTTTGCAAACTTAACCCGATATGGGTCCTCTATTTCCTCATACTCAAAATATTCTTCTAGCTTGTTGATCCAATCGATCAACTCTTCTGGGTTCAGACTTCCAGAATAATTTGGGACTTCTGCTCTGGGTCTTTTCTTGATCTTTGAAATGGCCCTTATTAGCTACATTTGGTCTTGATCAATTTCTTCTTCTTCCTCTCCTTCATCCTCACTTTCCTCCCTCAGGTTTAACCCTCTTCTCAACTACTCTTGTAATGCATCAACCTGTCTCTGGAGGGCTGCTAGTGCATCTCTTCCAATAGCATCTCTGCCACCTCGACCACCTCTAGCACCACCATGCCTACCAGGCATGACTCTTGGAGGCATCTTTCTTGACGTCGACCCACAACCATGGTCCTGGTGTGAACTGCCTCATGATCGGTGATCTGTCCACATGCTCAAGAAAATCCTGCTCTGATACCACTTGATGAGGGCGCAACCCAAGGCACATAAAATAACCCACAAACAAGAGAATAATTTTATTATTCTAAAAATGGAGCTTCTTACATGTAGAGGATCTCAAATTCCCAAGTTCTACAACACATGCAAGCTACAAAAAGCTATAGAATAACCCTTTCACAATATGCGAGCTTGTCCCCAAAATGTTACCCAAAAATTAGAAAACCCACCCATAAATAGAGCTCCTCATTAGTTTGGAGCCAAAAAAACATTCAAATTGAGCTTAGGTAGTTTGGCGCCAAAAATTTACAACATGAAGTTCAAATTTCAAAAGAGCATTTGCAATGGTATCTTCTAGAAAGTGCACCAACTTCCCGGGGCCACAACTTTTGATTCGGGACTCCGATTCGCGAACCGTTTGAACCGTTGGAAAGGTCTCGAAGTCAAGAACGCACTTGAAATTGGCTATGCCAATTTTGGAAAGTTTCAAGGCCGATCCAGAAGCTCTAAGTGCCTCAAATCCCACTTGGAAGATTTTTTAGGTGCAAATATGGGAAACTAAAATTGCAATATCTTTCAACCCAGGAACAAAAAATAAAAACCATAAATTGGGAATTTCATTATGATGAAAAGGGTATCCAAAAATGTAAAAACATCGGAGAAATGATAAACTTGAAATTTAACTATTTTTGGGTGATGCAAGATTGCCCTTACACCATTGGATGCTCCTGCATCATTCTTGCATCCTCACAATCAAAATGATTTTCAAGGGAGATTAAACCTTGAGGAAGCTTATTTCCCTTTAATTGGATAACTTTCCCCTTGAGAGATTCTACTTCTAGTTGTGAATGGTTAGAAGCTTCTCCTAATTTTTGCAAAAAGGTAGCAATATGAATATCATCCTCAAATACTTGCCAGTTTTGATCATTATTAGGAATTGTTGGTTGTATGGTGATTTGTACTATATTCTACTTTGTTGTTGAATCAGAAACTAGTTCAAATTGTGAACTGATTGAAGCCATCTGATTGGTGACACTATTTTGAGATTAGGGAATGACTTGTACATTAAAAGCTTCAAAACTATCAAACAAATACCATATCCAATGTTTGTATGACTTCATTCTTATATTTTTCATAGCTTCTTGCCCACAGACCTGGCTCACAACTAACTCTGAATCTCTAAATGCTTGTATTCTCTTCACACCTATTCATTCTACAAGAATCAAACCATGAACTAAGGATTCATATTCTAAATCATTTTTCAAGCGTGGGAACTGAAAATGAAAATTCTTGAGGGTCTATGATCTAGTCAGGGACATTAGTTGAACACCCACTCCAAAACCAGCTTTGCATTTGGTGCCATAAAAATATAAGGTCTATAGATAGTTGTTACCCATAACATCATATTCCTCCTGATCCTTTATCAATTTTAGAAAAACTTGATTGAAATCGAAGATCACATAGGTGCTTAGTCCCATCATATGAAATTTTTTAAATGGGTTGAAGTCAAGGAATTGGTTGAGGAGGACCTCCTCTTCGAGAGTCCAATCACTTGTGTCTTCCTCATCTTCCAACATCTCTACATAATACCTCTCCCTTTGTGAGAAGGAGGTATGTGTTTCTTGAAAGCATAGGACAACATTATTTGTTATGTGTTCTGGATGTAAATATTTAGACAATATTTTCATCTTCACCCCATGCTTGGTCCTCAATATCAGGTGGGACCAATCGAGTGCTAAATATCTTCCAAGCTTTGCAGTGAAATATCTTGAAATACACATTCCAAAGATCGGGGGAATGTCTATCACCACTATTTCTTGTGTGATAATTTCTTTTTGACATGGGAAGAGAGTAAAATATAGATCTCTAATGTGACCAATGGTTGGAACCTTCTTCCTATCTCATTGCATGATTCCCCTCTCAAGGGGCTCATACTTAGGTTTCAAGGAATCGACCACTTACTTTGGCATGGTTGTTGTACTAGCTCTTGAATCAATCATGTTATTATGCAAAAGCTTATCTCCCACAATAAGTGATAAAAACAAAGGTGTCACGGGCTTTGGATTTCTTACCTCTTTCTCTTTTGCATTGTCTACATCATTCACATGAGCTAAAATTTCAAAGCTTGAGGGTCCGGCATGGGTTCTTTATCTTTATCTTGATCACACAATAGATTTGAATCCATTCGTGATATTTGTTCTTCCTTCTTTAATGCTTCTCGAAGCAACGTATTTTGTTTTGGACTAGATATGACATCCCATAGAGATATGATAGTAGGTTCCTTCATCAATTGTTCCACCACATTGAGCATTCTGACTGACTGGACCTTGGGCTTAAATGGTGGTATCTCTCTCATCTTTAGAGGAAAACAATCCATCATGAATGCCATGGCATCTTATCCAACTCTCTCACTAACAATGGTAAAGTTTGTGGCTACTATGTAGGTTGTTCAGTGGCCTTCAGAGCCTAATTTTCTTGTAACAGTGGCTAATGTAATTGACGACGTAGTAGAGCTTGTTGTACATATCCTCCCATGTGTCTTATTTTGGACCTTTTATTGTGGTCTAATTGTACTTGTGGCACACTAGTCATCAAAGCTTCATTCATGAATGTTGCATCTTCTTTCCCCATCCATGAAAATACTGCTTCATCCGGCATAGTATCCAACTCTTTTTCTAAAGACATCCCTTGAATTTGCACTCTAAAGCAGGCATTTTCCATTTTAGGGAACTCATATTCTTCTGCATTTGGGAGCACACCTTTGTGTCTTTATTTCACTATCTTTTGTTGCATATTTCCCCTCAAACAATTTTGGGGCATGTGACTATCACTACATGGGAAGCACCATATGTTCTCATCTTTCACTAGGTTGTTCTACCCTAGGATTAACTCTTTACTCTTATTGTCCTTGACTATTTGTAGCAACATAGTGACCAAAACTATCTAGTTTGTGGACAACATTTCTTGACCTCCTCCTCTTCAAGGTCCTTGGAATGTTTTTTATTAAAAGGATGGCATTTGTATGTGTAGGATCATCATGGAAAAAATAGGCCCTTAAGTGGAAAAAAAATCAGAAAAATTAGAGTTGGGAAACTTAACATAAAAATTTGAATAAGCTATCTATATTATTTCAAAAATATGTAAAAATAGAATCTATAGAAAATTGAATGTAGTTTCTAAACTACTAGGTTTGTTAAAAAAATAAAGAAATCTATTTGGTGAAAATTTGAAATTTCAATGAATTAGCACTTAAATTTCAGAGAAAAAATAAGAAGTAGGTGTCTATCTGACCACCCTAACCACAAGAAAATGATAATATATTTTTATAATATTTTAGATATAAGTAGAGGACTCATGTTTCGATGTGATGCATATTTTTTTGTAATTTTTTTCCAAGTAAATAATTAATTATGATTTTTTTATTACAAATTTTACAAAATATAAAAAATGCATATGTCTAACCACCTTAACTTGGCCAAAACTTCATGAAATTCAATTTTTATTTTTTTAATCCTATAGTATACGAAACATAGAATGTGACACATGTTTTGTATTCAAAAAATATGATATTGTTTGAAAGGTATAGATGTTTATCAATCAGTCTATCAATCTGGACTTTAGTCATAATTTGAATAGAAAATGAATAATATTTACTTATTAAATTCAAAGTAAATCATAATTTATATTGGTGGAAATCTGAGAATATCCTTTAAAAACTTTTTCATTTCATCAATTTTGGGTAAAAAAAAGTTCGTCAGCTACATGCCCATCATATTGCACTTTCTGGCCCATCATGATCCTGCACATACATGCATTCCCCCTTGATATGTCTGAGAGGATTTCTTCAAAGGTGTCACTTGCTGCCATTTGATGAGAACTAACTCATTAGCAAAATACCACATGATACTCTTCATATTGTTGATGTCCACTACTAGAGCGGAAGATTTTGACATGCTCAGCTATGCGGCAGGGTACACATACATGGATTGTGGCATGGCCCATGTCACCGCTTGTGTAGTAGAAGTGCTTGGAGTAGCTTCTTCTCAAGGACCACCATAGATTTATATAAATACATGCATTAGAGGTCGTGGTGGAAGCTTTCCAATTTTGATCAAATTATTCTCTACACACATAGCAAAATTGTATGTGTCGAGTAAGATATCCCCTCCCATAGAGGTTATCATTACTACGACGTCTGAATTGAAAGCCTTCAAGTAGAACATAAAAACTATCACAACTAGGGGTGAGTAGTCACAAGGATTCTTTGCCAAGTTTTGTAAAACTTGGTATTGAAGTCACTTGTGGCCTCTTGTGGGGCTCTTTTGATAGTAATTAATTGATGCCATGATGAAGAGTGATCTCCCTTCTTTGAAAAGTGTTCAAATAGCCTTTCTTTGAGCTAATCCTAGGAATAGATAGAACTAGAAGCCAAATATTGATACTAATACTAAGATTTTCCTTTGAACAAAGCAGCCACTAGCCTAAGAGTGATATTTTCCTCCGCTATGTTATGTACCCTGCATACATCTACTATATCTTGGAGGTGTTTGAAGTCTTCTCCAAAAAAATTTGGAATATCTTTGAGGGCATTAGTGGGTATGGCAGGCCATACATTTGGGAGCATAGGTGGTTGTAGCAAACTACCACTATCCTAGGTTACAAAATTTCTAGCAGTATGGGTAGCTACATGATCAATGGAGAACAAATTCCTATGAATCAGGTATACAAGTATTATGATTTGAAAATATCTGCCTTTAGGTGGAGTAGATAAGCCTCTAGATCTTGGGCTCTCACTTCTCACTATATTTCTCTTTACAGGTGATGTAGAACCTATAAGTCTTCTTCTCCAAGATATCAAGGAAGGTAACTGAGAGTACTAGAAATGGCCTCTTGAGGATGCTCTTGTTTGGATTCTAGGCATGAACTTTCTAGCTTCTTTCCTTGGCTTGATTTAAGAAATATTTCAAGACTTCTAATCACACATTTGGAAAAGTTTGGCTTCCACCAAGTGTGCCAAAAAAATAATTGCCAAAAAAATAATTGTTGATCATCAAATCTTGCACCTCTCCAATAGCCTTATGGAAAATTTAGTGAGTGGGGGACCAATTTGCACATCAATGAATACCTCCAGGATTTTTATATAAAACCAACTCTTCTCTATGTTTGGAGAAAAGGTAGAAGGAAATGTAAATATAAAACATGAAAATGGAGATGTGCCAAATCTTTTACAACATTTCAAACCCAATTCTTTTTCTATGAATGATATATTAGACACAAAATGTCACAACCCTTCATTGTTGGGAAGAGAATGAGCAACAAAGGATAAATACAAGCACAGTGCATTCTTTCAAGTCTCCCCATAGGAAATTTTTATTAAGGTTTGATCAAGCATAGATGTTCCAAAATTTAATAGAAAAACATTCAGAAACTACATACACCCTTCCTCTTTTTACAACATAATTGAAGAAATAATAACCCTTCAAGAAACTAGAGAAGTTCAATAGACATAATCCAATTCTCATAGGTTATTACTATATCATATAAGCCTACAATATGGAAATCGACTACTCAAAATATTTGAATTGAGCTTAAAAAAATATTTTATTCTGAATGAAAACATAAAGAAGGAACTTGAAAAAGGCCATAACATGCACAATTTCAAATATTTCTTCCAAATAGATCATGCTTAAATATCAAATGAACTTAAAAAAAAGGTTATATGCTAATCTAACAATATTTTGAGTTAAAACAATATAAAATGCTAGAGAAAAGCAGTGTTCTACCAACTTTTAGCTTCTGAAAAATACTTCTATAACTAAGGAAAACTAAACTAACTTCCTTTTCAAAAAAAGGAATTTGAAGGAAACTTGTTCTTTCTATTGTCACCTCCTATTTATATCTTAAGAGAGAGAGAGAGATAAACACCACCAACATTCCATAAGTAAATACTGCTAGATGCCTACACCTGATAGCTCACAATCCAACTATAGATATTTTATTTGATCATGATAATCTTTTCTGATTAATTCCCAATTATCACATTAATTTCATTTAGATATTTAGCAAAGATTGTTATCTAAAAATAATTAGATCCTAGAAAATAGCTTGGAAAAATCTAGTTGACCAATCATCTAGATCAAAAGCATCGACTCAAAGTTTCTAGCCTAAAAAGAAGAAAAACTCACCATGCTCCAAAAAACTCCAAAAGAGACTACCCTTTAAAGCGTAACCTTCCCACAGTGAAGAGATGATGTGTCGAGTGAGTGGAGAATCTTAGATTTATCAAATAGCCTTAGATAAAACCCTCGCTGAGCTAACACATGTTGTGGCTTTCTCCTAAAAGTAAGAAAATAAACAAAATCCATGTAGCCACCATGTGGCACATTGCACACCTTTCACTACAACTTTTTCCTTAAGCATGGATTCACCCCAAAGCTAGAAAGGTATTGAAGCCAAAAAAAAAAAAGAAGATTAAGGAAAAATTTCTTCACAATTTCATCATTTGGTTTAATTACCTACAAGGGTTTTGACTTAGGAAAACCCCTATTCACTAACAATCAACAAGTTTTTCACTCCTTCAATGTGTGTGTTTAGATTTGTAGGTTGAAGATCAAGTGGAAAAGAAGTTTGAAGCAAAATTGTCAAAGTTTTCAAGTTTTCAAGTTGAGCTTTAAACTGCAAGAACAAAGAATTGAAGCTACAAAATTAAGTATAGGTTTTTGGGAACTAACAACTAAGAATATAAGAGTGTAGGAATCAAGGAAAATAACCTAGATCTCAGTTTCAGAAACCCTAACAGGAGCCCATTTTCCACTAAAGGAGATTGAGTCCTTTGTGCCCTAAAAATGAGCTTCTTGTAGCAAGTTACACACCTCTTTAAGCTCTAAAAACTCTCCTCATAGTTTCCATAATAGTTAGGATCAATTTTTGAATGTTACTTACATCTTTTGATGCTCATATTGCATGAATTGTAGTGATTTTGTGGTGAAAAAATCTAGTGGTTTATCATCTTGATTCATTTGATCTTGATAACCCCACTATTATTCACCTAATCATTAATGGTGAACCCGACTTATTAAGCATTGCATTTTTTAAATTTTGAAGTCTTTCATTGCATACTAGGTTAGATATTGCATTCATTTCCATCTCATTTTCATTGAATTAAAATTTCATTTAGGTTTTCTTATATTGCATTCAAAATTGCATCTCATTTAGGGTTTAGATTTGTATTGTTTTGCATCTCTCTAAATTTGAAAAATACAAAAAAAAATTGGTCATTGTGCATATCATTTAGATCTCATTTATTTACATTCAAATGAAAATAAAAATAAATTTTCATTTCAACATGGATCCTTGCATTCATATTTTCATTGTATTTTTGGAAAATTTGAAATTGAAACTCACTTTCTTAGACTTGGAACTGAAAGAAATTACTAAAAGCTTGCAAATCATTCAAAAATAGTTTAAAAATACCTACTAGGACCCATTTGAGTCCCTAATCGAGTCAAGCTTGAACCTTCCTAGCATCTAAAAAAGAATTAATAATCATCCTAAAATCAATAGAAACATCTTAGAAAAACCTAACCAGGACCTATTCACCTTTACTAGTGAATTTGTCCTTGTTAGCTATTGATTAACTTTTTTGGAAATTAAAATCTCAGTTTTAGGCTTCTATATTTTGTTTTTACTTTCCCAATTTTTTGTTTCATCAAATTCATTGCATTTAGCTTAAATTGCTTCATTTTAATGCATTGTTAAAATTCAAAATATAATCTATAACATTTCATTTCCAATTTATTGCATTGTGTAATTAGTAAATTGCATTGCTTAGAATCTAAAAATTGCATTTCATTCTAGGTTGTTACATTTCCTCTTTCCATTTAGGTTTTGCACACTAGGGTTGTAAAAATTGCATGATATTTACAACTTGGTGTCCTATTCACAATACTATTATAAGACACAATTTGAGGCTCATGTCATCCCATAATATCTCACATGTTGTGGATCTTGGGTTCTTTGATTCTCTTTCCAATAGTGTTGACAATCAACCCTCCATGGATCATAGTTTGCATACCTCATTTCGAATGACTTCAATTCCTACAACCAATGTGGTTAATGTTACCAACACCGTCTCTACCATCCCTAATTCCACTCAAGATTCAAGGTCTAACCTAAGCCAAGGTAGAACTCCAATTCCATCATCCATGATACCAATGTCAATTCCTACATACACTAGTACACAACCCACAAAAACCCTTCAACCCACAACTATTCAACAAACAACAACAATCATACCTACTAGCATTTTGTACACTTCCATAATTATTCCCATAGGAAATTATTTTATCCTTGTCCATTCGAACATAATAACTCCTCAACAATAAACTTTCACCAACCTACAATTCACTAGCCCTCCACATGCATACACCACTCCACCTTATTCCTCTCAACCTTAAAACCAAAATGATCCTATCCTTAACTTAATTTTGCAAACTATGACATAACTTCAATAACAAGTGGAAACATTAGAAGAAAAAAAGAACAATCAACCTTTGCAATACATCAAATCCAATCTGCTATCTTTTGACATATTAAGAGAAAAAATGCCACAAGGTATTAAAGTCCCTCGATTTGAGAAATATGGTGGAAAAAAAATCCTATTAGTCATGTTTCTACCTTCAGATCCTTGTGTAGTGATTTCATCTTTGAATATAAAATCTTGGCTAAGCTCTTTGGGTATGTGCAAGATCATGATGGGCCAAAAAGTGTCGATATGATGGGTATGTGGCTGACAACCTTTTTTTTACCCAAAATTGATGAAACAAAAAGAATTTTTAAAAGAGATTCTTAGCTTTCCACCAATATAAATTATGCCTTACTTTGAATTTAATAAATAATTATTATTCATTTTCTATTTGAATTATGACTAAAGTCTTGATTGATGGGCTGATTGAAAAACATCTATAACTTTCAAATTGTATCACATTTTTTGAATCTGAAACATGTGTTACAATCTATGCTTTGCATACTATACGATTAAAAAATAATTGAATTTCATGCAGTTTTGACCAAGTTAAGGTGGTCAAACATACAAGTTTTTATATTTTTTAAAAGTTGTAATAAAAAGTTCATAATTAATTATTTACTTTTAAAAAATTACAAAAAAATGTGTCAAATTTGGACATGATTCCTCTACTTATATCTAAAATATTATAAAAACAATTATCATTTTATTGTGGTTACGGTGGTTAGATAGAGACTTTTTATTTTTTCCCTGAAATTTAAGTACTACTACATTGAAATTTCAAATTTTCACCAATTTTTTTTTTTTACGTAAACCTAGTAGTTTAGAAACTACATTCAAGTTGTTATAGACTCTATTCTTACATATTTTTGAAATAATATAGATAACTTATTCAAATTTTTACGTCAAGTTGTCTAACTCTATCTTTTTTTAATTTTTTTCCGCTTAAGGGCCTATTTTTCCCATGATGATCCTACACATACCCCTTTGCTAGATCCTTGAAGGATACTACTTTAGATTGGTTCTCTTCTTTATTGAACAATTCAATTGGTTCATTCAATAAACTCATTGGCTCCTTTTACAACCATTTCCATATTCACATGGGTCCCAAGATGACCCTTGTTGACTTAATAACATGCAAACAAAAAGAAGATGAGAAAGTGATCGACTTCATAGAAACATATCAAACACTTTATTCACAAGTAAACATTAAGATTCCTAATGCCAACCTTTAACATTTATGTTTATTTCCAAATTACAAGATAAAATCCAAATAAAACTTGAAATGTTGATATTTTCATCCTTCACATAGTTATGCACTACCCTTCGTGATTATCAAAATTTGACTTATGGTCATGATGTGAAAAATCCCCCTAGTCGTACTAAGAAATTTGAATCTACAACTCAAAATGGCAATCAACCTTTCAAGAAGTAGAATAAGGGAATTTTACAACTAAATTACCCTCAAATGAGTCAACAAACTAATAATCAAGTAGCTCCTATAAAAAAAAAACTCCTTTCAGGGAGAGGGATAGGAAGCTCACTCCTTTATCTGATACCCTTCATAATATCATGTTGTAGTTTATTGACAAGAACATGCTTACATTACCTCCTCTTAGAGAATGTGACCCTACTATACCATTGCCTAAAGGTTTTCAAAAAATGCTTATTGTCATAACCATCAACAAAATGGACATGGTATAGAATACTGTAAGCATCTTAAACATCTTGTGTAAGACCTTATTGACAATAATCAACTTCAAATTGGAAGTGTGAATGATCAAGGTAATAATTTTATAGCCCCTCCTAATCAAAATTTATAAATCCTTACAAATCCCATGCCTAAACACACTATTTCATTTTTTCAAAGCTACTGAAACTAAGAATGATATGATGAATGTTGACACGAATGGTGACAATATAGATACTATTAAATGTCCCACAAATGAAATGATAGCATTTATTGAGGCTAGAACTCATAAGGGCTCAACTAAAAAGCCTCTTGACATTTATTTCTCACAAAATGACATAATTAAACGTGCACCTGATGGTCCTCTTTACATAGCTGGTCAAATCAACGATAAGCCCACTAATGGGATATTAATTGATCTTGTCTATGGAGAGAATGTGGTCACTTAATAATTCTTATATGTGCACGATGGGTTTACTTTCCTATGATATCCTTGACAGATATCGCTTTAAAAGTGGGACCAAAAACATTAACTATCTCATTTTCCATCATTCTACAATTAGACCAATTTTGTGTGAAGCTAGGCTATACATAGCTTTGCTCCATGAATTCAATCCCTTCAGTTGTGCATAAATTTCTAAAGTTTCCATTTTGCAATGATATCCTTACTATTCATCATAGTGGATTTAATCTTGCATCGACTCGAGCAAATTTTTTTGTTAGATTTTTTTTGGCTTGAGCCTATAGAACCTATCAAGCCTCGTGAGGATTTTTTTTTAGATCATATCAAAAGTTCAAGGAAAAGAAAATAGCAGAATTATCCCTTCAAAACAAGCCTCAACCTATAAATGAAACACCTATCCTTGATGAAGCAATGATCGAACCAAAGCCCTTATGAACATACAA
The DNA here is from genome assembly GCA_007258455.2 of Sequoia sempervirens. Lineage (NCBI taxonomy): Eukaryota > Viridiplantae > Streptophyta > Pinopsida > Cupressales > Cupressaceae > Sequoia > Sequoia sempervirens. The sequence goes on along the minus strand of VDFB02271358.1, from coordinate 731,861,773 downwards.
GAGCAACATATAGAAAAACCTCCCACAATTTCCTACAAGGGACCACGCAATAACACAAACAATCTCGTTGTTCCTCCTAGAGTCAAACAAGTTTACAAAGTCAAAGAGAAAATGGTCAAACAACCTATAGTTGTTTCTTCTATTCCTCCCAAGGAAGAGAAGGAACATATGATTGATAAACCCACTCTTACACAAACACAAATTGGCAATAGATTGAATAGGAATCAAAGTGCTAGAGAGTGTAGGCATAGGTAACGTGCTATTGCTTGTAGATTACAAACTCAAGAAGACAAGAGAAACATAGAAAATTAGAATCCAAACTTACCTGAAGCAATGCATGATGAATCTATACTCTCGCTGCAGCATAAATAAGAACATTCCATGGACATTTTCATTCAACCCCCTGTTGTGATAAACCTAGATGATGACATTGACATTGCAAAGATTGATGAACAAGTGCATGATGAGTTGAATACATTATTTTATTCTTCTATGAGATTAGATGAAAAATCTCCTAAAAAGAGTGTTGAACTTGGTACTTCCCCTAGTTTGGAACTTTCTCTTGTCCTTTTGGCTATGTGTTCACCTTTTGTTTGTACTAAGTGAGATTGGGATGCTGACAACTTTCTTTAGGTTGAATCGCATGTTCCTTACTATTATTTTGTATTTTCATGTTTTCTTTATGTGATTACATGTGTGTAATGTAATCCCCCATGATGTTTTGTTTGATGTATATCTCTCCTTCTATGTATTCCTCTATATGTATCTTCATTCTTCTATATGTCGTAATCATTTCATTTTTCTTGTGTTTTCCTTTTAGGGATGACGCAAGGTGTAGAGAAATTTAGGTGTCTTGCATGTTGACCCAAAAGCTTTTCTCTTATCTTTTTCATTTGTCTTGTGTTTTCCTTTTGGGGATGATGCAAGGTGTCAAGACATTTAGGTATCTTTCATGCTAACCCGACAGGATTTTTCTTTTTTTTCACTCTCTTTGTTTCATTCCTCTAGTTCTATGAGTATTTTGGGAATGATGGAAGTTCCATACTCTATGAAAACATAGTAGCAAAGACATACTGACCTCGAATCCATAGATCCCTTATGTATTTTTGGGGCAACCCATTTCACGATGCAACTTATTTCAAAAACATATGACTTGGCATAGGGTTTTTTGAGTAAATCTTTCATATCTTAAGCTTCCCATTTCATGATGCAGATTATTTCAAAAACATATGACTTGGCATAGGTTTTTTTGAGTAAATATCTCATATCTTAAGAAAAATATTTGGCTACTGGGTATGTGCAAGATCATGATAGGCCAAAAAGTGGCAATATGATGGGTATGTGGTTGACAATTTTTTTTTACCCAAAAGTGATGAAATGAAAAGGGTTTTTAAAGGATATTATAAAATTTCCACCAATATAAATTATGCTTTACATTTAATTTAATAAGTAATTAGTATTTATTTTCTATTCAAATTATGACTAAAGTCTTGATTGATAGACTAATTGAAAAATATCTATAGCTTTCAAATGGTATCACATTTTTTGAATCCAAAACATGTGTCACATTCTATGCTTTGCATACTATAGGATTAAAAAAATAAAAATTGAATTTCATGAAGTTTTGACCAAGTAAAGGTGGTCAGACATACGAGTTTTTTATATTTTTTAAAAGTTGTAATAAAAAATTCATAATTAATTATTTAATTTGAAACAAATTACAAAAAAATATGCATCACATTGGTACATGAGTCCTCTGCTTATATGTAAAATCTTATAAAAAAATATTATCATTTTATTATGGTTAGGGTGGTTAGACAAACACCCGCTTCTTATTTTTTCCCTGAAATTTAAGTACTGCTACATTGAAATTTCAAAATTTCACCAAATAGATTTTATTCTTTCTAAACAAACCTAGTAGTTTAGAAACTACATTCAATTTTCTACATATTCTATTCTTACATAATTTTGAAATAATATAGATAACTTATTCAAATTTTTATGCCAAGTTGCCTAACTCTTATTTTTCTAATTTTTTTGCCACTTAAGGGCCTATTTTTTCCATGATGATCTTGCACATACCCTACTTTAAAGAAATTTCTCACATTAATGGTGTAGCAACCACTTTAAAGTGGGGGCATACATCGACGAAATCTTTCAACAAATTTTCATAGCATGATTTTTTCTTTTTTCAGGTGATGTGTCATCTTCTTGGTGGCCTCATTGGGTTTGATGTCCTCTAAGAGTGTACAATCTACCATCATGACATGATGCAAATGAGGAATCCCATGAGTGAATATTTGAAACCCTTGAATTTTCCTCTCTTGGAGACATTAGGACTAATGCTCCCTAAGAATAATTCTTACACGAATGAAGGAGAATCCCTTTTAACAAAAACTTACATACATGAAATTAGAAAAGGATTTACAGAAGGATTACTTTGTGGTACATTATCAAAGTTTTCAGGAGGATAACTTTGATATGGTATGGGAGGATAATATGATTCTCTCATTTTCCACCTCATTGGAATAACTCACCTAGTGGATAGACTGAGGTTCCACAACCCCAGAATGAGCAGCATATGTTATGAAAAAATAACCCCGTTCCATATCACATCGGAATGGTTGTGCTTGATCCTTTTGTTTTTATTTATTTTTCTTGGCCTCTGATAGGGTATGATCATGTGTGTTTGTTATTTTTGCATACTTAATTTTCTTGAAATTCTACTTTAGTGTGATTTTGACATGGTTTCACCCTATCACTAAAGTGGGGGAAAAATGTAGTAATGGAAAAAGTATCCTTTTTCCTTGATTTGGTAATAATTAGCATTGAATTAACCTAATTTTTCTTAGGTTTAATTTTTTAATATGTCGTAACACATTCACATTGATCTTGGGCCCCCTTTTAATAAATTTAATTAATTTGTACCCTCTTTTAAGTGTTGTAAAGTATTGTAACACACTTTCACACTTATCTAGGGTCCTGTTAATTAATTGTGGTTAATTGAAGTTATCCCCTTTAATTTGAATTTCATCCTCATTTGTGAAACCTCCCAAAGATCTATCCTAAAACCCAAAATTTAAATTACATAACATTTAATTGGGAAAAATCAAGGTCCTAGACATTGGTGCTAGGACCCATTCACCCTAGATGGAAAATGGGTCCTCCCTCTATAGGACCCCCCTTTTTGGCATATTCTACATGGTTTTTTTAATGTACTTTCATTCCTTGAAGGCAAGGTACTAGAAAATAGTGCCAAGACCCATTCGCCCTAGGTGACAAATGGATCCTCCCTTAAAGAGAAACCCCTTTTTGAATTCATTCTAGTAGGAATTTAATAATGTTTGTTTCCAAATCTAGTGTTAGATTGAATTGTTTGAATTTCAAGGTTAGTCTCTTGATTTACTATAAATAATGGGTTAATTCACATTGTCTCTTCTAGAAATTTTATGAAGCATCCTAAGAGTTTACAGGAGCATTACAAAAAACTTCAAAAGAATTTTCAAAGGTAGATTACCAAGAGTTTATTGCAAGAATTCACAATCATTTCATCATGTCAAGGGCTTAGTGGATTCATGCATGTTTTTGAGCTAAAATAGTGGATGTAGCATTGAGGATCTACTTACAACAATTGTTCACATCTATTCAAGGATCAACATCTACATTCTTCATGGCCACTACATGTTAGATTGTAGATTTATCTCCCAAGACAACATCCAAGGTATCATCAATTACATATTTCATGTTCATGCTTCAATTTCATAGCTTCATCATTTGGTTTAATTACGTACAAGGGGTTTGAATTAGGAAAACCCCTATTCACTAACAATGAACAAGTTTTTCTCTCCTTGAATGTGTGCAGATTTACATGTTGAAGATGAAGTGGAAAAGTAGTTTGAAGCAAAATTGTCAAAGTTTTCAAGTTACAAAGTTGACCTTCAATGTGAAAGAACAATGAATTGAAGCTACAAAATTAAATACAAGTTTTCAGGAGCTAACAACCACAAATTTAAGAGTGTAGACATCAAGGAAAATAACACAGATCTTAGTTTCAAAAACCCTAATAGGGACCCATTTTCCACTAAAGGCGAATGAGTCCTTTGTGCCCTAAAAACAAGCTTCTTGCAGCAAGGTACACACCTCTTTAAGCTCTAAAAACTCTCCTCATAGATGCCATAACAATTAGGGTCAATTTTTTATTGTTATTTACATCTTCTAGACCTCATAATTGCATGAATTGTAGTGATTTAGTGGTGAAAAACTCTAGTGGTATATCATCTTGATAACCCCACTATTATTCACCTAATCAGTATGTACTTTCTCTAAAAAAAATTCTGCATAGTTGATATGTATTAAGGCAATCCTATAGGGAAGTATAAGGAATAATTGAAATCTAAGTATGGTTAGGAGGATGATACTCAAGTCTTGATGTGTCTACAATATGTCTACAATGATATCATTTTAGGTTAATGTATCACATATTTAGATACATGGCACAAGATGGGCTATTGCACTAACTAGTTATACTCAAAGGAAGCATCATGTATTTTTGGTCCACATTCCTCTATTGTGCAAGAATTTATATTTTGGCTCAAATGATATGATTGTTGAATACACTAAATACTAAGAGGGGGGTGAATTGGTATTCTGCTAAAATAATTAATTACTAACCATCCAATTATCAATTCACATCTAGCTACAAGAGTAAACAAAAACATAAAAGATATCATAACACGTTGACACCAAGATTTTAACATGGAAAACTCAAAAGGGAAAAACCATGGTGAGGATTAGCTCACAATATATTATAACTGGTTATATGATATTGCAGGCCTCACTACCATAACAAATTTTCCTTGAAAAGATCACAACCTTAATACAAAAGATGGCTTATTGCCAAGATACAAAAAGGTATAGATCACCGGGAATTTGATGAAATTTGTAAATACACCTTCAATATGTAGAGATCAATTCTAGTTGGGCTCTAGAATATCAAAAACTCTACTCTAGTTGTAGGCATAGAACGTTGTTAAAACCTTTGCACTATCACAATTTTCACATCACTGTATCTCACACTATTCCTTCATCTATATATGTCACCTTATTCTACTTCATCTGCATTGCTTAAATATATATATACATAGCTTCATCTTTATACACTAATTAGGTCATTCTAATTAAATGCATAACTCAAAAATATTTTTTGAATTAAATCAAAATTTCTTTTGGCGCATTCATCAAATCATAATAAACATTAATTAGGTAAGCCCGAACCTAATGAGGAACACATTAAACATTTATAAGATAAATAGTTTGTAACCTTGTTGGACAAAAGAATGTCAATCTTCTATCACTTGGATAACTCAACTGGATCACACAAACTTCCTAAAAACTTGTTTATAGTTGTGCCTAACACTCTTGAGCAACATATCAAAAACTTATAAAATTTTCTTTTATTGAGAGTATTTTTGGATCAAAATACCAGATTAGTGTAGATAAATAGTTTACTTAGTCAGTTACCAACAAGTGTTGGCATCAGTGAGAAAAAACCTAGAGGTCACCTTCTTCATTCTTCCAACAATCTCCCCCTTTCTCATTGATGGCAACATGTTCCAAAAATGATACTTGCTTCAAAAAAAATATTGTGCTCAACTCCCCCTAACATATGTACATGACACAAACACATAACATTCTTTATACATACTCTTTTCCTCTTCTCTTCTTTTACCCTTTTGAAATCAAGGACAAAGGATTGGGAAAAAGATAAAAACTTCAAATCAGGAACTGGGGGCACCCTATATCTCCTTGAGAATCACTTCCAAACTTGGCTTTCCATCATCCTAGACTCCTTTCTCCCTGGAAAGAGTGTTATTTAGAGATTCTAATTCCACTAGGAATTCTTCTCCTTCTTCTAGAGTGGATGGAACATTGTTCATCTTCTCAATTTTTTTTGCATCCATCAACGCATTTGATATAGAAACATGTATAGACATAACTAGGTCTCCAAGATGGGCATAACGTCTCATAGCATCTTCCTTCTGCCTCAGGAGGATGAAAAAATTTCTCTGAAGATCTACAATAGAAACCCACCTAACATAGTTTCTATCATCTATAATCTTATAATCTCTAGAAGATTCATCAAGTTGAGACTCAATCAATTCCATTAAATCCTTGATACCTCAAGTGGCTTCTAGCCACTTAATGTAGTAAAAAAATAGCAATTGGGATTCCTCATCACATTCTCTTACCTCTTTCAAATTTTGCAAAGCCTTGTCATGTGCAATTATACACTTATCTAGTAGAAATAGTAGTCTTTTCTCTAGTAGACTCAACCCCACTTCTTTTGCAATCTAAACCTTGAGGTTAGATGTGTACTCTTTGACTGAATCGACTATGAGCTTTAAATTTTCAGTTGGACCTATAGAGTTATATGTTGTAACACCAGGAGCTATCTCTTATAAAGCTTTGATAGCTTCATTTATCAATTCATTTCCCTTTTGATATGAATTTGCAGCTTCTTGTACGATAGAGCTAAGAAAGGTATCTCTTAGTTTTATTCTATCACTAGGTTTAATCTTTGTCAAGTCCACATAGCCTAGGTGTGATGGTAGCTTAACTAGTTGAGGTTGAAGCACATGTTTAAGTTCAATTTGTCTCTAAAGAATACCTTTGAGGGTACTTCTGAATGATTCTCCAAATGGATTTTATAGTTCAGGGCCTTTAGAAATTTCTCCTTTGCTCTTCTCAACTGGAATGGATTTCTTGTCTTCCTCTTTCTTCTTTTCTTCTTCCTTTTCTTTTTCTTCTTCTCCAAATGACTTTCTAGAGGACTTGTCTCTATTTTATTTCTCCCTTCTATACTCATCATCCTTTTCATTATTCTTCTTTTTATCCTTACTCCCTTCACTTTCATTTTTTTTTTCTCTTCCCTATTTCTGGTAGATTCTTGATGTTCTTCTCTCTTATCACTAGAATGATCTCTATGTTTATCATTAGACCTTTTGCTAGTAGTTTCTTCTTTGTCATTCAAAGGGGCAAGGGTCTCTGAAACACCAAGTGTCTCATCAATAGTCTCCAATATTGGATTATCTATTACTTCTACAATCATAGCATGTTCCTATGCCTAAGGAGTGTGAGACGAAGAGCTGGTTCTTGCCCCATAGCTCCTTACTAATTTCTTGATTACATCTTGAGTTTCTTTCCTTAATTTTTCCATGTAGTCATCCTCCTTATTCATTATCATATTAACTCTTTTCTAGAATCTAAACAATGTAGAACATTATTTTAGTAGATTTGTAGCTTCTATCTCTTAAAAAGTAGAACTAATATATTTTAAGGCTTCACTTCTCATATTGACTTCAACATTTAAAGCATCTTTCCTTCTATGTACTAATTCGTTCCACACATTTTTAGTAACTTTGGACTATATGCTATCCATATTTATATTACAAATAAATATGTACTAAATAAATGCACTTATGATGGTTACTTTCCCTTCATCATTAGTGTTATCATAGAACTCAACAGTTGGCATAAGGTCAACATAAATCATATTGTTTACTAAGGCTCCTAGATTTAAAGGTAGTTGATCACTTATCAAAGGAGATCTAGGCATGTCCTCCACAAGATCATATGATCCTTCGTCATTCTTCTTTGTATGTACATGGATTTAATAAGTATCCTCCTCTTCCTCTGACTCCTAATCTATAGAGATATCAACTCTCATTTTGGCTTCTTCACCGAATATACTGCCCTTTTTTTTCATTTCAAATAACACTTCTCTTTTAATCCAAGTTCTATTTCTTCCTTAACAACATCACTCAAATTTATTTTACTATTAGTCTTTTGTTTCACTCTTCTTCTTCCTAAAGAAACAAATGGTGCAAAAAGAGGTATGTCCTTTTTCTTAGATGCCCTAGTACTGGGATTGATAGGGGTAGCAATATCAACAGATGTAAGGGAACTTTGTTATTTCTTCTTCCCTTTCACAATATTAGTAGCACTGGAGGTGGAAGTACTGGAGTTAGGTGCTAGTGTAGCACTGGAAGATAATATTTCTGATTTTATAGGTCTAGAGGGTTGTTCAATAGATTTAGCTTTTCTTTCATCAAGAACCTCCTTCAACTATTCTATATCATCCTTAGAAAATGTTTGACCTTGGAATAAAGCTTCAACTTTCTTTCTTCTTTTATATTTGGTAGCCTCTAAATGTACTTTAGTAAATTTCTCCTCATAAGTACCATGCCTAGGTAGAGAGGGGTCCTTAGGACTATCTAACAGAATCTCAATGTACCTCTCCACCATTTGTTCATCAATCTCATATCCCAATGGTTCAATCTATTGAGTTCTTGGTTCTCCAACCTAAATGATGCATTCATATGTAGATATAAGAAAGGTTATCTCTTTTTCATACTTCTTCACTAAACTACTTGGAATCTGGTCTCTTTCATGCATTTCATTCTAAAATACTACAAAGAAAGCAATTAGGAAATTGTTTTGTGCTAGAAAATATCCTAGACTATGTAGATGATCAAAAATATGATGAGCAACTAGCCTGGTATTATCCCTTTGTATACCTTGTCTTCTCAATAACTCCTTCAAGAAATAGAATAACAAACAAACAACTAAAGTTCCAAATTTAAAGACATGCTTCTTTTCCTTAGTCATACTTAGGTTCTCCATAAGTTGCAACCTAAGAAACTTACAAAGATCAAAATATTTTCCTTTCTCCACCATTTCATATGTAGTTTGAATTGTCATAGAAGACACTGAATTTACCATGTTGGTGAAATAAATTTTTGACCCAATCATGATGGAAGCATACTTGATGGTAGGGTTTGTGATAGACTTTGTATTAAAATATCTTCCATCAAATTTAGCACCAGTCAGCCTTGTTGCTTCATCATTTTTCACCACCTTTAGAACTAGAATGGTTCTAGTATTAAAAGGACCAGTTACAGCTCAAATTTCCTTCTTTTTGATAACCCCTAGTTCATTATTCACACAAATCTTCTATGAACCCTACTAAGTGCCATTTTGAAAAAATTCACCTCACTCCCACTGGGAAAGTTGGAAACCAATTCCAAACATTCAACTTCATTCAAACTAGGTTTTCATATTCTAGCTTAACAATTAGATCATCTCTTGTCAACTCATTGTCCCACAAGTCCTTCAACTCTTGGTGCTTCAATTCTTCTAACTTCACATGAATGTATGTTCTTGCTTATTGAGTGGGTAGCACATGGCTTGAACTATGCAAGAATGCACCCATTGGATCATTTTCATACACTTTCAATGAAAAATATTCTAAATATAGGTTGGGGTCTCTTAGAGATTTTCACAATAGTAGGAGTAGCCATTCTTCTCAAATAGCTTGAATTTTCTTTAATATAAAGTTCTTTCAACTTTAAAATCCATAGAATTTGGATAAAAAAGAATACCATTTCTACTTGTCAAGAGCTAGGGTTTTGATGTGTGATGCTTTGAATCACCTTGAACTCACATCATCTTTCATTGCTTCTTCCCAATTGCACAAATGTTCCTTACCTTAACTTAGCTTCTTGCTTTAATACTTATTAATTTTTCCCTAATTCGCATTCATTGCCTTTCAACTTTTAAAGCTGACAAATACTTTATGAAACACACTATAAACCAAAGAGGGTTCCACAATTCTTTGGATCTACCTATTTTCTGATAGATATTTCTCCAATGCCTTCATAATGATGACTCACATTAGATATCCTTGTGTCATTGCTTGACACCACGTAGATCAAGGGCCTTTTAGATTTATTTATAATTACTCCCCTAAAACTATTACTAGGTTTAGTTTTTGGAAGAGTTATCTACACCAGATACAAATACAAATGTATTTGACTCATCCTTTTTCAATTAAAGAGACAATGTTTACACCTTCATGTTGCTCTTGCAAGGTGTTTGACAAGTGGGATAATTTTTGGGAAAATATGTCTCAACCTTGCAATTATATGTGGTTTATTGTTGATAGGATGTATATCATTGTTGATAGGATGTGTGTGTGTGTGTATATATGTTTCCTAGTTACACCAATAGGTGTATACAATGGCAACACATCAAAAAATGTGAGCATGTTAACATTTTTAGGAAACTTCTATAATGGTCAACATACATTAAATAAATGATATATTGTAAATATGGAATCTTCATTATTAGGTTTTAGATCTAACTACAGATATTTTGTTGGCCTGTCTTGCCATAGAATGTCACTCTACATTATGAGGGAATTCTATTATGAGTGTAGTAGAGATTGTGTTGTCTCTTGATCTCTAAGTGGTGATTCTCTTGTCAGAAGCTTGCTCTGCAAGTATATTGTAATCTTTGTGATTTATTGAATAATATATTGGGTGGATTTCAGAGTGTGAGGTTTTTCTCCTGAAATAGTTTTCCCCATGTAAATCACTGTGTCATGTTATGCATGATATTTATGTTTATTTTTGTTTAATTTTTTTAAGTGTTAAAGATCTACAATTTTTTTGCATTATTCTCCTCTCAAGATTAATGCAGGAAGTTGTTCCACTACCTTAGCTTCCTTACATTGATTGGAGATTGATTTCAAACTATATAAAATAAACAATATTTTACAAAAGGAATAGGAAATGTCACCATGCCTCTCAATACAATAATATGTACCCTCATGAAGGTGCTCGATATTCAAATTTTGATGACAAATCTCTTTTCTATCAGTTAGCTATTGAATCACAATCTTAATGTGGATTTTCAAGTTAGGAAAGGCATCAAATAATTTTTTATCTCAAGAGAAGTTATGATAATTACTAGATATTTTTAAAGGATCATTTATTTTAATTAGATGTAGTCTCATCCTCTAAATTTTCTCTATCTACCTACATGTCCAAATCTACTATTTTCTAGCATTATCAATATGGGATTTCACAAAGATCTTGCAAGAAAAGATACCAAAAGAGGTATAGATTGGTTATAAGTCTTCAATCTCCCATCTTATAGTATATGGTTGTAGAACATGTATATGCATTTCTCAAATAACAGGAGGAATAAAATTGATCCCAAGACATTCCAATGCATCTTTTTGGGCTATAATACTACTTCAAAAGATTATTGCTTTATGGATCGTAAGACACAAAATATGTATGAGAGTCAAGACATGATATTTTATGAGTAATAATTTGACTCCTTGAGACATAACGAATATTCAACCACCTCTCATAGATTTCGCTTGTATTCAAATAATGATATTTCACAAAAAAACTCTTAGAAAGAAGATAAGTTGTAAGGAGATTAAAATCATTCTTCATAACAACATTAGAAATAACATCTAAAATTGGTTTGAAGCACCATCAAGGACTTCCATCTAGACTCTCTTCCAAATCTCTCATCAAGAGTTAGAACAAGAGGAAAGGAAAGAAATATGATGAGTCTTGCATTGATGAGTTGAGTTGTTGATAGAACTAAACCTAATATAATTCAAGAGGCCCTAATTTAGCAATAGCAAAAAGACCATGGATGTTAAGTATAACTCAGCTATAAAAAATTAAGACATGATAACTTGGAAATTTTTCTGTAGGAAAGAAACCCATAAGATGCAAATGGGTTTTAAAAGAAGTGCAATGTAGATAGATCCATTGAAAAATATAAAGGATGAATTGTTGCACAGCGGTATGCTCAAAATGAGAGCATTTATTATGAGGCCAAAAATTTCCACCTACTACAAAGCTCAAAATAATATGAGTTCTTTTTGCATTGACAACAAAAAAGTTATTGAATCTTCACTAGATGGATGTCAAGAATTCTTTCCTAAATGGTGATCTAGAAGAAGAAGTATACATGACCCAACTAGAAAGATTCATTGATGAACATCATCTTCAAAAGGTATTTCATCTCATTATGTCACATTATGGGATTAAACAATCCCTTAGGACATGGTACATAAAAATGGATGGTTTCCTATTGCAACATGGTTTCACTCATAGCCCCTCATATCCAAATTTGTATATTAAGAGGGTAGGCACAAATATTTTTATTTGTGTTTTGCATGTGGATGATACTATGATCACAAGAATCTTAGAAAAGATCATTGATGATGTAAATAATGATCTAAATAAATCCTTCTACATGAAAAACTTGGGGCCAATTCACTACTATCTTGGCCTAAGGATATGGAAAAAGAAGCATCATATTTTTATCTCATAGGTGTAGTATGACAAGAAACTCCTAGATAAGATTTAAATGTTTGATTATAAACATGTGTCCACTTCAATGGAGAAAGGTTTGTGACTCTCTCAATTCAAAATTTTTCCTCAAGTTAATACATTTGTCTACAAGAAGCTTGTTGGGAGTCTTTTTTACTTGGTTTATACTAGACTATATTTATGCTTTATTTTTAGCTATCTTTATAGATTTATGTAGGAGTTGAAGAAATTTCATTGGGTTGTAGTTGAGCATGTTTTGAGGTATGTCTGACATACACTTTATTATGGTCTTAAATACAAGAAGCACCTTTAATTATTCTTCTAGGGATATGTCGACTTAGACTATGATGGATATGTTGATGACAAGAAGTCAACTATAGGATATGTTTTTCATCTCAGATATTGACCTATTTTGTGGATTAGCAAGAATCAATCTATAGTTTATCTCTCATCGATTGAGGTTAAATATCATTTCACACAAGGATATATGTGAAAATCAATTTTGTTAGGTTGTATTCTAGTTGACATGGACATTCCTTAAGAAAATCCACCTATTCTTTATTGCAGCAATTAAATGGTGTTGAAGCTTGTTAATAATCTAATGTTACATAAAATAACAAGTCATGTTGAGGTTGAATATCATTAGATTTGAGAACAATTCTTGCACCACCACATTCAACTTCAATACTACTTGATAAATTCTCAAATAGAAGGTATACTCACCAAGTCACTTGGCAAGGAAAAATTTGAACTTTTCTAGGGGTACAAATGTAAGAATAATTTAATCAAGGGGGATTGGTAGCATAATATTTTATTATTAAATTGTTCGTGATAGTGGTTGGTATGCAAGAAAACTATTTTTAATTGCACCAACTATTTTATCCTTTGTTCCTTGCATGTATAAAGATTTTTTTTTATCATGAATTGAATAAATTATTAAGTTTTATGATCTTCACAATTATTCAATTTTCTAGTATAATATTACTTTGATAGTCATAAATAATAGGGAACCAATAAGGCCTTGAGCTTACATTCATTTCTTTATTCAATTTAAATTTTTTACATTGAGATAACAATTCGATTTAGTTTTTAGATAGAAAAACACTTTTCATTTAACTATTTGTTTTAATTTTTCCACCATTGAGGAAATATTTCAATTAAGTGTAATTTTTATTTTTTATTTAATACATGATGCTAAAACATATTAGTGTCTATACATTATGGAGTATTATGATAGTTTATAAACTTGTTCATGATATTATGTGTAGTGTAGAAAAATTTCATCCTTTAAAACTTCACACTTAATTTGGGAATGATTAACATTAAAATGAACCTAATGTTGCCTTCATCTAGTTTTGTAATGTTTTTTACACATTCACATTAGGTTTAGGGCCCTTTTAACCTAAATAGACCTAATTTTTCCTTAATTTAGTGTTATAAAGTGTATTTATTTACACCTTCACATTAAGTTTTGGGCCCTCTTGCATTTATGAACTTAATATAATCATTAATAGGCCTCTAAGACCCTTCATTATGCATCCCAAGGCTTATTTCAATCGAGATATTGACATAATCAATGAAAACAATTAATATCCTAACTCCTTACATTTCCTCTACCCAAAAAGCCCTGGTGGGACCCACATGCCACCTTGGGTGTATGAGTCCCATTTGGCCCCTTTTTAGGGTTTTAAGTGGGAAATCAAGGTTTTGAATTCAAATATCATGAATGTTGACATTTGGGGTCTAATAAATGGTAAATTAGATGGAGTGCCTATATAAATGATGCAACCAAGGGCGGTCCTGCAACACTTTCAAACACAATAACAACCAACAACAACACTTGCTATTTCATCAAACCCTCAAACTCACTCTTTCCCACCAAATCCAACTGCTCCAACTTCCTAAACTAACTTTTCAAATAATATGACCATTGATCTTTCATAAAAATGCAATTTTGCAACTTTTATGTTCTCAACATTTGCAACAAAATGCAATTTTGCAATATCAACTGAATTGACTCCCTAAAAACCTATTAGGACTCAAAATTAATTAAATAAATTTCAAAATGGTCTCCAAGACCTTATTTAGGAAAAGTACACCAAGAATTAAAGCCTACTTAATACCAACCTAGATTGACAACTTTTGTTCCAAGGTGCTCCTACACCATACACCCCAACATAGAATTTTTCCCACTCCTTTGGAAAATTTGTTGTAACTTGACCTCTTTTGTGCATTTCAGTGCTCTAAACCTCTTGAACTCCTTAATCAGGTTCAACTTTCTCTTGACTTGCAATTCCCTTGTCATTCTTGTTCATGTCTTCATTTATTTCTTGCTCCAACTGTCCACTCTGTATTGTGAAGTATCTTTCACTTTTTTCATCTTCAAATACTATCGTCAAACATTCATTTACACCTACACAAAAATTTCTTAACAACTATCATCACTTTCCTCTATTCATCATGCTTAGATTTCTAATCAACACTCTTCTTATCCTCACCTTTCCCTTTGCCAATCTTACAAACCCATTGACCATCACATTTAATGGTCTCTGTTAGACCTGCCATTGTACCGTTCACTATCCAATAAACTTTAAAACACCTATCCTCACATTATCAAGGAGGTCTTGCAACACACTTAACACAAAATCAACTAACAACAATAACATTCAAGATAATATTCTTCAAAATTCTCTCTATCTCAATAGTCTCACACAATTCCTTATAGCACTACAACCCAACTCAATTGAGTAAAAATTTTCAAAAAGATAGTTTCAAACCATAACCTAAACCTTTTCAAAGACCCATTAGGGCACACAAAAACATACTTCCAAATCACTATATACTTCTTTGAATTATCTCCTTCTCCTTGGTGGTCTGCAACATTTGTCTTTTCATCATCAGCATCTCACCTACTTCTAGAGCAGCATGAAGACTATTGGAGTTTGAACTTTCACCCTCATCCTCTTGAATAATTTGTGCTCTTCTTTCATTTTTATTTTCTCCTCCACTTGATGTGGTTCCAAACTTCTTTGGAAACTTGTAAAAAGGGTGACCAAACTTAGTACACTTGTAACACCTACCTACAAACTCATTAGAATCTATTCTTTTCCTAAAGATTGTTCTTCCACCTCTCCATCCTCCTCTTGATTTTGGTGCTTGTTCTTTACTTTTATCAACATATTCAAGATCTTCTTTGGATTTTCTTGTACCTCTCCCTCTATTCATGTTACCTTTTCCCCTTCCTTGTTTTTCTTTCCTTCTCTTATTTCTATCATCTACCCTTACCACCATTTGGAAACTTTCTTCCACTATCTTCATAGGGTTAAAACTAATTTCATCTCTTATGTTCAATCTCAAACCACTCAAATACTTGGCCACTCTTTCAACCTCATCTTCACTGTGACCCTCCCTAATGCATAACCTATGAAATTCCTCAGTATAAGACATCACATTTAACTCCATTTTCTTCAAATATTGCAATTTCATAAAGGTTTGTATGGCATAATTTGCTAGTAAAAACTGATCCTTTACCTTTGCTACCATCCTATCCCAAGAGCTTATCTTGGACTTACCTTTCTTGACCCTATCTTCTTGAACAAAGTTCCACCATGTTAGAGTTGGTCCCTTCAATTTTTTCTTTGAATATTTCACCTTCTTACTATTTTCTATGTCTTCAAACTCATAAAAATTATCTAGGGAATCAATCCAAGCCAGATCCTCTTCACTATCCAACTTACCTTTGTACATAGGTACTTCAACTTTCACTTTTGGAGTGTTGTCACCTTTTCCTGCCTTTAGCATCTTGACCATTCTCTCTTCTTTAGGTTCAAATTCATCTTCATCATCCTAGACTCCAACTAGAGGGTTTCCTTCTTCCCCCTCATCCTTCTTATCACTTTGGGCTTGATTCATCATTCCTCTTCTCTGATTCTTCTCTAGAACTGCTATCCTAGCTAAGGTGGCTTCTTAAGACTCTCTATAGATTTTTCCTTTTGTAACAACTGCTCTTTTAATTCCTTTATCTCCTATGCCATTCCACTGGCATGTTTCATTATATTGCATCACAAGGTTTAATTACCTAAAAAAAGGTTTGACCAAGGAAAATCACTATTCCCTAACAATCAACAATTTTTTATCTCTCTCTACATGTGTGATTGTAGATCTAGGTGTTTTGGAGCTTGGAGATCATTTGAAGAAATTTTTTCAAAATTGTGGAAAGTTATCAAGTTGTCACAAGGTTACCATCTTCATAGAAATTCATCTACAAGGAAAAATTCAAGCTTCCAAGCTTAGAGATCTAGTAGGAAGGAAGCTACAAGAGATCACTAGAGAATGCAAGAATTTCAGCTAAATGCTAATACTGGGACTAAATCACCACCTTGGGCAATGAGTCCCAATACTCCCTTTTTCCTAAAATATAGGACAAAATTTTTCTATATTTCAATATGTTTAGAATAAATAAATAGTAAATGAGACAAAACCATTTCAAAAAATATAATTATTTTACTTAATTTTCATAATTCATTTAATTTCATAGATATATTATTGGACGAGTTCATGATCATTTGATCTTATATACATTAATTAAATTTGTTTGAATCAGAATTTATGAAACAAGAAAATTTCTATTCTATGTTTCCTAAAAATATGTTATAATTCTAAAAAAATGTAATATGATATTTTATTCTATTTTATTATGCCAGGCATTTATAGGAGTATTTAGTAGAATCATCCAAAAAAAAAAATTTCTTCATAAGTGTAATATAGTGTTTAAATTCTTTAAACCATGTAGCTTGCTCATCCAATCATTGCACAATTCTAAAATCATAAGGGGGTAGCATATGATATTTCTTATTAAATTAAATTGTGTGAGAGAGAGAGAGGGGGAGCCATATAACCATATAACCTATTCATTAATTCATTATAAAATAGAGAAATCATAAGGAAATAGTATATGGTTGTTCCTTTACATGATATTCTAGTTTTCAAGGATTGTGTGTGCTCAAAATGGTTATTAAAACCATTTTCAATTTCTTGAGAAAATCTTGTTAGAATCCATTAATAGATTCTTATGGTAATTTTAGGAAATACTTCATGGATTTATTTTTGTAGAGAATAAATTATTTTATTTTATTTTATATTTCATAGAAACTACCATCTTTGATTTAATTTATTATGAAAATATGTATTTTATCAAATTCTATAAATTTTAGTGATGGATTTTTCAGATTTGGTTTTAAAGGACATCTTCTTTAAAGTGGACACATATGTTTTCACTTCGAACAACTATATTCTCATGGACCCCTAGGGTAGATTGATTCTCACATTATTCCATAAGGTATACAAATTATTTCTACATTTTGTTCTAAATAATTCTATTGTTTAGTTTCTTGTATGGTTGAAAACATAACATTACAACATCATAGTTTATAACAAAGATGAGATGGCTATCTTGGAGATAACTTGTATGGTCAAAAAACCATCTTCACTATGATGAAATATTTGATTTTATCAAGACAAGAGAGTCTCGATATTTTTTTTTCTTACTATTTTTACAAGAATGGGTATTTTAATATTTTCAGTGAAAGAATTTTTTAAGGGAAACACAAGTATGATTATGTAGGGATGATTATCAATGAGATATATTTATTTTATTTATTGAACCTAATTTTGATTAGAATTTCATGATGGATTTGATTATTGTGGTTGAAGAAATCTCCTTGGTAAGACTAACATTTATCCTATAATAGAATCGGGTAAAGAATGAGATAGTGATACCAACCTCCTTTGTTATGATTATATGAGAAAAATAGGATTTGAATGGACACAAAACCATTTACAACAAGTTTTGAATGGACCCAAAACCATTAACAAGAAGGTTTCAACTAGGATCAAAAACCTACACAAGAAGACCAAGCTACAAAAGCATAGAACACAAACAACCAACAGTGAACTAGAGGTGGATTATAAAAAAAAAGCATGAATACACAAATATGCACCAATATAAAAGGTATAAACGAGATCCTCAACCCCAAAAAAACCAATTACAAGGGAATTTGCAACTAAGAACCACCTAAAATAGCTAGGTAACCATCAACCTATAACCAGACTACAACACAACACTTGTTAGCATCAACTGGCAATGCACTTCCTAAAACATTTAGGTAACCATCAACCTATATCAGTCAGATTGTAGAATAACACTTATCAACACCAACCAACGAAACTAAACTCCCCACGTCAATAGGAGAGTTAGGAATTATAATAGAACACTTAGAAACCTCCCAACTAATGGAATCTACACAAAATTTGTTCCATCTCAAACCCTTGTCACATTTGAATGCAGGGCTAATGTTTGAGGGTTTAGGATTTTATTTGTTATAATACTTATAATGTTCAATTTGGTCATTGACTTCTTATCACCCATTTTTGGTCACTCTATAACATCTTATGTCATTTACTATCATCTAGTGACCAGTCCCTCAAGCCTAGGTCCTAGTCTCATCATTTTATGAGGCTAAGTTGAAACCCCTTTGGCCCTTACATCCTTGCATCTCATGACCTAGAAGTTTTTAAGCCCCTCTTCTCACATCATCCTAGAGGATCCTTTTCTTAGAGCAACTTAAGTGCATGTACTTAAAGCTTTAACTTAATTCCATCCAACCCTCATGTCTTTATTGCTCATCATTGATTACTATTTGAGTATATGTTTTAAATTGGCGACAAATGATGAGCGGTATTTCTTTGTTTTTTCTCATCACTAATAGCTTTTGGAGCTCTTGGTACGATTGGTGATGAGTGATGTTCATTGTATCAGAAAAGGATCGCTTATTGCTAATAGCCTTAGAGCCTTGAATATTGTAATAGCGATGAGCGATGTCCTCTAGCCTTATGTTCTTATCACTCATCGTGGATGGTCATGAAATGACAAATTTAAAATTAGCGATGAGAGATATGATGGAATTCCCTTGCATCACATGTCATGGATATGTTTTAAATGCTACATTCTACATTAGCAATATGCAATACAAATTGCCACTATGTAAATCCTCTCATTGCTAATTTCTTGTAAATTGTATGAGAAGAATTAGTGATGAGTGATGGCTAATTTTTTTTATGTTTTATCACTTGTTGATTCATTCCTGAGCTTAATTTTCAAAACCATGATGAGCAATGAGATTCTTCAAATTATTTCTTTTGCTAACATGATAAGGTCTTATGTGCGATGTCTTTTGTACCTTTGATTTTTATGTAGGTGTACGCATCCCAATTTGATCTCTTCAGAGTATCTCTCATCACTGATATAATCTGAGGTGCAAAGTTTGAGTTAGTGATGATCAATGGAAGGATGAATGTGATCAAGGATGGGCCATAGATCCAAGGTTTCAGATTTCATCGCGGGGATGTTTACATCAGTAATGAAATCGATAATGATGAGGTGTATCCACAATAGGAAATGACTATTGTTGGAAAAGGCAACATGGCAGAATCCTGAGGACATTGTATATAGAGCAAGGAGGAAAGTGGTGAGATGAATGGAGAACCATTGATGTGGTTTTAAAACTAGATGATCCAATGGACTAAATTTCATTGCGAAAAAACCTTCATCTCTAATTTCACCCTAAATTCTAGGGAAGATCAGTGATGAGCGATGAAGTGTATAAAGATATATTCTCTCTAAAAGACATTGGTCTCATGTACTTCACTGATATTAATGAAGGAGCATAGATTAGGATACGTGCTAATTTTCAAACCATGTATGATTAATCAAGATTAAAGGAAAATGTGGCATGATTTCGGGTGGCATCATTGTTTTCTAGGAACAAGTTTCTAATGGCCAAAAAATTATGCTTGTACCACCATAGGTGAAGATCTCATGTTTTTAGATCAACGGCCCAGATTCAAGGCCAAGTTGTTAAGTTATCAACTCACTCGCACAAGGAGTTCTTGAATAATTAATTTTGCATGCTCCAAAGTTCCTATTTAATGTAGGTTGATTTTTGTTCATTTTCACCATCTTTTTTAGTTTGTAGTAAATGAAAGGCATGCACAGTGAAGAAGAGTGAAAGGTTAGTTTGTCTTGAGTAGAATATTGAGTGTTCTTGTCCTAAGTAAGTTGGTTTAAAATTGGGCACTCTAGTCTGTTTAGGAGTTCCATTGCTGGAATTAGTTGCAATTGTTGGAGTTAAGGGTGTTTTTCCCTATGGGTTTTTATTTAGAATCTTTTAAATTGTCACTCTCTACTTGTTCTAAGAGATGGGAAAAAATTGGTGCGATAATTTATCCTGTTAAAATGTCTAGTGGACTCAATGTATTTGAGTGTCATGAGGATATAATTGAGCATGAATCCTAGGCTTCTCTTGAGGTTTCAAAGGGAAAAATGAGTGCTAGAGGTCTTAAGAATAAATCAATTGTTCAGAGTACGTATAGCTTGAGAAATAAGACCATTCTAGGAGAAACGGTCAAGTTCAAAGGCAAGGAACTGGTTCAGCCAGTGAAGAAGGCTAGGAAAAAAGATAAAAGTCATAAGGCCTTCCTGCGAAAACATAATTCTCCTATTGTGCTCTCTAATAGTCCTTCTGATGGTAAAGGAGATACTGACTCAAGATATGGCCAATACCTCCTTTCTCTAGTGTCATATGGAAGCCCTAATGACAACGTGGTGATGGTTCCTCCCATTTCATCAAGGACAAGGAGTGGTTGGGATTTCTTTGAATCTGATGACTCTGAATAGAGTCTCCTCCATTTTTTTGTTTTGATGACACCATGGTCTTTGCATAGGAGGTATTTGTTTTGGTATGACTATGGTTTGTCTTTTTCTCTTCCATGATGATGTGGTGGTCCTACAGCTAATATGATATGTTATCTTTTTTATTTCAAACATGGACATGGTGATAGTGACTTTTAATATTCTACACATGTGTTTT
This sequence comes from Sequoia sempervirens, assembly GCA_007258455.2. Taxonomy (NCBI): domain Eukaryota; kingdom Viridiplantae; phylum Streptophyta; class Pinopsida; order Cupressales; family Cupressaceae; genus Sequoia; species Sequoia sempervirens. The sequence continues at coordinate 731,840,646 of VDFB02271358.1, read as the reverse complement.
TCCTTTTTGCCTCCCCTATTCATGAAAGAGTGCATAAGAACCCCCAAAGGAGTTTTTTGAGGAAATAGTTGAAATTAGGTTTCCTAAAATTAAATGAAATGTAAATGTAACTTAGTTGAATGCTTGTTGCTCCCCTATCTATAAAGGAGATTTCATGGCTATAGTTAAAGAGTTTGAAGTTTGGAATTTTGAGTCCAAAATAGGTCAAGGTGAATACTATGCTCTTGGAGAAAATAAAATGTAAATAGATACATTAGTAAATATATCAAAAGAAAATCTAGGGAAAAAGTTATACTATATGAAAATCTTAAATATAGCTTTAGAAAGTAATATCAATAATGAAAGAGAATGCTGGTTCTAAAATATTGCTCTCCTTTGTACTTTTCTTCCAAATTATGAATGAAGTTGTTAATTATAATTTCATTTGTATTTTGTCATTTGCACTAAATGAATGAGCTTGTTTTATGCTTCAATTGAATGAATTGATTAAATGCTAAAATGAGGCCATTAGTTTGTGAGAAAGGGATATAGGATTTGGTAAGGAAGTAATATTTTAAAAACACAGTGAGTTAGATGCTACAAAGTGGCATGCTAATAGTCCATTAATTTCTGTTGTTCAATCATAATTGCATTACTGATTGATTGCAAGTTGTGACTCTATTATTCCCTCAAATAGGGAACTGGTTGTTTTATTATTTTATCTCATGGCCAATTGAGCTAGTAATGAATTTGGCCTAAGATTCAAGATAAATAAAAATTCATAACATACTCTAAATTACACTACCCCAACTTACAGTATATATACGCATTCTCTAAAACAAATAGTAATCTCACCCAAGGTCTACCAAGCCTTTGATGAAGTGGTTTTCTTGAGGAATGCATCTGTGTGAGAAAATTCTCTTAACTGAATGTAAGATATTATGAGAATTTGTAGGATTACCCTCCTGGGTCTCACAAATCCTGAAGAGAAGAAGTGAGGTACTAAGTGTTTTACTTAAGTGTTGGCCAATCCTTAACCTTGCTAATGATTAAGTCCTAGCAAATTCATAGGTAAGGATTGAGATTAAGTTTGGTTCTTAAAAAATAAGCAACACTAGCCACACCAGTAGGGAAAAGGAAGCCTCTTGTAGCACTACCAAACCTAAAGATCCTAATCAAACTCCACCTCAAAAGGAGTAGGCTCCCCTCTATAGGAGTAGATTCCATGAAGAGCCTTACCACAACTACAACCAAACTATAATAAAAAATAACTCCACCTTTGGAAAGGTGTTGTAACAATAAGGATCAACAGCAAGGAAAGCACCTCCACAAATCCACAAACCCCAAATCTACCTCTAAAAGAGAGGAATCCACCTCTATAGGAGTAATATTCACCTCAATAGAAGACTCATACTATAGAAAAGGGAAGAAAGCCAACCAACCAGCAGTAAGGATCTCCATGAAAACCACTAACAACTCGAGAACATGGCCCAACAAGAGAAGCATAGGGATAAACCCAACCATCCCACAAGGGGGTAAAAAGAAGAAACAAACAAACAACACCTTAACTACTAGCCAAGAGAAAATAAAATTATGATCAATAGAAAACAACAGCCTCCCTACCCAAAGAATAGTAGTGGGTATGCACAGGATCATGATGGGCTAAAAAGTGGTGATATGTAAGTGATATGGTGGCCCATGTGGCTAATGACTTTTTTTTTAACCAAAATTGATGAAATGAAAAGGGTTTCTAAAGGAGATTCTCAGCTTTCCACCAATATAAATTATGCTTTACTTTGAATTTAATAAATAATTATTATTCATTTTCTATTTGAATTACGACTAAAGTCCTGATTGATAGGCTGATTGAAAATCATCTATTAAAACATTATCACATTTTTGAATATGAAACATGCATCACATTCTATGCTTTGCATACTATGGGATTAAAAAATGAATTTCATGAAGTTTTGACCAAGTTATGGTTAGACATATGAGTTTTTATATTTTGTAAAATTTATAATAAAAAATCATAATTAATTATTTAATTGGAAAAAAATTACAAAAAAATATGCATCACATCAAGAAATGAGTCCTCTACTTATATCTAAAATCTTATAAAAAAGTGTTATCATTTTATTTTGGTTAGGGTGGTCAGACAAAGACCTACCTCTTATTTTTTCCCTGAAATTTAAGTACTACTGTATTGAAATTTCAAATTTTCACCAAATATATATTTTTTAAAATAAACCTAGTAGTTTATAAAATAAATTCAATTTTCTATAGATTATATTCTTACATATTTTTGAAATAATATAGATAAATTATTCAAATTTTTACATCAAGTTTCCTAACTCTGATTTTTCCAAATTTTTTGTCACTTAAGCACTTGTTTTATCCATGATGATCCTACACATACCCTAGCATCCCTACCCATAAAAACAACCAGAACCAACAAAGAGATAATGGGCCTCAAATAGATAAGAGCATCCACACTACCCAAAAAAACATCAAGAACTAAAAAGGAGCCAAAGGTACTAGTAAGAAGAAAGGAAAGGCGAGGAAAGACCCCTAACAGAGAGAGTGGGTAGCAAGCAAGAAAATGAAGAGAAAATTCCAACCCTACATGCCAATCAGGGTCTAAAACATGCCCATAACTAACCATAATCCATTCCACCAGAGTCAAACCAAAGACCTCAACCAATAAGCACCAAGAACAAGGGTATCCAGAAGGTAGCACCAAACTAGAAGAAAGCAAAGTAGACCAAGTAAGGCAAGAGGAACCCAAGCAAGGAAGAAATAGGGAGAAGGCCAAACTAGAAAGCACGAACTCACCTCTAACATGTTGATTAGAGTCCAAAATAATCCATAACCATGAGCCAAATCCTAAAAAGGACCAAATCCTCACAAGACACACCCACTTCCAATAGACGACAACAAAAAATAGTCACTTTCCAACCACCAACATACAAACCATAGCCAGTCGTAGCCTAGCCCCTAATGCCCAAATGAAAGCCAAACATAACCCAACCTCCAGAGCCTAACCCACAACTTCAATGCCTGGAAGTAGAATGAGCCAAGTAAGGAAAGAGGAGCCCTTGCAAAGAAGAAACTGGGTGAAGGCCAAATGAGAAAACCCAACCACACCTCTAACATGTCGGTCAGAGTCCAAAATAAACCATAACCCTGAACCACATCCTGAAAAGAACCAAATCCTCACAAGACACACCCTCTCCCAACACAAAGCAACCAAAAATGGTCACAACCCAGGCGTCATCATCCAAAACACAGCTAGTCGCAACCCAGACACCAACGTCCAAATAGTAACCAATTGTTTCCTAGTCACTAGCATCCAACCCTTAGCATCAACCTCATTGCCAAGAAGTAGAGAAAGCCAAGTAAGGAAAGAGGAACCATTGTAGGGAAGAAATAGTGAGAAGGCCAAATGAGAAAGCCCAACCACACCTCTAACATATCGACCAGAGTCCAAAATAAGCCTTACCCCTAAGCCACATCTTGAAAGAAACTAGAGGCTTACAAGACACACCCTCTTCCAACACACAACAACCAAAAAAGTCTACATCCCAACCACCAACATCAAAAACACCACCAATTCCAGCCCAACCACTAGCACCCAAACAATAGCCATTCACTACCCAGTCATCACCCCCAGCCCTCAACATCATCCTCATCGTCAAGATCTAAGCCATCCTCCTCATTTTGATAAGAGGATTTCAAACTCCTTGAATGGCTCATATTCCCACCTCCTCCTTCGTGAGCCATTGATGTTAACATGTTGTGGTATGATTTAACTCTAAGCCCGATACCAACCTCCTTTGTTACCCAATGCCAAAAAAATTAATTCTTTTCTTGAAATTTTTTTCAACTTTCCCACACCTAAAAATGATTGCACATTGTTGAAATATTTATCATTTATTTAATTGATGTTAAACATAAATTTCATTCTCAACTTTAATATTCTTTAATATTTTTAAATAAAAAAATAGGGAAAAGAGCCATGATCTTGAGATACTTAATGTTTCTTTATTGTTATATTGATTTTATTACAAACATTTATATTCTTTAAAAAGATGGAATCTGATTTATTTAAATATTGTTTTCAATGTATAACCCCATGATTAAAATACATATTTTGTGGGGTTAGTTCTTTTATTTATCTATTTCATTTTCTTATGACATTCAAGATACATGCATAATAGACTATGTAGAAAGGCTTTGTACACAAGGTGTTTCATCTTGCTACACTCTACTCAAGCATCACACAAGTTTTAATGATCAAATGATTAATAGTAATTTTTCACTTCATGTCTACCAAAAGGTTCTAATTAATAACACCTATTTTTTTCTGAAATATTGAACCAATGTTGTGTTTACTAAAAGACCTCAAATTACTAAATAGTGTCAAGGTGTCGATTTGTTCCCAAGAGCTTGAAGTGTATGTGCACCATCATTTTCAAGACTTACTTGAGTCATTTAGGTATTTTTACATAGATTTTATTTTTAATTATTTATTTTTTACTTTGTGATAAGGATTATATTTATTTCTAAAATTAAGTATATGTATTAAAGAGGATATATGATAGTTTGGAATTTAGACCTGGAACCTACATGTAGCTAGTGAGATTTTCCACCACTAAGACACTTGCTCTCTCATGATGGAAAGTTTAAAATTATATCAAGAAGTGTGTTTCATTTGCAACACACTCTCTAAGGGACAATCATGTTGAGATCAACTATGATACAAAATTAAAATTTTTACACATGATATAATTTAATTCTAATAAATTTTAAATGAGATAGAATTTTAGTTAATATACATTATTTTTATTTCTAATTATTTTTCTACTACTTTGCAATAAAACATATTTCACTAATTTATATCTTATAAATAATATATTTAATTAACTATATAGTGCATAACGTTTTCCATATAATTAAAGAATTTTCCCTAGAAAAATTTATCCATCTCTAACAAAATATTATTATAATTAAGAAAATATCAATGTGTGTATTCAATCTTTGAATCTAATTTATAATAATATAAAATATAAAAATTATATAGATCTTACACTCTATAGATGTTTGAATCCTCTTAAATAAAATAGATCTTCATAAAATACATTGATTTAATTAATATTTCTTTAAAACAAATAAATAAAACCCACTATAATAAGTGGAAACAAACATGTATTGAAAGCACATTAAATTTACATTGGCACACAAAAATCAAGGGAAAACATAAACAGTGAGATCATATCCCAAACATAAAAATGATCAATAGGAAAGAAAAATAATAAGTATGAAATTACAATGCCTAAATAGAATCCATCACAAGGAAAAGAAAAAAACATGGAAACATAGTATATGTTAACTCTAAAATGGAAGGATTGGCTAAAATTCCACTAATCTAAATGAAAAAAAACTTGAACACCATAATTAAATTTTGCCTCTATCCTATAAAGGAAAAAATAGGGGTACCATATTTAGTCAAATCAATACAATTATCATTAGTAAACACTCATTTTATCCACCATATTTACTACCAATCTAATAATAAAGTAAACCCAATTCATATTCCTTTAAAAAGAATTGTCTAGGATCCCACAACCCCATTGGTAAGTTACAAAGCAATCATATTATTCAACAAACCATAATTCTCATTGGAAAAGATTCAAGACTATGTTTCCCTACCCAATTTTATAATATTTAGAAGCTTGTTACTCCCCCAAGTAACAATATCCATTAATAATAATAAATATTTGAGTTAGAGTACCTATGCATAGGGACTCAATCCAACGGCCATAAATATTATTTGGTGCATATTTCACCTAGACCATTTATCATCCAATAATGTGTGCAATGTAGAATGCATTGCAATGGCCCACTTTATACCTATGCAATATTTAATTTTTTTTATTACCATGCACTCTCAAAAGAGAGGAAGAATTGGTCTATGTCTAAAAAATATATATATTTTAAATGAGAATTATAGTAATAGACTTGATATTTTGATACCTAAGGATCTTGATTCTACTTTGGTTGAGCATAATTTAGCTAATCAAGACTTAATCCTTCTTGATTCCTCCCAGTTCATGTCTCTAGAAGTCCAAAATTCATTTGATTCATAGGTGTTACTTCAACAAAAGGTCTAGTGAAAATATTGAGGCTAATTTGGTTGGTATCGATTTAAATGCTATGGTTCTTGTAATGATTGTTTCTACTTGAGTGAAGAATCTATAGATTAGGCAATGCTATAAGGCCTCAAAATTGTTGGAGTTAAACATGATGTTAGTATTAAAAATAAATCTCCTACTCCATTGAGTATTCAAAAAATGGATCTTAACAAGAAGAAAACTAGATAGCAGAAAGGGAAGATGTCAAAGGAAAAATTAATTGAATATTAAGTTATTTGTTCTTTAGATTCCCACTTTCCTCTCCTTCAAAATTGATTGTTATCTCATGGAATGCAAGATTTTTTGGATACTCTCCTCATCAAAAGGATGTTTGGGATCTCATCCAAATTCATAAACCTAATATTAGTTTTCTTCAAGAAAAAAAAAATTCTATAGAGGAATTTTTTGCTATTTCCATGTTTTTTTGGAAAGATAGCAAATTTCAATGTGTGGATGCATAGGGATTTCAAAGAGGGATAGATTGTTTGTGGTTAACTCATCAATTAATACCTTCTTAATATTCACTTGTAAGTATTATTTATATTTTATATGTATAGGTTTTGATTCTAGTAATTAAATTTTTTTATCTCGTGTTTATGCTCTAATGAATTTTTAGGGCATAGGATTTTTTTGTCACATATTTAGTTTACTCACTCATTATTTATTTTTTCACTTGGATTTTGGAAAGGGAATATAATATTATTCTTTCTCATGATAAGAAACTTTTGGGGATTGAATACACTTGTTTTCTCTTTAGCTTTATTGCATGAAAATACTTCCTTTCTAAATCTTACAAATGTTGGACCAAGTGGAGGCCTTTATACTTCGAATAATAGAAGGTGTAGATATACTTCTATTCAAGATAGTTTGGATAGGTTTTTAGTCTCAATTGAATGGATTGGGGATAATCTAATTACTTCATCTAAAATTTTGCAGTCGCATTGTTTAGATTATTAGCACATTAATTTTTTTCCATCTCTTTTTTAACTTGTAAAACACTAGCATTCAAGGTTCATTTAAGATAAATCAATCATCAAGAATTTATGAAGAACATGGTGGTGTAGTGTAGGAAAATGCATACCCTTGCATTTTCACACTTTTTTGGGCTCACCTTGCTTTATTTATCCCTATTTATGTCTTAATTGGTCCTATTTTGCATCCACAAGCCTAATGAATTACATCTTTTTGTGGCTAATCTCAACAAACATCAATGGATAAATGATAATTTAATGATTCTGGCTATGTTTCCTTAACTTTTGGGTTGGGACTAAGATGCCACCTAGGGCATATTTTTCCCCCAAAGGTCATGGAACCCTGATTTCAAATGTTCCTTAAGGTGGCCCCTTTTTTGATTTTGTGCCCTGAGTTTCATGCATCGGGACTAAGATGACACCTAGGGTGTCTTATTCCCCCTTAAGGTATTCTTAGGATTTAATTTAAAAACTCAATGAGATTTAGCCTCCTTTAATTAATGAGTTCATATGTCAGCTTGTTGTGGTGTAATTTTGAGATATTAAGCATAGATAAGTATAAATGCAAGGTTCCTTCTCTCATATTTTCACCTAGCAAACTGACAAGCAAACTGAGCATCCAAGCATTCAAGTATTTGAGCATTCAAGAGAAGTTCATCAAGCATTTGGAGCCATCATCAAGATTCAAGCATCATATCAAGTATATTCTTGCATCATATTCTTTTTTGAGCTAACATTTGTGATGTAGGTTTTGATTCAAGAAATTAATTCAAGCCAATATCTATCAAGCATTCCTTTCATTCAAGATCTACTCTCAACCTAGAAACTTCACACAAGTTTGTAGATTTCACAATAAGGGTTTGGTGAGTTGCAACATATCACTTTGTTCATTCATCATTTCCCTCCTTCATTTCATTTTATTTCAAGGTTTAATTACCAACTTGGGGTTTGAAAAAGGAAAACCCCCATTTACTAATAATCAACAAGCTTTTCCTCTCTTGTGTGTTTTTTATTGTAGATTTATATTGAAGACTTGAATATCATTTGAAGTGAAAATTTGCAAAGTTGCATTGTAAATTTGTCATCTTTAAGGAAACTCACCTGCAATTTAGATCTGGAATTTTTAGAACTTGAGATCTAAGAAGAAGGAATTGTAGACCTTGAACCTTAGGACCACATTCGAATATTTTTGAAATTGAGAATGTGACTAAGTCACCACCTAGGGCATCTTAGTCTTCCTGATGGTATTTTTCAAAAATTCTTTTAGATTCAGTTTTGACATATGAAGATTTTGCATCTGCCCCAAAAAATAGCAATGAGACTAAGACAACAGTAAGGGATCCTTAGTCCGCCCTAGCATATTTTGACAACATTTTTACATTTTTAAAATCCTTATCACATTTCCAAAATTGCCAAGTACATACAACATAACTTTTTGTTACTTAATTTCATCATTTGCATCCATCATTTAGCTTGCATTACTAGGTTTTGTGAGTTCAATGTTGTCTTTTCCAAGATTTTTCTTGGTGGTGAACCCATCAAAGCTTAGAAAACCCCCTTCTAGGTCTTCCTTGTTGAGAATTGACTAACCTTCGAGGTTGATAGTCAATACAATTTGGGTTCCTAGGACATTATTGAGTGGATGATGGAGATTTGTGGCATTTCCCCCACCTATTTTCTTTCTGGTTCATTATGGTAAATCTAACATTTTAGATAATTCATTCATTTTTCTTATTTGGAGTTCATTAAGTTCTATATCTAGGTTTCATTCATTCTTTCATTTCATCTTGCATTAATGAAAGTGCATCTATGGTTTCTCATATTTTCATTAGTGAAAGTCCATATATAGGTTGCATTTTTGCTTTCTTGCATCATTGTATCTCATTGAAAAACTGAAAAGTGCATTGTCAATCATCATAATTTCATTTAGGAACATTTTTATTGCATTCAACTTTGCATCAATTTCTTGTCATTAGTCACTTTTTCTTGTATTCATTTGCACACTTTTCTATTTCTAGACATCTGCTTTTCTATGCTTCTGTTGCTACTTTCAATTTTTTGTTATAGTTTGCAAAATTACTATTATTCCAAGTGTATTTTGAAATCATTTCAAGCATCATTAGATTTGAAAATGCTCACATTTCTGAAACTTTGCATAATATGATTAAAATTATTGTTCACTTTTGCATATACAATGTTTACATTTATAAAACTTTGCATGAGTTTGATAAAAGTGATTTTCACTTTTGGATATACATTGTTTGTATTCTTAAAGTTTTGCATACATTGGATAAAAGTGTTTTGTTTCTTTGGATATACATTGTTTACATTATTAAAGCATTACATGAGATGGTTAAAGCTACTTTTAATTTTGTTCAAGCAATGTTAGTACCTTACCTTTCTAGGAATGCTAAGAAAAAGTTCATATCCCCTCCCTCTGAGAGTGTTTTAGTGAAAGAAACCTTGGAAAATCCTAACGATCATATTTTTTCTTCTCCTAATATCTATCCTATTGGAAAAGAAGATAATTTGGAGTTAGAAGAAGCAACCAATGAGAGTTTTGAGAGTCCTAGTTGTTTCTCTCCTTCTACCTCTTTTTGTGGAAAAGACATTGATGAACAAGAAGAAACAACCATAGATAATCATGATGACCACATTACATAACAAGAGACCATTAAAACCTCAACTAGTCTAGATTCATCTCCCAACATCTTCACCTCTTGTGATAATGTTCTAGAGGATGAAAGTGTAAGTGAAGATATGTTGGTGTTGGATGATCAAAACTTTAAGATCTATCACAACCCCCTTTACGATCCTTCCCTTACCTATCCTATTTTGGAAGATATTATAGGACAAAGGAATTAAATTATGGATAATCATGATAATTATGTTTATTCTTCTCCTAGTATCTCTCCTAGAGTTGTGGGGAAGATTCCTTGGTGTTAGAAGATACAACCAATGAAATTCATGAGCAAAAAATTCTTGAACAAGATAATGACATCATTGATAAGTAATACAATTCAACCATTGATCATTCACCTACTTGCAATGAATTCATTTTGTAAAAAGTAATCCATGAATGTCAAGAAAAATTGGTTCATAGCTCTCCTAAAAACTCTCCTACTAGGTAAGATATCACGATGGAAGATAATGAGAACATTGGCAATAGTAATTCCTTAGATGAGGTGATGAAGTAACATTAGACTCCCCTTCACTAAGAGATCATGAAAATAAGGATAATTCTTCAAAGGTTATGCACATTAGATACCCCTTGGAGTACTCTCTTGAGCCTAAACTTATCATTTATTTAGCCTCTCAAAAATTGCAAGTTCAAAACAAACCTGTCCTTATCCTTGATTCACCTAAGAACAATGTTTTGCAAAAATTGAGTTACAATACCATATCTCATGCATACAACACTAGAAATAATCTGCAACCAAGACAAACACCTTCAACATCCCTCCGATTTCCTAATCATATATTTCCTAGTGCCCCTCATTTTCCCTCAGAAAGTGGAAAGGAGTATAATCTTGTCGAACAATTTAAGAATACTCCTGCAAAGATATCCCTATGGGATCTAATTCAAAATTCACCTATTTATCACAATATGCTTCAAATAGCCTTGCAACAAGTTGTGGTTCCCTCTAGTGCAAAACCGAATGACATAGCAGCCCTGATTCAAGGAATAAATGTTGATACTGTTTTCCACCAAAGTGAGCTCCCTCCTTTGTAAGTGCAAAAACAACACGAAGCTTTCATAATAATATCTCAATATAAAAGTGTAGGGATAAAGAAAACCCTTGTTGACAATGGATCAGCCCTTAATGTGTGTAGTGTGAGCCTTTTGGATAGGCTTGGCATTGATAAATAAAAAATTCAACCTGAATCTTTATCTATTAAGGGATTTGACAATGTCAGAAAATAATCGCTCAGTGTGATCACTTTACCTATTACAGCTAGAAAGGCCACATTAGAAACACTGATTCATGTTATGCCTCATGATCTTTCATATAGTCTCCTTTTAGGTAGGTCATAGATTCATGCAATGAATGAGGTGCCTTCCACTCTTCATCATAAAATGAAGTGTACATACTTGAAGCTGACCCTAACCCAAATAATTGTTTGAACATTGAGAAAAACAAGGAGAATCCTTTGGCAACATTAGTTCACCAAATACACAAGTGGAACCTGTGTAATAGAAAGATGAAGAGAAACATATCGAGGAATTCACAAAGCTATTAGAAGATGATTGGGGTTCCTTAAACTTTGAACCTACATTCATGGGAGAATAGAAGATCATAAACAAAAACTTTGAAAAAGGAAAATAAAAAGTGGTAATGTCAACACAAAATTTGGAAGACCCTTTGAAAGAATCCACCTCAACCACTTTAGAAGAAGAAGCAAATTATATGAAATTTTTTAATGAGCTAGACTATCAACAACCACTGAATTCTCAAGTGATGAAGAAACTTTATGCAAAGGTTATGAAATGATGAAACAACTTGGTTATAGTGGAAAATGATGTCGTGCTAGAGAATAAGGTATTTGTGTCCCTATAGAGCCTAACACACAAGAAAATACTAGTGCTCTTGGTTATTGTCCTTTGATAGAAATAAACAAGCCTTCACTTAACATCAACACTCTTACAAAAGATTCTTCTAAGCCAACATTAACAATATTGCATCCTAGATTGATAGACACTAGTGTTCTTGATTGTTATCCTTTGAAAGAAACAAAGAAATCCTCATTTAAAATTAATGTCATCATGCAAAACACTAATGATTCAAATTTGTTATATTTTACACCTTCCTTTAAACAAGAGTACAAAATCTCACAATCTAGAGAGTCTTGTGTAAGTATGACATCTTGTACTAAGCAAAAGATATCTTTGTCGTACAATAATGAAACATCCTATAATTTTGATCAAGAGAGCCTCTTATTGAGACTCCTCTGAGATCTTTTGATATCTCTCTCCCCAAGAACACAGCATAAATTTTACTACAAGAGTTGATTTTGTGTATATCATAGAGTTCATGGTAATTCTACTAATGAATTTAAGGCTTTGACAAATAAAATTCAATATCTTAAGGACTATGGTGCTCTCCCTTGGGTTAAGGCACCTAGTTCCTCTTTTCATTTTGGCTCATCCTTGTCTTGCACTAAGTGGGTACAAGGGGTTAGGTAGCCTTGTCCTCGTATGTTACCTAGATCATTTCCTATTTTGACTAGTTGACCACCTTTTATGTACATAAAAGAGCAAGCTTGGGATGTGGATGACATGCCTTAAGTTAGCTCACATGTGACATGCTGAGTTATCTTTAGAATTGTATTATTAGGGGAAACCCTTCCATCCTATTGCATGACATATCTTATTGTAAACATATGACTTGGCATAGGGCTTTCTAAGTAAACTCTCATATCTTCTTTTACTTTAAATCAATTTCTCATAGAAATGGTGTTAGCAACCGCTTTAAAGTGGGGGCATACATCGACACTCATGTTTCATTGTGCGATTTTCTTTCTTCCTATGATGTGCACATCCTTTTCTTCGTGGTGTCATTTGGTTTGATTTCCTCTGAGAGCATGATATTTTATTGTCCACTCGTGGAAACATTAAGTGCAATTTTCTCTAGGATGAGACCTTGCACTTGTCCACTCTTGGAAACATTAGGTACGGACCTTTTATTTATCCTCTCTTGGAGATATTTAGCATAATGTTCCCTAAGAAGAGACCTCGCATGAATGAAGTAAAATCCCTTCAAACATCCCTTTTTCCTATTGCATTTTTTCCCTTTTTTCACCATATTAAAGTCATGGAGGTATGGCTTTGATATGGCTCCTTGGGGCTCACCTAGTGAACAACTAGCTTCAATAGCCCTTATGAGCGTACATTTTCTCTTTTGTCCTTATCATAGTCATGGGGATATGAATTTGATATAGATCTCTTGGTGCTCACCTAGTGGACAACTAGCTTCACTAGCCCTTATGAGCATGCACTTTGTTTGCATAGTGGACAACACGTTCCACTTGTAAACCTCTATCTGACAAATAGCCTAGACCCAGTCCACAATGCATTGGATGGCCATTCAAAGCTTGATCCATTGCCTTTTTCTTTTTCCTTTTTCCTTTTTCTATATTTGATGGTGTATGTTTGTGATCTAGTTATGGATTCATATATCATCTACATGTGTGTTCCTTTATGCTTATGTTGGTTCTCCATAGGATCTTGATCCCAGGGGCTTGGCCACCCGCTTGATTATGTGGTTGGCTACTTTAGTGTGAGTTTGAAGCAAGTTCATCCTCTCACTAAAGTGTGGCTAAATGTACTGTAGGAAAATTCATACCCTTGCATTTTCACAATTACAGTAAGGGCCTACCTTGCTTTACTTATCCATATTTATGTCTTAATTGGTCCTATTTTGCATCCACACGTCTAATGAATTACATTTTTTTATGGCTAATCTCAACAAAAATCAATGGATAAATGATAATTTAATGATTCTAGTTGTATATCTCTAATTTTTGGGTCAAGACTAAGATGCCACCTAGGGCATGTTTGTCCCCCAAAGGTCCTGGGACCTTGATTTATAATGTGCCTTAAGGTGGCCGCTCTTTGGAGTTTGTCCCCTAAGTTTCATGCTTCGAGACTATTAAGATGCCACCTGGGGAATCTTAGTCCCCCTTGATGTAATTTCTAGATTTAATTTCAAATCTTGGCTAGATTTAGCCTCCTTTAATTAATGAATTTATATGTCAACTTGTTGTGGTGTAATTTCGGGATATTAAGCATAGATAAGTATAAATACAAGGTTTCTTCTCTCATATTTTCACCTAGCAATCTAACAAACAATTTAAGCATCCAAGCATTAAAGTATTCGAGCATTCAAGACTAGTTCATCAAGAATTTGGAGCCATCATCAAGATTCAAGCATCATATTGAAAGGATATTCTTGCATCATGTGTGTTTTTGAATTAACATTTTTGATGTAGGGTTTTGATTCAAGCAAGCAATTCAAGCCAATATCTATCAAGCATTCCTTTGATTCAAGATTTGCATTCAAGCTAGAAACTTCACACAAGTTTGTAGATTTCACAAGGGTTTGGTGAGTTGCAACATATCACTTTGTTCATTCATCATTTCCTTCCATTTTATTTCATTTCAAGTTTTAATTACCAACAAGTAGTTTGACCAAGGAAAAGCCCCATTTACTAATAATCAACAAGTTCTTCCTCTCTTGTGTGTTTGTGATTGCAGATTTAGATTGGAGACTTGAAGATCATTTGAAGTGAAAAGTTACAAAGTTGCATTTCAAAATTTTCATCTTCATAGAAACTCACCTACATGCTAGATCTGGAAGTTTCAAAACCTTAGATTTGAGAAGAAGAAAGTGCAAACCTTGAGCCTCAGGACCACATTCGGATATTTCAAAAATTTATAATGGGACTAAATCACCACCTAGGGAATCCTAGTCCTCCTGATGGTATTTTTTTAGAAATTCTTTCAGATTGGGTTCTAGTATTCTAAGATTCCATGTTACATCTACCCTGAAAAAATGACTTGGCTAAGAAAATAGTAAGGGTGTCATAGTCCTCCCTAGCATATTTTGACAATATTTTTGCATTTGTAGAATCCTCATCACATTTCTAGAATTCCTAGGTACATACATCATAACTTTATGTTACTTAATTTCATCATTTGCATCCATCATTTAGCTTGCATTACTAGGTTTTGTGAGTTGAATGTTAAGTTGTCTTTTCCAAGCTTTTGCTAGGTGGTGAACCCCTCAAAGCCTAAAGAACCCCCTCCTAGGTCTTCCTTGTTGATAATTTACTTACCTTTGAGGCCAATAGTCAATCAAATTTGGGTTCCTAGGACATTATTGAGTGGCCAAAGGAGAATAGTGGCATTTCCCCCACTTGTTTTATTTTTGGTTCAGGTAGTATGATGGTTAAGGGTAGCCCCTCCTTTGGTATGGTAATGTGTTCCTCCATTAAACAACTTCAATTTGGTAAGTTTAAAATTAAACAATGGAATCCATTTAGTTTTGGTAATATTTTTAGGAAAAAGAGACAAGTACAAGAAAAGTTGAATAATATCACTTTTTACATCCTAGAACTTGGCATGACGAAGGAAATACTTTTGGAAGAATTCTCTATTTTTAGGGAGCTTCATGAATGGAAATTTTGAGGATAATTTTTTGAAGCAGAAATAAAAGGTTACTTTTCTCTTGAAGGGAGACCAAAATACATGTTTTTCTCATTATTTAGCTAAAGCAAGGAGAACTACTAATGTTATTTCATCTATCATATTTCCTCAAGGTATTTAAATATCTTCATCTCAAGAAATTAATGAAGTTGTTCATCATTTCTCTCCTAGTTTAAGAAAAGTGGGCATGCACTTTGGAAGGGGGAAAGGGTTATCTTAGGTTCCATTCCTTTACTAGTTACTACTAAAATGAATGATTAACCAAACACACATATCACTCAAGAACTAAGGAATTGAAAAATGTTGTTTTGAAATGAAGAAAGGAAGGGTCTCTAGTCCTTATGGACTCCTAATTGAATATTTTTCAAAAAGTTATATGTTTTTAAAGTGGTACATGAGTCTCAAATTCATAAGAAAATTCTTAGAGAAATCAATTTTACTTTTTTGGCTTTGATTACTAAGAAAGTGGGGGCTAACACTTTTAATTTTCTTTTTCGAATTTCTCTCTATAATATTTCCCACAAGATTATTATGAAATTGATTTTTAATCATTTGAAATGTATTTTGGATTCCTTAATACCACCTAATTATAGTGGGCTTTGTGAAGGATCATTAAATTCTAGATGAGATATTTATTGCTTTGAAAACTATATGTTCCATGGGGTGTTCTAAGAATAAATTCATGTTTATCAAGCTAGACATGTTTAAGGCTTATCATAGGGTCTTGTGGTATTTTCTTTAAAAAAAAAATTCGAGTGTTGTCTTTTGTTTAGAATGGATTGAGTGGGTTATGAGTTATGTGGCTTCATATTCTATTTTTAGTTTTGATTAATGAAAATTTATCCTCTATTTTTTTGGCTTTTAGACGATTGAGAGAAGGTGATCCCCTTCTCCATATATTTTTATTCTTAATATATGGGTAAGGGATTGAGAAGATTTCATACATAGATGAGACTCACTAGGTGTATTCAAGATTGGAAAGTGGTAATAGATATTTATTCTCATTCTCATATTTAATTTTTAGGTGATAGCTCTTTAATGGGTGTTGCTACTATTATAGAGGCTACCAATTTGAGGAGATATTTGGATATGCATTTTATTTCTTTAAGCCAATATATTCTATTTTCTAATACTCCTTTGGACATTCAAAAGAGATTTTTTTTTTATAATTCAACAGAAGACAACTTCCTTTGGATTATCTTGGAATTGCATTACCAATTCATCTTCTTAATTGCCTCCATTACCCCTCTAAATTCCATTCTATACGACATTCTTGTCTATATATGTTTGGTTCTTTATGCTCCTAAAAAAATTTAGAGGAGTTTGATTCTATATCCAAAAAATTTAATAGGGTAGGGAATTTGGATTTTTATAAGTGGACTCTTATTAGTTGGGACTAGGATTGTAGGTCTATGAAAAATGGAGGTATTTGTCTTACATATTATGATTTTAATAGTCAAGTCTTGGTTGCTAAATTTTTTAGAGATGGTGTCAGAAAAGAAAACAAAAATTCAACCTTGGGACAAACTTCGTTTTCATAAATATTTATTTGGTGTTGAAACTAAGGAGCTTCTAAGAATAAGTTGTGTTAGGAAAGGCTTTATGATTTGGAATATTATTAAAAAGCAAGTATCACTTGTTAAGCAAGGATTTTTCCAGATTATTAATTCAAGTCATACTACTCTTTTTGTATACATTCTTGGATTCATTATCCTCTGATTCACACCTCTTTTCTCCATCTTGCTTTGAGTAATATTTTTCTAGAGGTTGGTTGGTCTAATTTTTTTTTACTTCAAGACCTCATGGTATGTAAGGGAAACCTATATGTACTATTAGAAGGATTTTAATTGTTGGCTAGTGGGGGCTGATCTAAATGATTGGGTTGATTTTCTTCTATAGTAGCACATTGACCTTGTTCTCTAGAGGAGGTTGATGCCCTTGCTTATGAATTCGATCTGAAATGGTTTATTCAATGTCTCTTAGATACCATCTCTTAAAACAAGAAAGAAATTTGGGTATGGCATTTTCCCTTGGTGGTAAAAGATCTTGACTAGTTATTGTTGGTCAAAGTGTTGGTGTACACATAGATGTGCACTTGGGTTCTTAAGCCTTCTTAGGTGTCCTTTACTTGGGTGTCAAGGAAATGGTCCTTGACACCTCTCCCTATCTTCTTGGGTGGTTAGGAGTCTCACCCTATCTTTGTGTTTGACCTCCTATCCTATCCACTTTTGGTGGATCTTGGTTTTCTTCTCCTTTCCTATTTAAGCAAGGTTCATTGTACTCTTGCATTCATCTCTTGAATATCATTTTGGCTTTTTGTGTGCTCATGTTTTGTAGAAGTTTGTCTTTCATTTGCAGATCTTGGATAACATTCTTTCATGGTATCAGAGCCATGCAAGTGAAAAGCTTCTTGTTTTAAGCAAAATCGAGCACTCGACCATTTCAAGGTTCAATTTTAAATTTTTTTTACAATTAGGAGACCGTACTAATCTATTTTATGTAGAAAAGTTGTAAAAAATCGAAAAAAAAAAATTAGCAGAGGGCTTTTCAACCCTCTGCCCATCTACCCATTTTGGGTACAATCTTGGTTTTTGTAGGCTGAGGTGCATGAGAAACCAGGCAATGGGAAACAATATTATGCAGTGAATGGTGTTTCTTTCCAGCGTCCCACCACACCGTTGAAGCTTTCAGATTACTATGATATTAGTGAATTGTTCACCGTGGGTGGTATTCTTGACAGTCCTGATGGTACAAACTTCCCTCTGTTGAAGGGGCCAATAATTGGTGCACAACATTTGATACCCACGCCAGCCGTGCGTTTGTGGTGAAGCATTTCATTTGTTGCTGTTGGTTCAAATCTCTGAGCCACCACTGTCGTCGTAGTTGATGCTCATGCCCTTGCTGCAAACTCCGCTGAGACAAAGATTCATTCTCCTCCCTGTGTGTTGACAGCACAGGCTGTGTGGAGAACAAAGCCTTGTTGTTCCCGTCAGGAAAAGGCCTCACTTTTCCGCTGAATCCACGTTTGCAAGTCAAAGAAGAGGAGACAATTTGCATTTTCCAAGGAAACCTTATTAGAGGCGTAATATCTTTGTTGTGTTTGATTTGTTGGTCAAAGAGTGTGCTCTTTTTTGGCAAGTTGGAGGGGGCGAATGTCTCTTGGAAGGCGTCAAATTTGGAAGACTGCCTGCTTTGAATCCTCGCAGCACCTGAAGAACCTCCTTTCTGGCCCACGCTTAATCTCTTCACAACTCCTCGACCCAAGGAAGACTCGCGTGGCTGTCATTGGATTGAGCAGGCCATGATTTGGCGTAGGGAGGACACGTTTTCTTCACTTTGGCTGCAACTTCTATCATTTGGACAGGGCGTGATAGGCATGTTTCATTTCCAAACCGTCAATCCCTCTGCGTTTTGAAACCGTTGGCTTCAGCATTTGTCATTGCTCACTCAAATCTCTCAACCAATCTCAAGCTCTGAGTCAAAATGTTGTCATTGCCAAATGGCAATGAAGTGACAGTGATGGCAGTTGGATCTCACATGTAGATCCACGCAAGTTCAATAGGACTTAGTCAAATATTCTCCTCTCTTCGGTAAATTTTTGCTTAAACTTTTGCTTTGGATGGTTTATTAATAGCATTTGTTTTCACAATCTAGTGATTAGTTAAAATTAATTGCTAAATCACCATCCTTTTATATCACAAGTTTGAACAAAAGAGTAGATATTTTAGTTTTTTTGTCATAGTTAAAAATTTGTAAAAGAGTAATATTCTTTTGCAATGAATGTGACATTTGTAAAACACACTAAGTTATAAAGTGTCAAAATTTGGGGGGTCTCTCTTTCAATAGTTTCAGGGAGGCTTTTTGCATTTTCTTTTTTGCACATTTAAACCATGTCTACATGTTGCATAATCAAGTGTATATATCATAGGAGCACTCAACATGGGGATGAATTTTGCCCTCATTTCTCTCACACTATCTTTTCATTATTTTGTAAGATTGCAAAATAGCCTACTCCTATCTTTCTAGATCCACCACATTGGGATGCATATCTACTTGACATTTCATGTCTTTTCGTAGAATCCCATCTTGTTGATTTGGATGACACTATTGAGGTCATTCGTCTTCTTTTTGATGTCAGCTTTGGTGAAGTTGCATCACCATCGTTTTTAGATATTCTTGCTCATGCCTTGCCTATTTCAGCTTCTATAGTGACAGTATTAGATTCTTATGGTTCTAGTTATCATCATACATCTATGAACCCTGTGGTCCTTGTTCCCGAATCTTTGTCACACATCAGCTTTGGCTTGAAGATCATTGAGCATTCTATGAGGACATTATGGGCATCATCTACATCTTTGGATCTTGTGCAAAATTTAGAGACCTTTATACTTCTTTTTGCATGTTCCTATCAGGATGGGAAGATTACTTGCACACTTCAACGGTTCGCCTTCTTCCTAAGGGGAGAAATGTGGTTCAACATTCATGGTCTCTCTTTGGTGTTCTTTGTCGAGCATCACTTGGGACTGTAGGATTCATCATCTTAATGGGGGGGCTCTTTAGTCTCTCTCTTTCTCTCATATGGGGGGAATATCTCTTGTACTTTTGTGATAGAAGTAGTTCTTGGGGGGTCTGATTCATCCTTCTATCTTTCTTCTTCTTTCAATTGTACATTGTTTTTGTCTTTTTTGTCTCTCATTTGGAGAGGAACTTTGCTCCCACAACGTTTTTTCCTTTTCTCCATTTGTGAGAAACTTTCTTGTTGTTTGTACATGGGCTCCTAACATTGCCTTGTTGTTAGGATCCATCTTTTTTATGCCCACCTATGTTATGCTTAAGGGGGGTGTTGGTGTACACATAGATGTACACTTGGGCTAATGCTTTTTCTCTGAATCCTTCTATTTGAAGATTATGGGATTTTACGTTCCCTTATATAGCTTGGGGTATTTGGAAGGAATGTAATAATAGAATCTTCAAGGAGAAGGAAAATCCAAAGAACATTGTGTATGAGAAATCTTATAGATTAATTGTGGAAAATTTCAATAGCATCAGTCATCAAGAGAATAAAATGGAGGCAATGGTTTGTTCTTCCTATGACCTAAAGATGGTTAAGGATTGGAATATCAAAAGTGATGTGTCAAAGGCCTGAAAACCAACTAAAAAGAATCGTGAAGGAGTTTGTTGGAGTCATCCTCCTAGTGGTTAGATAAACGCTAATTTTGATGGTGTGGCTAAGGGAAACTTGAGATTGAATAGAAGTGGGGGAGTGATAAGAGACTATAGTGGCAAGTTTTTTGCGGCTGTGGCCATTTTCTTAGGCACACAGTCAAACCATGTTGTCGAAGCCATTGGGCCTTTTCAAGTTATTGACCTTGCTAATAGAATGAATTTTAAAAGTATTTGGTTAGAGGGTGACTCTAGAAACATTTTTGAGTGCCTCCTAGGCAAGTCCCCTCCTTCATGGACTATCAAATGGTGGATTGAAGATGCCAAGTCTCTCTTATCTAAATTTGATAAGGTTAGAATAACTCATTCCTTTAGGGAAGCAAATAACGTCACCGACTATTTTGCTAATGAGGGGGCTAAACACAAAGGGCATAAGACATGGCAAGACCTCGTTGATTTGGGAGTTCATGTAAGGGATTTAATAGATTATGATATCATACATGGGAAAGTTGCCACATTGATGATGAAGGAGAATAAGGCCAAGTACAACAACATCATTAGATTTTTTAGGGCTGTTGTAATTAACTCTATAGGCTATATGAGTTGGCATGTGTTTATGGGTGCTTTGGTTTAGCTGTTGGCAATGGATTCATGGTTCTAGCTCTGATAGCAACAAAAGTAAGGTGAATGCGATAATGGTGGGAAGCAGAAAGAGGGTGGAGCTGACTAGCTATGAGATGCACAAGAAAAATTCAAAGGTTTGGAGGCAAATTGAGTGGGGTGGGTTACTACCGTTCACTGAAAAGCTTCATGGTCTTGACCCAAAAGCTATAGAGTATTTTGTTAAACAATGGAGGAATGGTGAAATTATTCTCTTTGGGAGGAAGGTCAACGTGGATGAGAACCTTATATGGGGATGTCACTGGTATTTTGACTGAGGGGTTGAAGTTCTTTCATGATAGAAAATTTTCCGATGAGGTTGTTATCAAGTTCCCCAAAACTGATAAGGAAAAGGGAGAGTTGGTTAAAATTTCCAACAACTATTTTGATGCAGAGATGATCAAGACGATTTGGAGGAATGTGCTTAGAATTATAATGGAATACTTCATGTTGGATGGTGGATTTACTAGAGTCTATGTATACCATTTCGCCCTCTTCAATAATTTTTTTGTCATAAGGTAAGGGTTTCCTTCCCTCACTACCTATACTGCTCCTTGAATAATAGCATGGAAGAACATAAAAGGAATCCTAGGAAGGATCCAATCTTGCATACCAGCCTCATTCGGCTAATTTATGAGCATTTT
Organism: Sequoia sempervirens; assembly: GCA_007258455.2. Classification (NCBI taxonomy): domain Eukaryota; kingdom Viridiplantae; phylum Streptophyta; class Pinopsida; order Cupressales; family Cupressaceae; genus Sequoia; species Sequoia sempervirens. The sequence goes on along the minus strand of VDFB02271358.1, from coordinate 731,818,829 downwards.
AAGAACATGTAAGCCTTGTCTAACCCTATTACAACTTCGGCCTCAAAAGGATATGATACTGACAACATGTCTGAGGAAAAAGATAACTCAGACATTGAGTGGAAAGAGGAAGACCCTCCCTCCCCTAAGAATTCTGGTAAGAAAACCCTTCTAAGCAAGCAAGTGATTAAAAAAGAATGCTCTGTGAAAACCCCCATTGACTCTGCTCGGAAAGAGAATTTAAAGAAGGACCCCCTGCTAATAAATTGGTTTCTTATTTTGAGGATTCCCCGAAGGAGAAAATTGATGCCTCTAAAGCTAGTGAGGATTCCTATACCTCTTACCCTACCACTAATAGAGATAATAGACCTAGATTCCCTAGAGATCTCAACCCTGAAGACCACTACTTCAAGCCAAACTAGGAATTTCTTGATGATATTTTAGCTATTGCAAGAAATGGGGTTGTTGACTATTTTAGGATTATGAAGTGGTTCTTTCATGAGGTAAAGGACCTTAGTTTAAAAAATAGGGCTCTCACTAGCGAGCTGGAAGAGATGGAAGCTAAAGGTGCTTCCCAAAATTCTGTTGGGGTTTCGTGAATTGAGGAAGATATGAGGTTGATGGCCGAGTGCCTTCAACGAAATGTTGAGCTCATAGACAAGATGAAGAAGGATAATGAGGTTAAGGTTAAGCTCTTGGAAGGAGAAATTAGCAAAATCAGGGAAACTATGAAAAATATCATAGAGCATAACCACAGAATTGTGAAACAAAACACTACTATCTTGAATACTATGGTTGAGAAGATGGAAAAAACCCAATAGGGGTTGCTAGTCATGGATTTGGAAACTGACAAGGAGAAAAGCAAGATAGAGGGTGATGGCATCTCGAAGAGGATGAGAGCCTACCTAAAAAGAGAGGTGAATTCTACGCCCCAGGAGATGCAGGCTCTGAAAAAGAGCACCCAAGAGATGTGCAACCTTGAAGTTGAGGCTGTTGTGACTTTAAAGTTCTTAGGATAGCTTTGGTTGTTTCTTTGTGCTGGTCTCTTCCCGGCCTTTGTTGGCTCTAGGTCGGTGGCTGCTGTTATTTTCTAGCTTTTTTTGTTTTATAGCCTTCCTGTTTTTTGGGTTCTATAATATTTAATCTTTCTCTTGCTTGTAAATTTTGTGGTTTCGGATCCCTGTAAAACCCATTAAACAGTTGTTACTGTGTAATAATCCTTCTGTAAATTTTCTAAATTCTAAAACTCGTATATTTATTTATTATTTAAAAAAAATGTTTTGCTTTGGTTACTGTGTTTTCTTTCTCCAGGAGATTTAAAGCTTTTTCTGGTCTATTGTTGTCGCTGGAATTAGGACACAGTGGTAGACGGTGCTGTCAAGCGACGCTAAGAGAGCTCTGATGCGGTGCAAAAAGCTTTCAAGAAATACACATATGCTTAAATACACACATTACGCACAATCTACGCTCTTCTTCTCATTTTGTCTCCTCCAGATCGAAGAGTTGCCGCGAGCACCTCTTAATATGACAGAAAATCTTACACGGCCTTTGGAAACGTTAGCTGAAGAAACATGGGTCCTCAGATGTTAATTATTTTATCTAGAGTCGTGCATTTGTAATTGAATGAATGTTCTGCGAATGAGCAGTACGTTAGTACGAGCTGGTACTTCTTGAGCTCCTATTTTTTATTTTGAGGTTAATGACGGGTCATATCGACGGTCATCCAATGCTTATCTTGCATTTCAACCGTCGATTTGCACATGTACATTTAGGCCGGCTCCCTGAGGTATGGTTCTAGTAAGGACTGGTTTCGTGGAGATTGACCCATACAGCAAGAGTCCCCTTTCGGATCCATCCTGTCAGAGCCAACCGCGTGATTATTGCATTTAACCAAAACCCTCATTTATATCCCAGCTGGAAATACTCTTGGCTTTAGAGTGTTACCGGTTGAGTCGTCCCTTAGGTGAGTACTTTTTCCCCAAGGCGGGCCCTCTAAGATAAACAAAAGTGAGCAAAGACACAATTCGTAACTCGATCGATCTTTGATGGCACAAAGAAAGAGAATGTACGCAAAAATTCCCCTACTCACACTTGCACAAGATGTTCAATTTTTAAGCCCAAATTGAAGTGTTTCAAAGCAATAAAATGTATTTTGAGTGTTTCTCTTGCACCCTAGATCGCACGAAGCGTAAGGGGAGAGGATACGTACTCAAAAGAAAAAATCACACAATTCAAACACTTGTTCATTTTATAACCTTCAAAGCAATTGTGAGTTCGTTTTAAGCACCAAAATGAAGTGAGTTTTGCTTGTCCAATTTTTAGCCCAAAACAAAATCTAGTAAGTTTGTCCTAAGATTCCTTTTAAGCCCTTTGCAATGAAAATCAAGTTGTTCGTTTTAGACCCAAATGAAAATTAGTGTTCTAAAACAAAAGGATAAACAACTTCGCGAAGTAGTGTTGATCAACACTTAAAGTGTTAAAAAACACATTGTGTTTTCAAAAAAAATCATCCTCCTTTCGTTTTCATTTTGCTAGCCTCCTCCTTGTTGACTTTTCACTTTTCGCTTTTCCTTTTTGCCTTCGTTGTTCGTTTGTACCTTGTTCACTTGTCTTTGTTCGCTTTTTTGGTACCTCCTTCGTTAGTGTTTGTACCTATAAGAGAAAAAGCCAATCATGTGATGTTAAAGTCACTAAAACAATAAGAATTTTTTTATTTTTTTTAATGAAAGGTCTATATGATTCTGCAATCATTAAAGGCCAATATCAACTCATACAATTTTATGAATAAAAGCCCAATGAATAAAACAAGGTATCCTTAAATGCATTAGCCATGTACTCATTGACCTTGTACCCTCCACCCAACAAGTATCATTTATGATAAATAGAAAGAAATATCTTCGCACAAAATTTAAATCTCATGCATTCATCATAATATGTTGAGTTTTATGTTTGATGATATTTTGTAGCTAATCAAAGCATAATGAATAAATCAGATGTTGAGTTCATAAGCAGCAGATGTTGACTTCCAAGTTAAATGCATTTATGAACACCAGTCATTAATTGTTTCTAGCTATTATGTCACCAATACAGCCATTAAGTCTGCTGCGTGGAATCAAACTTGTGTTTGCTGTCTATATACAGATTTCTATATTTCCACCTGGTTCAATCTAGAAAATGCTCATGCCAAGAGTCTGTGAGTTCTATTACTTGGTCTGCATATCAACTCAGACAAGCACTCAAATCTGTGCACCATCTGCATAAAAGGAGCATAAGAACTATTGATGTAAATAAAGCATGCAATTGGTAGGTTTAAAACCAGACTCCGAGGTATAGGCGTGTCAAGTTTCTCCTGTGAAAAATGTGTAAGCGTAGGCAAGGCGTGCTGACACTATGTGGAAGTATAGAAAAAATGCGTGGACTGTTTGATATTTCCAAAATCATAGACAAAGCATGTGGACTGTTCTTCTAGGAAAAATGTGGCAGCATAGACAAGGCATGGGAATCGTTTGATAGAAAATGTGGCAGCATGGACAAGGCGCGTGAAACTTTTGATAGAATGCTTGAAAGAACTATTATTTTGACGACCATGAGATGATAAATGTTGAGATGACCATCGTAAAAGCGCATTGGAATACTGGCATTGACTCCATCCGCCTGCTTGTCACACAATAAAATCTTTTTATTATTGAAAAATAAATAACGATCCCATCAATCTAACGTTGGAGGAGTAAATGCAGTTTGTAGGTGTAAGCTGAATCCAATCAACCTTAGCATCCACTCTTCCTCTGTTCTCCTTAATAGTCTTTCATCTGTCTCTCTCTTTATTGCACTCAATGCTCTTCACCCAAAGCGAATAATTGCTGATACAGTGCAGACTTCTACTTTTGTCAGAACACAGTCTGCTTTTCTATGGGCGCCAATTACAACAATCTTATGGGAGAGGGCCCAGTAGTCATGCACCCTAACTTTGCGCTTCTAATTATCCTACGTCAAAATTTCAAATCACTCCCAATTTTTTACAGCGGCTTACTTGGCAAGTTCTCTGCTTATAACTAAGGTTTCAGGGCCACATCAGCATGTGTTTTTGTCAAGGTGTCGAAAAAGGCCCTAAAAAATAGTGAGACCAATTCTCGTGCATTACATCATGAGTAGTTGAGCACTGATGTGGTATCACATGATTGGTTGCTTTTTAGATCAAAAGCATACATTTTGTTTAATTATGGGTAGTCAAATCACAACTATTGAACATTATATAAATGACTATTGGGTATTATATGTATGATTGGGTGCACGACTATTGGGCCCCGCACGACTATTGGGCCCTCTCCCCTAATAACTTTGACTGCCTATGCACCACAAGATCATCATGACAAATGTTGTCAAAAGGATGTTATTGTTTGATATGACATAATACAAAGAAAGCAATTAATTAAAAATAGCTCAAGATAAGAGAAGTGTGGACACAAAAAAAGCCCAATATCCATTATGATCTCAAACAAAAACATATGCATATTTATGTTTCTTACAGCGCCGCTATAGTCATTAGAAATGTTGTTTGGATTTGGAACGCATAGAAGTTAAAAGAAATGCACAACATTCATATGGAATAAAAGATATGCATAAAGATAAATGTGCAGACAGGTCTAGGATGACTATCTTGCTTCTAGGATTTTCCTATGAGTTATTAGCACTAGCAGATAACAGCCAAACTAATAAAATAATGCTTAAGTGTGGGCAGATATCTCAGGAGCCCCGTCCAATCATAGTCACCATCAGAAAATAACAAGTGTATATTGCAGCAGACAAAATACTTGTTAGCTTTGGAGTCCATTATTATAAATAAAAGAGTCCATTATCTTTATAGATTTAATTTAAAGTGGCTGGGTAACTTGCAGATTCGATCTTAGCATTAAAAGAAATTGACTAAAAGCCTATCCAGCCATACTGTATTTCCATTAATGATCAAACAAAAGTCATGACATCAAGCCGTGCATTGAATGAGTGATTGGAAGCTTAGAATGTCACGTGAAAGGAGCAGGGTTTCACAATCCTTTGGTTAAGCAACCGTAATAATGAACATACACAGGCAAACAGAGAAACAGTTGTGATAATGAAGATAAAATTTGGCCTAATCAAGTGGGAGTTCAGGGCTACTAGCTGTGAGATTGCTAAGAATAATCACCAAGTGTTAGACAAGGAAACAATTAGAAATATATATGCAATGACTAATTCCAGTGCTTCTAAAAGAAAAAAGAAGTCTGAGATAACTTGAATCACCATTCTTTTCTACCACAACCGCTATTACCAAACAACGACCTTGGTTCAAAATGTAAATAGCAATACAAAAAAAGAACAGGTTTGATATCTACATGATAAGTAACAAAGGGAAAAAAGCTTTAAGTTTTATATGGAAAGCAATGAAATACTTTATGCTTCCAAACTAGTGCTTGGAATAAACAGAGATAAACAACAAGACACGTTATATGATCTGCCCTCCTTCTAGCGCCATTTTGTAGACATCAAATCTGCAAATGGTTAACAATTTTAACATAATATCATCATGTTAGTCCTTTGCAAAACATTAGATTTTAAATCCCTATGAAATACTTGACTATAATGAAACATGCAAATTAGATAAACAAAGATGATCAAATGTACGCATATAAAAGCATAGTCAAAACTCTATTCCATAGTGGATTGGTGTCACATGTGCTAGTGACCCTTTCCCAATCCTTGATCAAAGTTAAGTGAAAATGCTATGAAGATGGTGGAGTGATGATGAACAAGATCAAATCTCAAATGAAGAGAGTAACCTTGCATAAAATTGTGGAGGATTTGCTTAAGCTTGTATTTAAAGATTTTCAAATGGCCAAAGTGGGACTAAAGATTCTACCAATGATAGGAGGACACTTGTCACATGTGATTGGTTGATGCATGTGCACCCAAGAGGGAAAATTTGAATTCAAATTTGCAATGAATGCTAAGTTTGACCTTTGGAAGGGGACATTAAGAACATGTAAGATAAATGCTCTGTTTGGTGTACATTTCCACTTGGGGGGAGATTCAAACTTGGAGAATATTCTTCCTTTATGCTTGAAAATAAAGATTTTGATAAATCAATCAATTTCATGAAGTGGAAATCTTGCAAACATTAGATTTAATCAGGATTAATTAGCTAGGATGATGATTAGGCTGATTTGACCAATTTGACTTGATTTAGGGATTTAAATAAAATCAAAGGGAGATGAATGATGATCTGAGATTTAATTAAATAAATGATTGATTTATTTAATCAAAGAGATGATGATAGGATCAAGTTTGATTTATTTGATTTAAGTTGATGAATTTACCCTGATAAATGGATGAGTGATTTTGATTGAATGCATAATGCTAATTTTGTGTGTCTACACTAAGAATGTCATAGAAAACAACAAAGTGGCTAGTGCTATTCTAACTACTAAGAATTTTTAAAATATGAGAAAGTAACATAGTATAACAAAACTAAAAGAGAATAAAGTAAAGTAAGTGATCAAAACTAAAGGGGATAAAGAAACTCCCCACAACAACCCAAGAAATGAATCCTACAACATATAAATACTTTCAATACCTACACACATAAGATCAAAGAAAAATATTGGGGCTATTTAGGGGCTTGCCTAAGTCAAACCCTCATTTCGGTGTTCTCACCTCCATAGACAATCAAATAGATAAATAGAGAAAATAATAGATACTCAAATAGATATATAGATGGGATAGTAAAATGCATAGACAAGGTATCTGAGATCCCAAGATGATTAAAGACATAAGACAACAGAGATATCACCTACAAGAATTTGGGAAGCCAAAGAGAGAGGGAGTTGCAAGAGCCAAGAGAATAGTAGAGAGTGTTGTAAGAATGTGAGAGTGTTGTAAAACGAAAGAGAGTTGTGCAATCTTGAGAGTGAGAGAAAGAGAGAGAAAAAAAGTGTATCCAAGAGAGAAAGACTCAAAGAGAATAATAGAATTGAAAAGATATATTTTAAAAGAGAGAAAGGAGAGAAAAGAGGGTTCCATAATTGTTACAAGGATTCCCAAGCTAATACCACCAAAAAAAGGAGGTGAAACATGGAAAGGTGTCTAGAAAACAGTCATTTGAACATCAAAATGTTGTGCTATGCTAGCGTGGTGTGTGGACATCTGAAAGACAAACTAGTGTCTAGAAAAATCATGCTACAAAATGATGGGAATGAGGAAAACACAAGGTTTGATAGAAAGCTGATGCACAAAGGTAGTTGTTGAAAAGGGGTCTTAGCATTGTAAGAGGGGGAAAGGCTAATACAGGGACTAAAATGAGCCTACACAAATACTAAGGGATTGAACACTAAAGTGGATGTGAAACTATATGTGAAATTGTAAGGGGTGCAAGTTTATGACATTACATTTTGCCACCACTTTAGCAAGTTTATGAATTTACATGAATATGCATACTAAAAGAAGTCTACTAAACAAAAATAACATCATGATGACAAAAATGATACTGTAGAGGAAGCAAAAAACTCCTTGAACCAAGGAAGCATGCTACCAAGCTAAAGAATTACAAAACAAACACATTAGACAAGAAATATCTACATAAGACAACAAGGTTAGAACATAAAATCCACCAAATCACAAGCTTAGAACATATAAACACATGGATAACACATACAAACATGCATAAACTAAAGGATTTGAGTTAGCAAAGTGTAAGAGAACTCAATATAGAAGGTTGTCTCAATAATATGCATCATCCCCAAATTGAGAAATAACACATAAAAAAATATAAATTGGGAGAAGAATGTAAGGATTGATTGCTTCAAGAGAAGAATGCATATAAAGATAGGGAAGAAACCAATTTCAAAGAGAGAAAGAAGTATATACTCAAGATGAAGAAGATGCAAGTCTTTGATCTTATATATACATGAAATTGAGCTAAAGTAAAAAGAGATTAAAGAGAATATATCAATCACTGCTAAGGAAGCAGATATTTGATCCAGCGTATCTAGATGTGAAGAAAGTAGGGAGATAAATTTGCAAGTTCTTGGTCCTACAAAATTTGACATGGGTTCTATAGGTTCTCAATCCTACAAAGAGGGAGCTTCATAGGTTCTTGGTCCTGCAACACTTGACTTAAAATTTCTCTAGAGGTTCTTGGTCCTACAAAGCTTCACTTGAAATACCCTTATAGGTGTTTGGTCTTGTAAGGCAAGATTAATAAGGTTCTCAGTCTTGTTAGGTAAGCTTGATTGTAAAGGAGATTTATAGTTTTTAGTCCTGCAAAGCAACATGTTAAGCTATAGACAAAGCATGTTAGGTGAAAAAGCCAAAACAGACACAAACATTGGATAGCATCAAAGAACTTAGTTGAAGGAGAAGATTTCAAATGGGGCTCCTTTGGCTAGGAACCCTTCAAGACACCATGAGGTCCATTCAAGGGAACATTCCAATTAAAGGACAAAAACAAGAAAGGGGTTCCTTAAGAAGGATGTAGATCTCTAGAATAAGTTATCACTACCCCCAAAATACAAGGGAGGAGAACCATGCAAGATACTATTATGTCGCTAACACAAAAAGAGTATGATTATACACAATAGTATATGACCATGAATGACAATGAGAAACTAAATTTACAACTACCACATAATGGGTAGAAACACAATAAAAGGAATGTGTAAGAACCTCATGAGAAGATGCTTAGAATGGATAGGATAGAGGTAGACCTTGATATCACTTGTCATGCAAAGAAGAGATAGGTGCATCAACAAAAATAAGAGTGATTGCACTAGAATCATGAAGTTGTTGTATTTTATTATTTAAGGCCTTACATTCACTAGTGGAATGGCTAAAAAACTTGATGGTATGCATAAAAATAAATTTTTTCTTTACCATGTTTATGAAACTTCTAATGTGTAGGAGGAGGAAGAGTAATCAAGTGGGCATTGAGAAGCCTCAACAAAATATGCTCTAGTTCAGATAAAGAATGAAAAGTAGGAAGAAATCATTTCTCTTGTGAAGAAAATTTGAACTACTCACAAGAAAAAGACATGAAAAAAGTAGATGATGGAGGAGGGGATAGAGATAAATGAGGAGGCTTGTAACACAAACCCCTTGCAAATGTGTGAGGTGCCAATTCCAAAGGCCCCTTAACTCCTTGTTCCATACACCCAAGACCATTTCCTTTCTACCCATGCTTAGAAATAATATTATATCCAAATCCATAATGTTATTGCAATTCCTTAGAAGTGGGAGGATCAACATTAAGGACATTGCAATTGTTGTGCACATTATCCCATGATACAAAAGAATAATCATCTTCGATAGCAAGAGTGAATGATATCATTGAAAGGTCTTAGTGGATAGGGTCGACTTTATATTCCCTAGTGAAGGATGATGTAAAGTCTAAGGAGCCCCAATCATAACTGAGACATGCATTTTATAGAGAAGAGGTAGAAGCAATAGACTTAGGATTTCTTTCTTTAGAAGGATCTTCTTTAGGTACATCTTTCTCAAGAGTATCCTTCATAATAGGTACTATTGGAGTAGACATCAACAGATTGGAAGATACTCAAGGGACAATATTTTTAAGAATAGGTGCAACTGAAGTGTGACTGACAACTACCATCTCACATAAGTATACAACATCAAGGTCAGCCATAATTATGACTACTTGATTATTACGAATGAATTTGATAGATTTATGTTAGACGTGACTACATTCATAGCATGAATCCACAATCTACCAAGAAGAATATTACATGGTAATTTTTTTGACATAACATGTACTGGCATGGGTATGCTAATGAGTCCCAACCTAAAAGGCAATACTATTGGGACCAAGGCTTGCTAACCAACACTATCAAACCCACAAATTCATAAGGAATAATCAACAAGAGAAATTAAATCAATTTTAATTTTAGGAAATAGATCAATGATACATATGTTGAGAGCCGAATCGATGTCAACAAGAGTACGTCTAATGCTAATGTTGAAAATGTTAATTATTATCATCAAAGGATCTACTTGCTTTTACACTTCCAAAGTTGAGAGTTCCCACAAATAGAATGTAATATTTAGTGAATCCAAATGAATATGAGCTAGTAATGCTTTAACATCCATTGACCTAATAAAAGAAGGAAAAATAGTTAGTGTCTCTATATGATATGCTCAATATATAAGCGATATTTGCATTCATCTCTTCCATTTAAGAACTATTGTATTTAGATATCTAGGATTATCTCTCTATGTATGCATATATTTATTCATTTTTGTTAGTCAAATAATCTTTCTCATATATATACATAGAGATTTTAACTTATTTTTCTATATGCTTTCATTCATCCTTGTCTCATTCAATTATAATAACTTATATAATTTTATATCTCTATGTATATACATACAATAATTTTCTTATGCTTAGATATATGTTTATATGTTTATACATTATTTTTCTCTCCTTATTTTTACATTATATTTACATTTATTTAATTTACTTTATGTCATTATTGTTTATTTTTTACCCCTTGAGTTATTTTCTTTCCTATTTGTCCCTGATTGTATGGTCTTCCTTCCCCCCCTCCTTTAAAGACTATGTTTGCAATCAATTATTTATTTTCCTCTCCTTGATGATGCATTATTAAGTATGATTGGAAATATTAATTAAAAATGCATAATTAAAATTAAAAGCCAAGATACATCTAATATCTATTATTTTTTATTGTCAATAATTGGAAATATATTTTAACTTTTAATATAATTGAAAAAAAAAATACAAATTTTGTTTGTATACTAATGAAGCAAATATTATATAGTTTTCACATTTTAACACTAGAAAAAAGAGGTTTATTTAATTTTTTGCATGGATTACATAATATTTGTATAAGTTTATAGCTTCTGAATCTTGAAAGGACATATTTCTTGTTTTTCTTTCATAATTTAAACTACAAGATAGAGGTGAAACCATCTACAAATGATAAGGAATTTGCATTTGATACGCATCATCAGATCCATCCTTGAACAATTTATATCCATAAATATGCTACATGTGTTTTTTCATTTATTTGCACCAAAGTCTAGTGCTAACTCTCTTTGATTTGAGTATATTTTTGGCATGCCTTTACATTAGGAGGATATTCCATCTAGAAAAATCACATGATGTATTGGCTTCCTTCCACTAATTATTAGGGTAAGGGGCCCAATTACTACCCATGTTATAATAGCCATTCACTCCACCTTAAACTACCCAAATCAAGTTTTTCATTTTAACCACTAAAAACTTTTAAAAATCTAATACAATTTTGCAAAAGAATGAATACATATTCATATGTTAATTTGTAGTTGACTAATTTATGTAATTAACTACACATACAAATGCATTTATAATTGTAGTGTAGAAAAATGTATCCCTTTATATTTTCTCACTTGTTTGGGCCCTCCTAATTTAAAATAGAATTAATAATGCCTTAATTTAGTGTTGATAAATGTACCCCTTTACATTTTCACACTTATTTGGGACCTTTTAATTAAATTTAACTTAATTAGGCCTTAATTACCCCTTTTATTTATTTACAAGCCTAATAAATTACATTTTCTAAAAGGGGAAACTTGACAATAATTAATGCTTAAACATAACACTTTACCTTGAGCAATGTGTGTTCCAAGAATAGGGACCTAGGATCGATTCTCCCATAGGTGAATGGTTCCTCCCTAGACTTTTGGACCTAAATTTAAATTATGGTTTTGTTCGTATTTTAACATCTTCAAATCCATAATTCAATGTTTTCTTGTAATATTTGAATTTTGGGAAATTAAGGATACATACCTATAAATACAAGGTCATTTCACTAAGTTTCACCTAGCATTTTTTTCAATATTCACAAGAGCATTTCAAGGGAAATCAAGAGAAATCCAGAGCATTCAAGAGTAGATATATTAGATATATTAGATATTTATTGTAGAAATCAAGATTCATCCATCATGTTAAAGTATTCTTACATCATGCATGTTTTTGGAGCTAGCATTGTGAGGTAGGTTTCAAGATCAAGTTCAAGCATTCAAAGCCTTATTCAAATGTCAAGATCCACATCCAATTCAGCTAGTTCATGCAAGTTGCAGACTTCCTAAGATCTCTATTATCAAGGTTTCATTCAAGGGTTTTTTTAGTGGTAACATAGCTTTGTTCATTCTTCATTCCCTCTTTCACTTCATTAATTCAACTCAAGGTTTGATTACAAAAATGAGGTTTGACCAAGGAAAACCCCCATTCACCAAAAAAAAAAAATTCCCTCTCTTTGTGTGTTGCAGACTTGTAGGTTTATAGTTTGATCAAAAGTTGAAGATCTCAAAAATTGAAAAGTTACAAAGTTGCATTTTTTGTCACCTTTGTTGTCATCTCATGGAAACTCAGATATCGAATTCACTTCTGACTATCTGACTATGAAACTTGAAGAATCTAGAAGTGCAAACATAGGAGCAGAGGACCCAAAAATCAATTTTGAAAAGGCCTACAAAGACCCATTTTCCCATGGGAAAATGAGTCTCAAAAAACCTCCTGAAATAGTGTTTTGGTGATTGGTAAACATTATTCTCCCCTTCACAGATCTATAGGAAGTTTTGTGTTTCTATCAACATTGAGCTTAATCTTCGAGATCCAAATGGTAGATTGCATTTTGGAGTTTATTTGCTATTTTTATTTTTTCTCCCAAAAGTGTTGTTTGACCTTGACCCCCATCCTTCAAGCATAAGGAATTATGAATATTCTCACATTGGGTTGATTCACCTAAGTTTTGATAATCAATTCATTGTGAGGATCTCATTTCCTAATGAAAGTAGAAGATAGGGTCTATTTCCACCTTTGGACTTACCTTTCAATTTTGGGAAAAAGCCCCTATTTTTTCTATGTTTCATTTTGCTGAACCTAAGTATTTGAACATTCTAATTTCTGATTTGGAGTGCATTCAAACCCTAGATCTAGGATTTGAATTAATTCATTTCATTTAGGGTTTCTAAATTTAGCATAAATTTGCATTGCATTTTAGGTGTAAACTTGCATTTTGCACTCATTTTAAATATGAAAATTCAACAAAAATTGCATAATGTTAGATTGATTTTGCATAGTATTTACATAATAGCATAATTTCAGTCACTTAAATTAGAAAATAAGATTAAAATTGCATTGAAAAATAGGTCATTTTGGTTGTCATTTAGCATCATTTTATACTTGCATTAACCTTCGATTTTCTAGAATTCTAAAACTTAAAGTACCAATTTGCAACCTAGAACAAAGAACACATAAAACAACACAGAAAGTGCATTTTTCATTTTAAATTTTTTGAATAGAGACCCATTTACCCATGGGTGAATATGCCTTCAGGGCCTCTTAAAACCAAATTTTCTAAGCTTTTTTGTGGTTTTCTGCACTTCTAGGATCTACTATACTTAACCCACTTTTTCAGTCTAGCAATTTTCAAGAACTTTTATTTTATGCATCTAGGTTTTAATCATATATTTAGTGTAGCCATTTTAAGTCATTCCAAAATCATTTCAATAGTGAAAATAATCAGATCTGTAGGGAAAATTTTTACATTCCTAAAGCTGTGCATAATATGGATAAAAGTACTTTTCACTTTTGGGTACACAATGTTTACATTCTTGAAGCTTTGCATAAGTTGGATAAAAGTAATTTTCATTTTTGGGTACACATTATTTACATTCTTGAAGCTTTTCATAAGTTGGATAAAAGCACTTTTCATTTTTGGGTACACAATGTTCACATTCGTAAAGCATTACATAACTTAGATAAAAGTACTTTTCATTTTTGGGTACACGTTGTTTACATTCCTAGAGTATTGCATAAGTTGGATAAAAGTGTGTTTCATTTTTGGGCACACAATCTTATTATCTTACCTTTCTAAGCATGACAAGAAAAATTTCATAAACAAGCATGTTAGCCATTCTCCCAACATCTCTCCCACTTATTAGAATGTTTTAGTGAAAGAGAATGTACAATCTTGGAAAATCACGACAATTAAGTTTGGTCTTCTCCCAATATATCTCCTATTTGTGAAGAAGATATTTTGGTGTTAGAAGTTCCAATCAATGAGAGTTATGATAATCCTATTTGTTTCTCTTCCCCTATCTCCTTTTTTGAATAGTCCAAATAACTGAGAGGGGAGTGAATAAGTTATCTAAGAAAAAAATTGACTTTAATTCATCTAGAGCAGGATTATATTAATCAAATAATAATCAAACAGGTGAACATGAAAGCACATAACACCATGCATAATGAACAACAAAATTTACATGGAAATCCAAGAAGGGAAAAACAACAAAGAATGCTAATTCTCAATTACAGAAAACCAGTTAAGGTGGCACTAGTTAAGGTGATTTTTACAAGGGCTCACAGCCAAATTGCTCCATGTAGGTAAGGCTCACTATCAGTGGGCTAATTGCTTGGCTATTACAACCAAAGATAAAAGAGCACACTTCCAAAAGAGAAAGGCTCACTTCCAGTGGACTCACTACCCGGTTAATACAAAAACATCTAATTAAAAAATGAATTGTTGAAGTTGAATCTACATATGCATGAAGTTAGTTCCGATTAAGAGCACATTATCTGTCTGCAGAAGATCTGGTCAAGAATATTCTTCCCACCTTGCACAACCTCTACAATACAAATTACTTCTTCCTAACACTTTCCTTCATCTTCCTTCTCTATTTCATATCATATAATATTTTGCACTCTTTTATCTATTTGCACACACCATACTACTTGTCTTGAACCAAAGAGATTCTCTCTCTCTCTCTCTCTCTCTCTCTCTCTCTCTCTCTCTCTCTCTCTCTCTCTCTCTCTCTATGTGTGTGTGTGTGTGTGTGTGTGTGTGTGTGTGTGTGTGCTTGTAGAAAAAAATAAGTTAGCCTAGAAAAATATGTTGGCTTGAAGAACAACCTTGACATGTTCAATAAGGCTTGGTATGCTAGCACTGAACCCAATAGGATAGGTCACACATAAATATCTCCTTACCATGTTACCATGGGACCCATAAAGATAGCTTAACTAAAAGATATAAAACTTTGAATTACATGAAAAATATTCCAGAGCCGGTGGGAATGCCACAACCAAGACCAAATCTTGATTTCCATCAATTTCAATACTAACCAAAGAAACACAATTAGACATACCAAAACTTGTATCATGCCACATGAATGTCTAGATAGCAAGGATACCCAAAATAATCTTTGAGCACAACAACCAATATCCAAAGATTAGTCTTCATTATTCTACATTAACTAACTTCCACATAAGTCCCAAAAGAAGTATTTCCATATCTAGATTAAGGATAACAACCACACTACACAACATCATAACACTCGATAGAATAGATCATTTCTATATATCATTCAGAGCACAACCTTCTAGATCCAAGGTTTTGACATCAATTAAAATAATGCTAAATCATCTCAACAACTTCTCAACAATCTCCCTCTTTAGCATTAAAGGAAAAACCTTAAAAACTCAAAAACACAAAAACTACAAAAACAAAAGTGATCCCCCTTTTTCAAGCAAATAAATTCCTCTTTTTTTTGTTTTTCTCTTCATTTTTCTCCCCCTTTTTTCCATCAAAGGCAAAGGGAAAAATAAGAACATTTGGAAGATCAAGTAAAAATAGCACTTTTCACACACAAAAAAAATTCTTGTACCTTTCTCTCACAGTTGCAAGAATCATCTTCCAAGCTTGCACTACATAAACCATTTTGGCACACAGATTGTCTAGTAGAATCAAAAACATAAATGAAGATGACCAATCCAGAGATAGGTACTATCATTCACAATCCTCTACATCAAAAATTATCTTGGAGAGATGATACAATCTGACCTCAACAATTTCTTTGACCAACCAAAAATTTCTAACCAAATATTCCATCTATCTCTGAATAGTTGATAACTTAGATTGAAAATCTCCAACTCTTATTCTTTGTTTTCCATCTTTATCTTTGAATAAGTCAAAACACTTTACAATATCATTCATTTAAGATTCAATGGTTTCAATTCTACTTCTAAAATTATCAATGATAGTAGGCCACAAGAGACAATACCTATAGATGTCAAACATCTCATTAATGCATTCTCTTGTCTCACCAATGTGCTTGGATAATTTTTGTTTGGCTTTCACACACTTTCTCTCAATCATAGCTTGGATCTTATGACCTTTATATCCTTCCCACAACAAAATTTCTTCAACAACTTCTACCAGATCATCCGGTAATGAGTCAAAAACAACTGAAATAGTGATACCATTTTTGAGCAGATAATCAACAAAAGCATCTTCAATTCTAGGCCTACTGTCTAGAGAGTAGGCATACCACATTTCACCAATCTTTTCCATATCACCCTCATCCAACACTAAATGAATTTTATCTAGACCGAAAGAGTTAGATCTAGGTAGAGACTCTTCTTCCTTCTCCTTCTCTTCTAAGATAGTTATGACATCTTTTGTGTTAATTTTCCTCCTTTTAGGTTCTAGAGGAGAACCATCAATGACAACCTCTAACTCCTTCTTACCTTAGGAGGAACTCTCCTCAAACTAACTAACAGGAATAACACTAGACACTATCATACTGGAGCACAAATCCATCTAGAAGGATGATAAATAAACTTTGCATGCACTTGTTTTATCTTCTATACATTCCAAATATCTATAAACTTGCTTTCTGATAGGGATTACGATCTTCAACTTAACATTCTCCTTCGACAGTAGGGAACTCAAAAATTTGAATAATAAACATATGAGTAGAGACCCAAATTGGAAGGGATAACTCTCAACCAAAGATATTCTAACATTCTCAATTAGGTTTTCCATTAATAGGCTACACAAGTCAAACTATTTATTTTCCTTCACCATCTTATATGCAAGACACATAGCAATAGCTAAAGTAGAACCTTAATGGTTTTTGAAATATATTTTGTAAGTGATATCATAAGCAACATACCTTATGTAGGATGGAAATGGTATTTATCAATAAATCTCATCGGTCTTTGTCACTACTAGTAAGTTCCTCCACGTCTCTGTATTTCACTATCAACCAACATGAATTCCATCATTGCACTTAGCTTATTCAATCCTTTTATTGCTCAGTGAAACCTGTTCTCCTTCTTTACAAACTATGAGGAATTTTGTTTATCTTTAATTGATCATGATGATTTTGCTTCCAAAGATGCACATCAATGATTCCAACAAGTTTTTTACTTCACTTTTTAGCTAGCCAGATTAAGTTTCATCATACATCACCAACCGGGTCAAACTTAGTCATGTTGAAAACACATCAATATTACTTCAGAGAGGGGGAACCGTCAGGGTATGCATTACAAAACTCCCCCTGAGCCAAGGCAATTTAGCTCAGATTCCAATAAGGCTTGTATCAAGATTTGATGCCATGGAAGAGTTCTCCACATCTATTTCCTTTTTATTCCAAACCATGACCTTCTTCTTCTTCTTAGATTCATTTAATTCGACAACCTTCTTTTTATTTTCACGCCTTTCCAAAAAAACACATCTACATGTGTTAGCATAATGTTCATGTTGATTGCACTTGACACATGTTTTTCTTGATTTAACTAAGTGAATCCTAGATCTGCACTAATTAGCTATGTGACCATAACCATGAAATAAATTTTTCATTCCATTCCTTCTAGCCAGATTAGATAATTCACTTTTGCAATGTCTTACTTTGTGACCAAACATGTGACAATTAAAGTATTGAGTACTCGGTTCCTTCTTGATTCTAAACTCTATAGCCTTGTCCAAAATTTTTGCATAGAAAGCAATATTCATTCAATGATAAGTACATTTTATCATTTGGTTGCCTAACTAGAGGTCTTTTTGTAGGTGTTCAATAGTTCCAAAGCTTTCTTGTTACAACATATCTCGCTTCAGCTTCAACTACTGGGTATGTGCAGGATCATGATGGGCCAAAAAGAGGCAATATGATGTGTATGTGGCTGATGACTATTTTTTTACCCAAAATTCATGAAATGAAAAAGGTTTTTAAAGGAGATTCTTAGCTTTCCATAGATATAAATTATTCTTTAATTTGAATCTAATAAGAAATTATTATTCATTTTCTATTCAAATTATGACTAAAGTCCTAATTGATAGGCAAATTGAAAAACATCTATAGCTTTCAAATGGTATCACATTTTTTGAATCCAAAACATGCGTCACATTCTATGATTTACATACTATAGGATTAAAAAAATAAAAAATAAAATTTCATGAAGTTTTGACCAAGTTAAGGTGGCCAAACATATGAGGTTTAATATTTAAAAAAAAAATTGTAATAAAAAATTCATAACTATTTATTTACATGGAAAGAAATTACAAAAAAATATGCATCACATTGGGGCATGAGTCCTATACTTATATCTAAAATATTATAAAAAATTATTATCATTTTATTGTGGTTAGGGTGGTCAGACAGATGCCTACTTCTTATTTTTTCACTGAAATTTAAGTAGGACTGCATTGAAATTTCACATTTTCACCAAATAGATTTTTGGTTTTTTAAACAAACCTAGTAGTTTAGAAACTACATTCAATTTTCTACAAATACTATTCTTACTAAATTCAATTTTCTACAAATTCTATTCTTACATATTTTTGAAATAATATAGATAACTTATTCAAATTCAACATCAAGTTTCCTAACTTTGATTTTTTAAATTTTTTTGCCACTTAAGGGCCTATTTTTTCCATGATGATCCTGCACATACCCTACTTTGTATTTTCTTTTAGTTTTTTTATTTTAGCTTTCACCTGAGAAGCCAAGTCCTTCCTTATCCTTGTGACATTTCTATAGGGACAAGAGTTTATCCAAAATTATGCTACTTTCACATACTCTTGCTTCTGATTTCATCTTTTTTAACTCTTGATCTAACTTCTTATTTTCTTCTAATTTATGTTTGATGATATCTTTGAGATCTTCAGTATTCTTGCATTCATCAAACCATAGCTTTAGATTCACAACACTTTCCTTTGACTCCTTTAATTCCTAGCTTACCTCTCTGTGTCTTTCTTTGAATTTCTGGATTTTCTCCTTAGCTTTAAGATACAAACATTTTCCTCCTTGATGTTTTCTTTCAATTCTTCCTTTTTAGATTTTGTTATTTCCATATCATCTAACATTATCTTTAGTTATTCCTCAAAGTAATAATCTATTGCCATATGTTCAAGCTACCAAGATCTCCCTCAAGCGATTAAGCTCTATCTACAAGGGACCAAGCTCTGATACCAATTATTGAACAATTTGGATAACTAAGAGGGGGGGTGAATTAGTTATCATAAAACAATTTTCTTGACTTTAATTAATCCAAATTGGGATTATATAAATCATATAATAATCAAATAGATATGAAAATGAGAGCACATAATAACACCATGCACAATGAACACAAGAATTTATGTGGAAACCCAAGAAGGGAAAAAAATGAAGAATGCTAATTCTCAATCATAGAAAACTAGTTAAGGTGACACTAGTTAAAGTGATTTTCAGAAGGGTTCACTATCAAATTTCTCACTATAGGTAAGGCTCACTACCTGTGGGCTCACTACCTAACTATTATAGCCAAGGATAAAAAGGCTCACTACCAAAAGATAAAAGCTCATTGACAATGGGCTCATTGCCTGATTAATACATAAACATATAATTACAAAATGAACTGATGAAGCTGCATCTACATATGCATGAAGTTAGTTCTAGTTAAGAGCACAATATCATTCTATAAGAGACCTAGTCAAGAATCTTTTTCCCACCTTCCTTGCACAACCTCTGCAATACAGATTAATTCTTCACGCCCTTTTATCTATTCGCACACACCATACTACTCTTCTTCAACCAAAGATATGTTCTATATATATACACTCGTAGAACAAAATAAGTTGGCCTAGAAAAACATGTCGACTTGAAGAAAAACCTTGAAATATTCAATAAGGCTTGGCCATCCAGAATCAATAGGAAATATGCATCGGGAGTTGTTGTTGTGCCATCTTTCCAAAGTGTCAGAGCTCAAAATAGCAAAATCTCCTAAAGCTAAATATGAAAATGAATTGGAAGTGCCCCCCAAGGCCTAATTAAGCTTGAAAGTTAAGGTTTTTTTACCGCATTTAGCCATCTTGTTAAGGTTTTGGCACCTCGACCCTAATTTTATCCATTTGAGGGCCGTTTTGCATCATTTTTTTCATTTTACCTCATATTTTGACCTCTTGGATCCTTCTTGGACCTGCCAGGCACTTTGTCCTCTTTTTTCAGGAAATCACCCAAAAAACAATTATTTCATCCGATCTCTCGAGGGGGTAATATATTGGCATGTTTTCTCTCACCAGAGCAATACTGGGGAATTTCTTTTTTTTTTAAATGGATTTTGATAGAGACATTTTATTCTTTGAATGAATGCAACAAGTACTTTACTTCAAAGAGGGGAAAAATGTAGACATGAAAAATATACTAACATACTTGATGTCGATTACTAACACCATTTCATCCTAAATCATCCTTCAGTCTAACCATTTAATTGAATACCCTTATTTGATTAAACTCATCAATTTTCCTCTCTTAATTAAATAAATCATTTTATCTAATTAAGTCTTTCTCCCTTGTTAATTAAATCAACCAATCTGATCTAATTAACCCTATGTCCATATTTAATATAATAATTAATTTTATTTGATTAAATCTATAAATTCCACCTATTAAATTAGATAATTTAAAACCTTATTTAGTTTAATCTAACTTCATCCCCCTTAATTAAATAAATCAAAATATTTTATTTAATTAATCTTTGTATCACATTCTTCTCATATTTGATTTAAATTAACCTATAAATCTAAGTCAAATTTGTCACATCAGCTAATCCTTCGTTAAATTAGTTGAAATTTGATTAATTTAATCCTAATCCATGTCCAATCATCTAGATTTTTCCACTTGCACATGAAAATAGATTTAATTCATTTATTAAATCTCTATTTTCTCTCAACATGGCATAATGGAGGAATATTCTCTCAAATTTGAATTCAAATCCAAATGGACTTTGTCCTTCCAACAAGGCATTTACTTCACCTAACAAGTCCTTTTTCCTTGAGCCAATTGGCATTTAAGACATTTCTTTTTCCTCTTACATGTCATTTCACTAGTTTTAAATATCACCTAATTGATTTATGGGCACATTCATCAAAATGTGCACATTCTCCATCCATTCACATTTGGACAAATGGCACCTTGCCACTAGTTGAATGTTAGTCCCACATTGCTCCATTTTGGGCATTTCTCCATCCTATCATTCTATAAATAAGAGGTCTCTTTCCTCATTTGATCATTCACAATTTGAGAAAAAATATTATACTCAAATCCATAGCAATTCTCATTCATTTCTATCTAATCTTGGCTAGGATATGTATATTTTCATATTGGGGCACACTTCAATCATCGACAAAGTGGATCACATCTTCATCAAATCACCAAGGCTTGCATAGGAGTTAGGAAAGAGTCAATTTCCACATCAAATTGGTACCATCTCTCCTAAGAGATTAGGAGTTTTCTTTGCATTTGAATAGGATTTAACATCTTTGGTTTATTCTTGTTTATGATCTTCATTTCACTTCTTTTCCTTTGCAATTCAAATGGATTTTTTGGGGAATCATGATACTAGCTTGCATTTGATCTAACAAGGTGTTTATTTCTTGTGTTTATGCAGGTTTGGAATCTTGGTTCACAATGATGTATGTAATAGTGCTCATGTCATTCAAGTTATTAATAGGTTTGAAATTTGATTCAATGAATTAAATGCATTGCATTGCATATAATTTAGAAAAAAAAATGTTATTTTTTCATTGACTATTGACACCATGAACCAATAAAAAGAAAGATAAAATATATTGACACCATGAACCAATAAAAGGAAAGATAAAAGAAATTTTAACAATTTTACAAATAGACAATATGAATCTTAAGGAGGAATGAAAATTGAGTGAAGTAAACATGTTGCCTGGTTCCTGAAATGTCAAATCCTAACAAAATTTTGCATTTTTCTGCAAATCTAGAGTCTGTAGAGATGATGGATTGCACATCCCCTGAAGCTCTAGAATCTTCAATGAAGGACTTTAGCCATGAAATATAATCAACCACAAGAAGAAGTGTTGCAACAATGGAATGCAAAATAAAGATTCTATATTGATGAAAAAGATATCTTACAAATGAGCAAGATGCCTGAATATATAGGAAAAAAGAAAACCCTATCTAGATGATTTTTAAAAGATGAGATAAGATCAAGAAGGGATCTTATCCTACAAACTAGGAAGGAAATATTATCCTATATCTTAAATGATTTATTAAATGATTTTTTCTAATAATGCAACCTAGGACTTAATTAGTTAAATGCATGACCTAAGTTAACTTATGCTCGTGTAATAATTAATTAATTACACTAACACCCCCCCATAAGTTCAAATTAGGGAGGAAAATGCAATGATTATGCAAGATGATGATGGGTCCTGGCTACGAGGCCATGTGAGGTACCCAATACATGAAGATGCAAAAAATCCCCCACAACCAAAGAAAAGGGGAAAACCCAGTGGGAAGAAAACCCCTCCCCTAAAAGGAGATAAAAAACAAGAAAGATGGAAGAGTGAAATTTGGAGGACTCAACATTATCCCCCCAAGGAGTACAACCATCACATATATATATAAGATCAAAATATGTGGACTAGATAGGCCCCCCATAAAGGAGAGTAGTCCCCTCTAGAATTTCTTCAAGACCAGTGTGAAACTGAGCAGCCAAGTTAGATAGACCTAAAGAGAACCCATCCATGTACCACAAGTCTGAAGAAGTAAAGGTTTCCATCCCTGTTGAAATAAAACTCAATTGAGAGGTGTCAAAGAAAGAAGATGGTGCCATGCAAAAAACCAAGTCAATCCAACCTCCACAACCTTGGCGAGGAGGGGGTGATGATGTGCTTCCTACCCTTGAGTTTGGAGAGTCGGGAATAGGTTGCGCTCAATTCCAATATTTGGTGAACTTGTATACATTGGAATAATGATCAGCTT
Organism: Sequoia sempervirens; assembly: GCA_007258455.2. Taxonomy (NCBI): domain Eukaryota; kingdom Viridiplantae; phylum Streptophyta; class Pinopsida; order Cupressales; family Cupressaceae; genus Sequoia; species Sequoia sempervirens. Next base: position 731,795,744 of record VDFB02271358.1, on the reverse strand, counting down.
GACCATAGGAAACAAGGACATCAAACCTATCTCTGATGATAGCAAGATCGGAAGTGAACTCAATTTTTAATCCCTCTTGAGCAAGTTGATAAATAGACAACAAATTATGAGCAATCTGAGGAATGTAGGCAACATCTTCCAATATCCTTCCATCAAGAGCAACATCACAGATACCAACAACATAGACAATATTTGCATTTGTTGTGAACATTCGATCAAAGGTGGCAGGCCTCAGAGTATCCCACAAAATGTGTTGTTGAGAAGAAGTCATATGTCGGGAAGCACCAAAGTCAAGTACCCATCCTTCTTTATTATTAACCAAGGTAGTTATCAAAGCATTCCCCTTTCCAAGATTGTCAACAGTACCAATGCCAACAATACCTGACGATGACTCTTCATGAGAGGGGGAGTGAGGGGATTTGACTGTAGTTGATGGGAGAGAGATATTGTGATCTCTAAGTGTTTGTCAAAGCTCATGTATCTCTCTCTTGAAACAAGTATCCTCAATGTGACCAAGCCCATTGCAGAATTTGCACTTGGGCCTCCCCCTTTTTGGCTTGTCTTCCTTATGTTGAGATGATGATTCAGAAGAAACTCTTGACTTTGATTTTCCCTTATGCTTATTCTTTCCTTTTGATGGTCCTCCCACCAAAGCATGTGACTTTGTGGATATATCATCCTGATTGAGCTTGGACTGCTCTCTAGTTATCCTTTCACAAAATGTCTCAAATGATGGCATGACAAAGCTAGTACCAAGACCATCCATGGTGGAATAGAAAGAGGTAGCAAAATAGGAAAAGGAACCTCTTAACTTAGATAAAATCATGAATATGTACTCTTTGTTTGACTTATCTTTGCCACATCCTGAAAGCTAAGTCCTTATAGACTTGAACCTTACCAGGTAGTCTTCAATGAAAGGAAATTGATCAACAACAAGTGAAGCAAGTTCAGCCTCCAATTGCAAAGCTCGAACATCACTAACAGAACCAAAAAGATCCTTGAGCTTGTCCCAAACCTCCTTGGGAGTTTGGAACCCCTCAATATGGAAGAATAAAGAGGTAGAGACATGTAGAGAAATGAGCCCCATTGCCTCTTCACACTTGATCTGATGTTGGAATTTTTCATATTCTCTGGTGAGATTAGGCTAAGTCTCATTCAGGGTGGACCAAAGTCCCTTAGACCAAAGAAGTCTCTGCATATTGACCTATCATATGAGAAGTAAGAATCTCAAATCCAATGTCAGCGATTGGAGAAGAAAAACTATCCAAGACAAATATTTTTTACAAAAAAACCTGAATGTAGATATCTGATGAACTACCAACTGAAGTGAAGCTTTTGTAACAAATTGAAAATCTAGAAAGCACCTCTAAACCCAAAAATTAGGGTTTCCACTTCAACTGAGAATAAAATATGATAGGTGTAGAATCTGGAAAAAAAGAGCACACCACTAGAAAGTAGACAAAAATAACTTTCCAACGATATATTGTTTGTGAATTTTTGATATGGTATGCGGAAGATACAACCTCCAGAAGATTTCTGCCTGCTTGGATTTGTGCTGGCTAAATAGGTGCAAAATTATGGCACCTAGGGCTAGAAAAAATAAGCCCCTAGTCACTGATATGACCGCAGGGCTGGAGCGCTAGCAAAAAAGTACCGCTGGATGGGTGGCATCAAAGTGGCTAGTCGGTGGTGAGATCTGGTGGTGCAACCGACGCGGGATGCACCGCCCGCAGAATAAGCAAAGCCCACTGTTGGCAATGGAACCAAGGCTGGAGCGATCAGTGATTGGTGGGTGGTAGCCAGTAAACATCGATGGTCGGTAGACTCCAGCGGTGATAGCAACAGATGACAGGTGATGTGACCGCAGCCAACGATGGTGACGCAGAGATGATAATGGCCAATGGGACAAGGGCAATAACCGGTTGGAATATGCAGACGGACAGAAATTTTTGAATATTGCAATTTATTGCACTTCAAAAATAAATAAATAAACACCAATGGAAATGTTAGTGGGGAAAAATCAAATCAAAACTATATCTGTCAATGAAATTTTTTCAAAAAACCTTATGTTGACTAATGAATAAAATGGCAGGTCGATCCATGTAGAATTTCATTTTTGTTGATACTATATAAAAAGTGCCCAGAAAAATAGCCAAATTATTTTGATTTGTCTAAAAAAAATTTGCCTTGATTGAGGATTGAGAGGGAATATTTTTTTCTACAAATGTGGACAGATTGTACAAAAAAATGCAAAACCCAAAATATACCTCAAAGGCTCCCAGTGGATATGTCTCTAATTTTGTCAAATGAACAGACAATCTATGGGTTTTGAGGCCTTTTGGATGCAATGGAGAGGTTGGAGATGGCCTGATCTACACCAGAAATCAGCTTGGCTCCGAGGTAAAACCAACTAGCTAGCAACATAAAACTCCAAACCTGCAAGAATCTTGCACTCCAACTTCCTGGATCAAGGATTGATGTTTCAATGGACTACCTTTGATACCATGTAGAGATGATGGATTGCACAACCCCTGAAGCTCTGAAATCTTCAATGAAGGACTTTAGCCATGAAAGATAATCAACCACAAGAAGAAGTGTTGCAACAATGGAATGCAGAATAAAGATTCTATATTGATGAAAAAGATATCTTACAAATGAGCAAGATGCCTAAATATATAGGCAAAAAGAAAACCCTATCTAGATGATTTTTAAAAGATGAGATAAGATCAAGAAGAGATCTTATCCTACAAACTAGGAAGGAAATATTATCCTATATCTTAAATGATTTATTAAATGATTTTTTCTAATAATGCAACCTAGGACTTAATTAATTAAATGCACGACCTAAGTTAACTTATACCAGTGTAATAATTAATTAATTACACTAACAGAGTCATCCTACTGACGATGTGCATGAATCTTTCTCAAGATTCATCTGCCTCAGCCTTGGCCTCCTCTGCTGGTGGACTAAGGATGATGAGGAGCTCAAAAAGCAAGGAATGCATTTAAAATCTATGGCCAGGAAAATGGGGGTGTCTAAAATAAACAGTTCCAAGGATTCTTCCATGGGGTTTGTTGATTTGGAGGATAATATGGCTAAGGAGGGAGTAAAGAGTGCAGATCTGGGTGTAGCTACCAATGAGACGGATGATTTGAAGACTAAGGCTGCTTACCAAACTACTGAAGGAGACGAAGGGAAGCTAGATGATTCAAACAAGGAGCAAGGTAAAACCCTAGAGTTTCAACTCCTTGATGAAGTTGTAGATCTCATTACTGAACACCAAAGAAAAACTGTTATTTTGTTTTTTTTTAGGGGAATTCCTCTAGAATCAGAATTTTACAAATGGGCCAGAATAAACTGGGAAAAAGGGGATGGGTGATTGAATCAATAAGGGGATTAGGTAAGGGATATGTTTCCCTATATGTTTAAATTAGCAGAGTATGCTCAGGCAGTATTGCAGTATGGAACATGGATTATTTGTGGGCAGATATGTTACCTTCAAGCCTGGTCATTTGACTTCCATCCTGAAGGTCCTTCTCGTTCCCGTTACCCAATGTGGTTGGAGCTACCCTTTTTCAATTTAGTTTTTAGTCATATCTTAAGGAGATTTTCACAACTAGGTAAAGTTATTTGGTGCAAGTTCTGATAAGTGTTTAGAGAAAGAGTCAGAAGTCTAACAAACCTCTGCTAGATTACATTAAACTATATGGTCCTGGTTTTGATTGATCAGCCAATCAATAAACCCAATGCATGCTTTTACTGGAGGGTCACATCAGAGATTGCCCCATTAGGAAAAATAGGTCTTCCTTCTTTCCTTCACAAGATCTTCCAGCCAAGGCTTTTCTAGTTCCAACTTCCCAAGCCAGTTGTTAACACTTCTCCGCCTTTGTCTCATCAAATGGACAATAGTGTTCCCTCCTCTAACCCATACTCTCCTTCTGAGCCTCCTGCGACAGCCAATGTTTCAGCCAATGTTTCTTATAAGGATGTTGTGATGAGTCTATTCGTAAACGAAGGGAACCTCCTTCTCCTACCTCAAATTCTCCTCATTTTGAACTTGTTGCTCTAACTTCCACCAGAAAATCCCCTAGAAGATCTTTGTCTCCTCCTCCTATCCTAGACATCGGTCTAGATCTCCCCCTGGTGGTTCAATCGATTAATGGCAAGAAGTTCCTATCTCTAATCGTTTTGGAACAAGAGGAGAACGAATCTCTTGACGTTTCTTCATGAGGTTTAAAGGAATGTGAGAGGGTTTTCTCACCCTCATCGCAAATTTAAAGTCAAGGACACTCTTGCGAAATGGTATGTGCTTTTATTACAAGAAGTTAAGATTGGCAATTTTAGATATGTCCTTTTCAATCTACTCTTTTTGTTCATACCTTGCACAATGGGCAGCGGTGGGGTTGTTCTTGGTTTGTCCCCTTCAATAAAATTTGTCATTGATAAGGATGTGTCTGGGCCCTTACCCTTATCAATTTGGGTTTTGCTCATATATGCTCCTATAATCCAAGAGAAAGAGTTGCTCTTTGGGACTAGCCAAAAACCTTTAATTGGGTGTTGGGAGGAGATTTTAACATGGTAGAACATGAGGATCGTAGCCTAGTCATCTCAAGCTCAGTCAAGAAGAATTTGAAAAATGAATCTTTTGTAGAAATGTGCTTGGAGTAGTTGAATCCAAACAAATTCTCTTGTCATGCCAAGAATTGGTTCACCTGTTCTAATTGCAGACCAAGTTGAGAGGAAGTTGAGCAGATTGGATCAATTTTACTTATCTCATTTTTTGTTGTTGGAGAAGATACAAGATTTTTGGGTGCTAGTGGACTATTCTACAACCTTATCTGATCATTTTCCAATTATTTGATTTCTTCTCTTGAGAGTATTGAGTCTTCTCATCTCCCTTTCAAGCTGAATATGGAGCCTTAGTTGGGATTTGGAACTCTATTCAAACCTCATGAAGGGGAATCATTGAGCTGGTGGAAACAATGTGTTGAGTTTCTTCATTCATTTGGAAGAAGAATAGCTTGGAAACGTAAACGTTAGAAATCTGGACAAAGCTTGCTAGAACTAAGCTTAGATGAATTACTTCAAAAACATATACAACTCAGCATTGACCATTGAGGTCAAAAATGAGCCAAAATTCAATGGATGAAGGGAACTGTATTTCTTCAATTATCAAATAGAGAAAATTGTATTTTATAAACTTCCCAGGCTGAAATCATTAATTTGATATATTCTTTGATAACCTTATGCTAGCTTGGGAGGACATGCTCTATATGAATGTCTTGGCACAACCAATATTAAGGACATAACTGCTTTGGGTATTAGTATTGCAAGTTAGCATTTTGACAAAGCTTAAAAGGGAGATATATTCTTGATAATCTTATGCTAGCTTGGGAGACTGTGGAATGGGCACAACAATCAGGACAAAATGCTTTGATAGTTAAGTTGGATTTTGACAAAGCTTATGATAGAATCTGTTGGAGCTTTATCCTTAAAATGCTTCAATGGTTGGGTTTTGGTCCTAAAATTCTTAAGCATGTTCAAATGTTGTTCCAAGATGCTAATGCTCATTTGATTATTAATAAGAATATGTCAGACTCCTTTATTTTACAGTGTTCCATAAGGCAGGGATGTCCCCTTTCTCCGTTTTTGTATGTTCTTACAGCTGATGCTTTGGGCTATTTTCTGCATAAAGCTCATCAAATGAAGCTCATCAAAGGGATTTCTATCCCTCAAGATAAGGTGGTCATTAATTCCCATTTTGCAGATGATAGTATGTTATTCCTGCATAATTTTGAAGAAGAGGTGAACAATGCTTTGGAAATGATTCAGCTGTACTGTGAGGTTTTTGGCTTAATTATTGCTCACAATAAAACTGAATTTTTAATGACTCAGCCCTATTCTAATTCTCAATGGATACCAAAAGATTGGCGGTTAATCAAACATGGTGAGATAACTAGATATTTGGGTATTCCCTTTGGTTTGGGAGTTTCTCTTTCTAAAATGTGGACTTGGTTTTTAAATAGAATTAAGCATAAGCTGTTCACTTTTGGCAATAAATTTTTTTCTTTGGCTGGTAAGATTCAAGTGGAAAATAAAATTATCATTGCTTCCCATGTGTACTATTTTTCTTATTGGATGCCTTCCAAGCAAGGCTATGAGGAACTCAACAAAATAATTCAAAGATTCTTGTGGTCCAAATGGTATGGTAATGGTGGTTTTATAGCTTCTTCATGGTCTCACTGTATTCAACCAAAGCATAAAGGTGGACTTGGACTTATCAATCCCCAAACCCAAGGGATCTGCCTTGCTGCAAAATGGATTATAAGAGTTGCTCGTGGAGATGAACCATGGAAAGTTTTAGTTCATCAACGAATCATGGATGCTTCTATTAAGAAGAAGTGGCAAGGGGTTCGTTGGCTTGATAAATTGTTGTTGCCCTCTTCTTTTAAAATCAAAGTTTCTTTTCCCCTTCAAGCAGTTTGGAAAGCATGGCAAAAAGTTAGCAAGTTTTTACATTAGAATGGTTCGTCTTTGCAAGTTGGGTTTAGCTTTGTTTCGATGTCCATTTGGTGGAACAAATTAATCATGTATCATGATCAACCTTTAGCTTTATGTTTCCCAAGACACACTTACTATTTGTTTAAAAAGGGAGTTAGACAATTTAAAAATCTTTGGGATTTTGACCTTTTTGATTGGGATCCTTGGTATAAAATTTTAAGGAGAAATATGGGTTGAGTTCTGGTTATGAATAGTTCATCATTTTTGTTAAATCTCTTTTGCCAGTGGATTTGACTATGAAGTTTTGTACTTTAAGGGATTGCTACTTTTTTTGAGATTGGAAATGGCTATCTTATCGTCATTTCAATAACTTTCCTTTGAAACATATATATTTGAAGTTGTTGCCTAGTTGCAATATTGCTACTCGCTTGAACCAAAAGTAGAAATGCAGATTTTACATCAAATTTTGGTGTAAATTAAGTGCTCATATATGGCGTTCTAAAGCTGATTTTGATGCACAGGTGTTGGTTTGGAAAATATTGCACTGCAATCTACTTGTGGGGGATAGATTGAAGTGCATTATGGTTCAACCAACAAGTTGTCCTTTTTGCAAGGGTGTGGAAAGTTTGAAACACATTTTTTGGGACTGCACTTATGTTAGAAGGCTTTGTTTTTTTGTTTTTAGAGATTTGTCTACTATTTTTAATCATGATTTGTCTTGGAAAGAGGCTATTTCGGCTTTGGCATGCAAAAAGATGTGATTGCTTATTCTATTTGACATGTTGTTTTGAAAAATATATGGAAGATTAGGTGTGCTGCAATGTTTCCTAGCAACTCTTATTAGATTGTTGGGACTTTAAGGCTTTACTCTGACATATATCTATAGGTGATTGTTCTTTTGTCGTAGATTCAGGTTATAGGTAAGAAGAATGAGTAGGCTAAACAAAGACTACTACAAATTAAAGAGCAGATAGCGAAGTTTCAACTGGTCAATAAGATTGAGCATTGTAAAAATGTTATACAACTTTTGTAATTTGTCTTCTTGTGGCTGCTTCTTATGGTTGATGCCTTGTTCGGCCTTTGATATTGTCATTCGAATTAAGTATCTCTGGTTTTGCCTTGCTTCTTTTGGATAGTTTGGTTTTCAGCTACTGCTGGTAGCTTTCTTCTTGTAATTCTTTCTGCTTTGTTCAATAAAAAAAATTAAAAAATAGACAATATAAAATTGTTGGTCAAGTTTTTAATTCTATATGTTTATTGTTTAGACTATCACTATCAGTTAAAAAAATTGTATACAATGAATACATTAATATTCTAACTTGAACAAATCTAATAATTATACTATTTATTTACCCATATTTACATCCGAAAAAAACTATTCTGAAAGACTCCTTTTCTTTCTCAATATAAAATTATATCTCAACATTTCATATCATATAAATTTCGAATGGTACTAATATGATGAACTTGACTAGAACTAGTATGATGGGACAAAAGTTCACTACTATACAAAATCTGACATCATTGATGGAACAAAAAGTTCCCCACTTTTAAAAAATCTTCATCACAAGATAGTTTTCTCGTTAGACTTACTATGATGGAACAACGATACGGAAGAGATTTGGACAAATTAAATGATATCATAATTTTATTTCAAGTTCCGTCCGAGAAAGAGTTAAGTGAGTTGTCAACGTTGTCCTTGACATTTGACATGTGGCAGCACAACACATATGAGGGGAGGGTTTGTCTTTGCCTTTTCAAAGACCACTCAGAAAATTTGAGAGCTAAATGCATCGATTCATTTGTCCTTACGTTTCACGTGTGCGAGAGGAAAATTTTGTCTTTAGCGGAATCATTAGCCCACGGAATAATTTCTGCCTTTCAATAATGTATGTTTAATAGTTTCTTGTTCGTATGGAATAAGAAAAAGAGAACTTCAATTATTCTTTGTTTCGCTTTCGAGAGTCTGATTGATTGAACAAGATTTATATCTCTTTAGTCCGTGAAACATGTTTTTCTACGTGACTTAAGATAAATGAAATATAAAAATGAGAATTTTGATTAGACGTATGTTCTCTTTTAAATTGATTGATTTTATAGGGTGTAATTAATCCGAACAAGATTTGTCTCTTCAATCCGTGAAATAATTTATGGAATCTTTAGTCGATATAATATTTTTATCATTGTTTTTCAGTAATTTATGCTTATCTAAATTATTTTGTATATCTTTATATAGGATAAACGATAAAATCACATTTTAATATACAATTAATATGTTAATGATTATGTGAAGTCAGAGTATAATTCTTTTAGTGTAAAGTAGATTGATAAGTTCAAGTGGAAGTCCTTTTATAATGAATTTTGTTGTTTATTAATTATATTAAGAAGTAGAGCATTTATTGATTGTATAAATGAATTATTCAATTATTGTTAATCAAAATTGTATGCAAATAGTCCTCTTTTGGTTTTTAGAGTGCTACATATGCACCACCTTCATGTGCATAAGACATTGATTTGTCAAAGGTATAGCCAATACCATTTTAAGGAGAATCTACCAATAACCACCACAAGATATCAAAATTCATAAATAAGAAAGTCCAAATCCGAACTTTCTATCCCCTTATCATGAATGTTAGATAGATGTTGGAAACGCCTATATACTTTTGATAGATCCATGTCATTTCCTTGTAATTGAACTTCAAATGCACAAACCTATAAAACCTAACATCAATAATAATGATATATCTATAACAAGCAATAAAATAATAATTCAAACAAAATAAAACAGTTGCAAACACATTGAAATAAAAGAAAGACGTGATATGGAAGGCCTCAATAAATATACTTTTTGAATTATGGATGCCTTGAATAATATAAGCTAACAATTTGAATTTTATCATATTATGCTTCCATAATCAAATGCAAGTATGACCATTTAACCATTTATGTGCCAAACATTAAAATATAAAAATGAATCTTGCAAGTTTAAAATTAATAATAAACAAACATAAAATTATTGCAACCTTTTAAGTTAAACTAACATTTCAACTTAATTTTTATGCTTTTTGTACTTTTTATTTTTTTCTAAACTTCAAATTCACATACACACACACAAATATATATATATATATATAGTAGTAATTGAAAAAGTAGTCTTTTCCTTGCTTAATCTGATAATTGACATTAAAATTGAACAAATGGTGTCTTGGACTAGTGTTTTAATGTCTTGTAAACATTCACACTATTTTAAGACCTTCATTTAGTAAAATCATGCCTTAATTGGTCCTTTGCAAGGGTGTTGTAAAGTTTTGTAACACACTTTCACACTTTTCTAGGACTTATTTGCTTAACTACACCTAATGGGCCCATTTCTAAATAAAATAAACATAATGTGTACTTTGTTTAAGCATTGTAAAGTGTTTTAAAGAACTTTCACATTTATTTAGATGGTCTTAATTCATTAAGGTTAAGTGGGGTTATTAACCCCCCTTTTAGGTCTTCATTTGACACCTCCTGAGGATCTTTCCTGATAAGCATAAATTAAATATCAATTTATTTCATTGGGTAAAATTTGGTCCTAGTAAGTTGAACTAAGACCCATTTTCCCTTGATGGCGAATGGGTCCTTTCTTAACATGAACCCCTTTTTTTTAGTTGATTTGGAATGGGATTTTGGCCTTCTTTCAACTCCCTGAAGCTTGGTCCTGGAAACTTAGCCAGGACCCATTTTCCTTTGGTGGCAAAAGGGTCCTCCCTTAATGAGACCCTAGTTTTTGAATTTTATTCTAACAAGAATTTAATTGTCTTTCTTTCTAGATCTGGTGTCGTCCTTAGTTCTTTGAATTTCAGGGTTAATCTCTTAATTTAGTATAAATAACGGGTTAATTCACTTTGCATTTCACCTAAGATTTTCAAGAGAGCATCCTAATACTTCACAAGAGCATTCCAAGAGCATTCTCAAGGAATTTCAAGGAAAATTTCAAGTGTTTATTGCAACAATTCAAGGTCTTATCAACATGTCAAGGGTTTAATGCATTCATGTGTGTTGAGCTAAGAAGTGAATGTTTCACTGAGGTTTCATTTACAAGCATCATCCTACATCCAAGATCTACATTCTTCATGGTCACACCATGATTGTTTGTAGATTTGATTCACAAGACATAATCCAAGGTGATATCACTTACATTATTGCACTTCCATCCTTCATTTCTTTCATTTCATCACTTGGTTTAATTACCTACAAGGGGTTTGACTGAGGAAAACTCCCATTCACTAACAAATCAATATTTTTTTCTTACCCTTGAGTTTGCTATTGTAGACTTATAGGTTGAAGATCAAGTTGAGCAAGATTTCGAGCCAAGTTGTCAAAGTTACAAAAGTTGTCATTCAAAGTGCAAGATCATGGAAATAGCTTTACAAAATTAACTACATGCTTCTAGAACTTGGTAACCAAGATTCCAAGAGTGCAGACATCAAGGTAGAGGATCCTGAAATTAGTTTCCAAAACCCTAAAAGGACCCATTCGCCCTTGACGGTCAATGAGTCCTCCATAGCTGAAAAACAATAACTTTCTAGCTAGGTACACAAATTTTTATGCTCTCAAAACAATCCTCATATTTGCTAAATAGTTAGGTTGTATTTTTGGTTGTTATTAGCATCTTATTTTTCATAATTGAAGTGATTTTGGCTTGGGAAAATTAGTGATCCATCATGTTGCACAATCTCATTTTGGTGGATCCTATTTTCCACAAAATCATTTTTAGTGAACCCGATGTATTCAACATTACACTTTTTTTAGAGTCTTTCATTACATTTCAAGTTAAAATCTTGCATTCATTGCATTTACATTTGCATTGAATTAGGGTTTCTTCTTTTGCATTGAAATCTTGCATATCATATAGGGTTTAGATTTGCATTGTTTTGCACTTCTTAAATCTAATAATTACAAAAACAAACCAGTCATTTTGCATCTCATTTAGATCTCATTCAATTTCATTTGAAAATTAAACCAAAATTGCATTTCAAACTAGGTCTTACATTTCACCTTTCTATTGCATTTTTGCATTGAATTTCTAGAAAATATGAAGCTACATTTCATTGTCTACAACCTAGAACTAAAAAATATATATGAGAGCTTGCAAATCATCAAAAAATAGTTTAAAAGTACCTAACCAAGACCCATTCACCCTTACTGGTGAATAGGTCCCTAATCAGGTCTGACCTGAAGCTTTTGGCATCTGAAAATGCATTGAAATTCAACCTAAAATCCACAGAAAGATCCTAGAAAGACCTAACTAGGACCCATTCACCCTTATTGGTGAATGAGTCCCTGTTAGCTATAGATTTGCATCTTTAGGACATTAAAATATCAATGTTTAGCTTCTATTTGGTGCATTTATCTTGTTGTTTCAGTTTTTCAATCTGTTGTTTCATCAATCTCATTGCATTTAGCCTAAATTATTTCATTTTAGTGCATTGTTAAAAGTTCAAAATTTAATTAAAGCATTTCATATTTAGCTTATTGCATTGTTTAATCAATAATTTTCATTGCTTGGAATTTTCATTGCTTGGAATCCAAAAATTGCATTTCATTCTAGGATATTGTATTGCCATTATAGGGTTTTCACACTAGGTTTGTAAAACTTGCATGAGCTTTACAACTTGGTGTCCTATTCACAATACTATTATAAGATGTAGTTTGAGGCTCATGTCATCTAGCAATCTTTCACTTGTTGTGGATCTTGGGTGCTCTAACTCTCTTTCTGATAGTGTTGAGAATCAACCCTCCATGGCTCATAGTTTACATACCTCAGTTCCCATGGCTTCACCTCCTTTAATCAATGTGCATGATGTTATTGACAAGCTAGATGAACAGGGTATGTGCAGGATTATGATGGGTCAAAAAGTGGCAATATGATGGGTATGTGGCTGATGACTTTTTTACCCAAAATTGATGAAACAAAAAGGGTTTTTAAAGGAGATTCTTAGCTTTCCACCAATATAAATTATTCTTTACTTTTAGTTTAATAAATAATTATTATTCATTTTCTATTTGAATTACGACTAAAGTCTTGATTGATAAGCTGATTGAAAACATCTATAGCTTTCAAAACAATATCACATTTTTTGAATTCAAAAACATGTGTCACATTCTATACTTGCATACTATAGGATTAAAAATGAATTTCAAGTTTTGACCAAGTTGAGGTGGTCGACATACAAGTTTTATATATTTTTAAAGTTGTAATAAAAAACTCATAATTAATTATTTACTTGGAAAAATATTACAAAAATATGCATCTCATTGGACATGAGTCCTCTACTTATATCTAAAACCTTATCAAAAAATGTTATCATTTTATTATGGTTAGGGTGGTCAAACAGACACCTACTTCTTATTTTTTCTATGAAATTTAAGTACTAATGCATTAAATTTCAATTTTTCACCAAAATAGATTTTTTAAAATAAACCTAATAGTTTAGAAACTACATTCAATTTGCTATAGATTCTATTCTTACATATTTTGAAATAATATAGATAACTTATTCAAAATTTTATGCCAAGTTTCCTAACTTTGATTTTTCTAAATTTTTTGCCACTTAAGGGCCTATTTTTTCCATGATGATCCTACACATACCCAACAAATAGAAAACTTACAAGTCCATGGATATCCTTAGTGAATGCATTTACATTAGCTTGGTTCCTATCATACAAAATATAAGGAAAGTTCTTAAAACAAGAAATGAAACACAAATCATCTATAACCTTAGTTACTTCCTTTAGGAATAGTTGAACAAACAAGACAATACCAACCTACATACCACAACCAATCCTCCTATTGAAACTAAGAAAAATGTTAACATGGATCATGATCATATTCCATTACCTCCCATGGAGAAATTAGTAACATTTATTGAAGCTAAACCTTGTAAGGGCTTGTCTAAGTGACCTCTTGACATTGCTTTCTCACAAAATGGCATACCTAAGCATGCTCTTGATGGTCCTCTTTACATAGCTAGATGAATCAATAATAAGCCCACTAATGGGATATTAATTGATCCCATCTGTGGACAGAATGTGACCATAGAAGAACTCTTATATGTGCATGAGCTATATCAAGACACATACGATAATCCAAAAGAATGGATCAAGACACATAATGGATTTTCTTTCCCTACAATAGGCTTAATAGATCTCCCTTTAAATGTGGGACGAAAAACATTAGTAGTATCATTCTCCATGATCCCACAATTGGACCAATTTTATGTGAAGCTAGGCTATCCATGGCTTCACTCCATGAATATCATCACTTTAGTTGTGCATAAATGTCTCAAGTTTCCATTTGGAAATAATATCTTCACTTTGCATCATAGTGGATTCCATCCTACCTTGGAAAAATGGGATTTTTCATTAGATTACTTTTGGATTGAGCCTATGGAACCTATAAAGACTCGTGAAGATTTATTTTTCTTATCATATTAAAAATTCAAGGAAAAGAAAATAGCAGAACTATCCCTTCAAAACATGCCTCAACCTATGACCAAACTAACCATTCTTGATGAGACAATGATTGAACCAAAAACACTTCTAACCATTCAAGAAAAAACTATAGAACAACCTCCCACAATTTCCAATAAGAGATGGTGAGATAGTACAAACCATCCCGTTGTCCCGCCTAGAGCCAAGCAAGTTTACAAAGTCAAAGAGAAAGTGATTGAACAATCCATTGTTGTTCCTTATAGTCCTCCCAAGGAAGAGAAGGAACTTATGATTGAAAAAATTTCTCTTACACAAAAAAAAAATGATAATAAACTAAAAAAGAAATCAAAGTGATAGAGAGAGTAGACCTAGGTGTCATGTTAGTGCTCATAGATTGTAAACTCAAGAAAACAACATAGAAATAAAAATCAAAACCTACCCAAAGCAATGGATGATGGCTCTCAACCCTTGCTACAACATAAACAATAACATTGTATGGAAATTGTTATTCCACCTCTTGTTGTGATTGACTTAGACAATGACATTAGTATTGAAAAAAATGATGAATAAGTGCATGAAGAGTTGAATACGTTTTTTCTTCTTCCATGATCTTAGATGAAAAACCTCCTATGAAGATGAGACTATTGAACTTGGTGAGTGTCCTAGTTTAGCAGTTTATCTTGTCCCTTTGGCTAGTTTCTTTCCTTCCATTTATATCAACCAAGATTGGGAGGCGGGTGACCTACTTTAGGTTGACTCACCTATGCCTTACTAGTCTTTAGCTTTTTCATTTTTCTTTTTGATTGCATGTGTGTAATGTGATCCCTCGTGACATTTTTTTTGATGTTCCTCTCTCTTTTGTGCATTATTCTATATGTAGCTTCATTCTTCTCTATGTCATAATCATTTTTCATTTTGTCTTGTATTTTCCTTTTGGGGATGATGCAAGGGATCGAGAGATTTATGTATCTTCCATGTTGACCCAAAAGCTTTTTATGTCTCTTTATCCATTTTTCTTGTGTTTTCCTTGTGGGTATGATGCAAGGCATTGAGACATTCATTTTTCTTCCATGTCGACTCGAACATAATTTTCTTTTTCTTTTTCACTTTATTTGTGTCATTCTTCGAGTTTTATGTGTATTATGGGGAATGATGACAGTTCCATGCTCTATGACAACATCGTAGCAAAGACATACTAATCCCAAATCCATAGATCCCTTATGTGTTTTTGGGGGCAACCCTTCCTTCCTATTTCATGACATAGC
The DNA here is from genome assembly GCA_007258455.2 of Sequoia sempervirens. Lineage (NCBI taxonomy): Eukaryota > Viridiplantae > Streptophyta > Pinopsida > Cupressales > Cupressaceae > Sequoia > Sequoia sempervirens. Next base: position 731,780,498 of record VDFB02271358.1, on the reverse strand, counting down.
TTGCTTTGGAAACATATAACTTGGCATAGGGTTTTCCAAGGAAAGCTCTATTGTCTTAGGATCAAAATCATTTGGCTAATTTAAGGAAATTACTCACATTGATTGTGTAGAAACTACTTTAAAGTGGGGGCATACAATGATGACATCTTCTGGAAAAATTTCATGGCATAATTTTCCTTTTTCTTGTGATATGTCATTTTCTTGTTGGTGTCATTGGGTTTGATTTCGTCCAAGAGTTTACGATCTATTGTCATGACATGATGTGAATGAGGCATCCTATGGGTGATGATCAAAGACTTTTGACTTGTCCTCTATTGGTGACATTAGGCACAATGCTCCTTAAGAGGAAGGCCATTACATGAAAAAAGAAAAATCCCCTTTAAGAATTTTTTTTACATAACATTCAAGAGAATTTACAAAAAGAATCTTCATTGTGGTGCCTTATTAAAGTTATCAGGAGGATAACTTTGGTATGGTTGGTATGATGGGAAGCAGATACACTAGCATAAATTTCTCATTATATGGTGGGAAACTAATACACTGGTAGGGAAAGAAACACAATGACATGCCTTTCTCACTAAACCACTTCGTTGGGACAACTCACCTAATGGAAAGACTAAGGTTCCACTTCCCAAAGTGAGCAGCATTTGTTATGGACAAACAGTCTCTGCCTCACATCACGTTGAATTGGTTGTGCTTGATCCTTTGCTTTTGTTTATTTTTTGCCTTTAACAAGGTATGATCATGTATCTGTGTTATTTTGCATACTTTAGTGTCTTAGATGTCTACTTTAGTGTGAGTTTGACATGGGGTCATCCTCTCACTAAAGTGGGGGAAAGATGTAGTAACAAAAAAAGTATCCTTTTCCTTGCTTGATCTGATAACTGACATTAAAATTGAACAAATGGTGTCTTGGACTAGTGTTGTAATGTCTTGTAAACATTCAAACTACTTTAAGACATTTATTTAGTAAAAACATGCCTTAATTGGTCCTTTGCAAGGGTTTTGTGAAGTGTTGTAACACACTTACACACTTTTCTAAGACTTATTTGATTAATTAGGCCTAATGGGCCCCTTATAAATAAAATAAACATAATGTGTACCTTGTTTAAGTGTTGTAAAGTGTTTTAAACACTATCACATTTATCTAGGTGGTCTTAATTCATTAAGATTAAGTGGATTTAGTAACCCCCCTTTTAGGGCTTCATTTTCACACCTCTCAAGGATCTTTCTCGACAAGCATAAATTAAATATCAAATTATTTCATTGGGAAAAATTTGGTCTTGGTAAGTTGAGCCAAGACCCATTCACCCTTGATGGCAAATGAGTCCTCTCTTAATAGGATCCCCTCTTTTTAGTTGATATGGAATGGGTTTTTGGCCTTCTTTTAGCTCCCCGAGGCTCGATCCTAGAAACTTAGCAAAGACCCATTCGTGCTTTGGTGGCGAATGGGTCCTCCCTTAATGAGACCCTAGTTTTTGAATTTCATTCTAAAGGGAATTTAATTGTCTTTCTTTCCAAATCTAGTGTCGGTAGGTTAGTTCTTTGAATTTTGGGGTTAATCTCCTCATTTAGTATAAATAAAGGGTTAATTCACATTGTTTCACGTAATATTTTCAAGAGAGCATCCTAATACTTTACAAGATAATTATAGAGCATTCCAATAGAATTCTCAAGGTATATTTCAAGTTTTTATTGCAGCAATTCAAGGTCTTATCATCATGTCAAGGGTTTAATGCATTCATGTGTGTTGAGCTAAGAAGTGTATGTTGTATTGAGGATTCATTTACAAGCATCATTCTACATCCAAGGTCTACATTCTTCATGGACACTCCATGATTGTTTGTAGATTTAAGTCAGAAGACATAATCCAAGGTGATATCACTTACATTATTGCAATTACATGATTCATTTCTTTCATTTCATCACTTGGTTTAATTACCTACAAGGGGTTTGACTGAGGCGAACCCCCATTCATTAACAAATAAACAAATTTTTATTTCTAGGATTGAGTATGTTATTGCAGATTTACAGGTTGAAGATCAAGTTGAGCAAGATTTGGAGCAAAGATGTCAAAGTTGCAAAGCTGCAAAAGTTGTCATTCAAAGTGCAAGATCATGGAAAGAGCTCTACAAAATTAACTATAGGCTTCTAAAACTTGGTAATCAAGATTTCAAGAGTGCAGACATCAAGTATAAGATATTGAAATTAGTTTTTTGAAACCCTAAAAGGACCAATTCACCCTTGAAGGAGTATGAGTCCTCCATAGCTCAAAAACAACTTTCTAGCAAGTACACAACTTTTTATGCTCTCAAAACATTCCTCATAGTTGCTATAACAGTTAGGTTGTATTTCTAGTTGTTATTAGCATCTTATTTTGCATAATTGAAGTGATTTTGGCTTGGGAATATTAGTGATCCATCATCTTGTACAATCCCAGTTTGGTGGATTCTATTTTCCACCAAATCATATATGTATGTATATATGTGTAGTAATAGAAAAATATCCTTTTCCTTGCTTAATATGATAACTAACATTGAAATTGAACAAATGGTGTCTTGGACTAGTGTTGTAATGTCTTGTTAACATTCACACTATTTTAAGAATCTTATTTAGCAAAAAAATTCCTTAATTTGTCCTTTACAAGGGTGTTGTGAAGTGTTGTAACACACTTTCACACCTTTTTAGGACTTATTTGCTTAATTAAACCTTATGGGACCCTTTCTAAATAAAATAAACATAATGTGTACCTTTTTTAAGTGTTGTAAAGTGTTTTAAAGAAATTTCACATCTATCTAGGTGGTCTTAATTCATTAAGGTTAAGTGAAGTTATTAATCCCCCTTTTAGGCCTTCATTTTGACACCTCTCGAGGATCCTTCTCGACGAGCATAAATTAAAAGTCAAATTATTTCATTGGGAAAAATTTGGTCCTAGTAATTTGAGCCAAGACCCATTTTCTCTTAATGGTGAATGGATCCTTTCTTAACAAGACCCCCTTTTTCAATTGACCTGGGATGGATTTTTGGCCTTCTTTCATCTCCTAGAAGCTCAATCCTATAAACTTAGCTAGGACCCTTTCGCCTTTGGTGGCAAATGGGACCTCCCTTAATAAGACCCTAATTTTTGTATTTCATTCTAGCAAGAATTTAATTATGTTTCTTTCCATATCTCCTGTCAGGCATAGTTCTTCAAATTTTGGGATTAATCTCCTAATTTAGTATAAATAAGGGGTCAATTCACATTATTTCTCCTGGCAAGTTGATCAAGTATACTAGCAATTTTGTGTGACTTCAAGAGATCAAAATAAAAAGCATTAGAGCATTTGAAGAGCATATCAAAGGAATTTGAAGGCATAATTCAAGAGTTTATTACAAAAATTTAAAGATCATATCATCATGTCAAGGTTTTAATTGCATCTTTTCATGTTCTATTGTCTTATTTCATTATTTGGTTTAATTACCTACAAGAGGTTTGACCGAGGAAAACCCCCATTCACTAAAAAATCAACAAGTTTTCTATCCTTGAGTGTGTGATTATAGATTTATAGGTTGGAGAGAAAGATTATGAAAGTTGTCAAAATTGTCAAAGTTGCAAAGTTGTCATTCAAGGTGCAAGAACATGGAAAGGGCCCTACAAAACTAAATACTACCTTCGAGAACTTGATAACAGGAATTTCAAGAGTGTAGACATCAAAGTACAAGATCTTGAAATAAGTTTTTTGAAACCCTAAAAGGACCCATTCGCCTTTGAAGGCTAATGACTCCTCTGTAGCTCAAAAACAACAACTTTCTAGATAGGTACACAAATTTTTATACTCTAAAAACATTCCTAATATTTTCTATAATAGTTAGAGTTGATTTATGATTGTTATTAGCATCTTATTTTGCATAATTTGAAGTGATTTTGGCTAAAAAATTAGTGATCTATCTCATTTTTGGGATAGATCCTATTTTTCCACATATCATTTTTGGTGACCCTGACTTGTTCAACATTGTAATTTTCTAATTTTTTGGAGTCTTTCATTGCATTTAAAGTTAAAATATTGCATTCATTGCATTTAGTTTTGCATTTAATTATGGTTTCTTCTTTTAATTTAAATCTTGCATATCATATACAGTTCAGTTTTGCATTGTTTTTCACTTCTTAAATTTAAAAATTACAAAAAAAATCAATCACTTTGCATCTCATTTATATTTCATTCAATTGCATTTGAAAATCAAAACAAAATTGCATTTCAAACTAGGTCTTGCATTTCACCTTTCTATTGCATTTTTGCATTTAATTTTTGGAAAATATAAAGCTGCCTTGGATTGTTTACAACCTGGAACTAAAAGATAAATTTGAAAGATTGCAAACCATTAAAAAATAGTTTAGAAAGAACTTACTAGGAACCATTCACCCTTACTGGTGAATAAGTACTTGATCAGGTCTGACCTGAAGCTTCTGCAACTAAAAAGGCTTTAAAATTGACTCTAAAATCCATAGAAAGATCCGACAAAGACCTAACTAGTACCCATTCGCCCTTACTGGTGAATGAGTTCCTATAAGCTATAGATTTTCAATTTCAAGACATTAAAATCTCAATTTCTAGCTTCTGTTTGGTGCATTCATCTTGCTATTTTAGTTTCCTGATTTTTTGTTTCATCAATTTCATTGCATTTAGCTTAAATTACTTCATTTTAGTGCATTGTAAAAATAAAAAATTACATCAAAACATTTCATTTTTAGCATATTGCATTTTTAATCACTAAATTACAATGTTTAGGTTTGAAATTCTAAAAATAGAGAATTGTTTAGGCAATGTGTGGAAGTCTTTAATCTCTTTGCTTGATGTTTCATATTTTGTTTCTGGAAATGACCCTAATGAAATTGAACTCACTCATGCTCACACAACTCCTAATGCATGTCCTCCTCGTGATTTTGAACTCACCTGCATTTATTGCTACTACCACTTTTGCCCATTCTTTTCTTCTCTCTTCCAATTGTAGTGGTGTTAGATCTTCATCTATGTAGAATCGTGTTCCCTTGAGAAGCCTTTTGTTCTTCATAATTTTGTTCTTGTCCTCTGTATTTTTTAGTGTTACCCTTACATTTCTATTATTGCCATCTTGTGCCACTTTACCAATTCTGCTCACTTGCTCAATATGCCCCACCCACTCCAACTTATTCGCTACAAAGTCTTTAATTAGCTTATCTGTGTGCTCACCTTCTCCATAGTCGTTCAGTCCTTTTATTATTACATTTGTTGCTCTATCGTTCCTATGTTTTTCTTCCCCTAGATGCACCTTAATCTGCTTCTCTATGAGTTCTCTTTGGCTCTCTATTGTCTCTTTCCTTACTTGTGCCCATGATTTTGTCTCTTCCAGTTGTTCCTTCAACTTAGCTTCCCTAATTTCTATGCTTGCTATTATTGATTGGAACTCCTCTAGTAGTGGGGTGCTCCTTTTCCTCACTTCTATTATGGAATTTCCCTCTTTGATCTGCTTTATCTCCTGCTTCATGGTTGATATTTCTTGTTGGCCTATTTTTAGATTGGCCTGAAGTTTGACTAGATCTCCTCCCTAAAAATGTTGTTTTCTTGAGAAAGTTTGTGATTGGTATCCATGATATCTTGCCATTTGTTGTACTTCCTTTATTCTACGGCTTCTAAGCCTTCAAGCCTCTTCTTTAGCTCCATTAATTCATTAACATACAAGTCTGAAGACTAGGTTAAAGGAGTTGAGTTAGGACTATATTGGTTCACCTGACCTTCACCTTCCACATCCCCCTCTGTTGCTGCTTCTTGCTACTTCACTCTCTCAGCATTGTTAGATTGTTGATTCTGCAAATATATCCTTTCAACTTCATTTTCCAAGTTTTCCACATGACTTTCCAAATTTTCAACTTGAGTTTCCAGATTTTCTAGAAATTCTATCACTGGTTTTACTTGCTCTTGTTTAGTTTCAGATGTGACGGTTGTTAGATTGAAGCTTATAACTTTTGGAAGGATAGCAATAAATTTATTGTGCCCTAGACATCTTAATTTTTTGGCTATTTTGGCTTGCCTACATTGCAAGATCCTCTTGTATTGCTTGACATTTACAAATGTCAATCCCTCTTTGACTTGTGTACAAACTTGATGCTCCATATTCCAAGAGGAATCACTGAGAAAGTATGGTGCTAGCATTTTGATCTGAGGTATTATTCATTGTTTCATTTTGTTCCCTCCCTCAATGTTTTCCCCAAATTCTTTCAACAAAACATTCCCTGTGTCATCTTTGCATTTTGAGATCTCCATTGATAGACCCACCACTGATAATGATGTTTGTCCTTGGTTTGAATATTTAAGTTTAAAGTTGGACCCACACTTCACAGTTTTCAGGTAATTGTTTTATGTTTAAAATGCAGAGTTTTGAAGCATTTTAAAGAAAGACAACAAAGAAAAAACCTCGCTGGTAAACAAAACTACCAGTGAAAAAGAGATTGAAGGAGGTGGGGCACACCTGTTCCCAATGCCGAGAAGCCTGCCGTTTAATCTTTGCCACTGAACAAGGCCGAAAAAGGCCAAAAGGAAAAACCCAGGGCCCACCACGGATCCGATGCCCACTATGCGCAGAGATCACTAAATGCTAGAAGCGGAAAACGCCAGAAGCCTGCCAGGAGGCGCTGCATTCACTCTTCACTCATTCCTCCTTTACCACTCCTCACTTATTCCTCGCTTATTAAACGACAAAAGGAATCTGAATCTGCCATCAATCAATTGAAAGGATTTGCCATAGAATAAAAAAAAGACTAAACATTCCAAATGCTAGGACAGGACGACAACTGCCACTCACTTTTCTTTCTTTGGACCGAACTTCAAAGAAAATTATGATTCCCTTTAATAATTCTGATGAAAAGACTATTTTGTGAGATCTTTTTTTGGAAAGTTGGTGAACTTGTGTTCAGTAGTTCACGAATTTGGAAAAGTGGTGAACTTTTGTTCCGTAGTTCACGTGTTTGTTGCCTTTCCATATTCGTGATGTTACATCGAATGAAATCTTCAGAACAATTTTTCTTTTATTCAGAACTCTACTTAAATTTAATTTAATTTTAATTTAATCTTATATTTATATTAAGAAAATGGTTAAATATATTTTCTATTAACACATATCTTATACTTTTATTTGATTGATATACATATTTGTCTATTATTTAATTTGTATCTATACATATTTTAAGACATTTATTTAGATTATATATTTATTATGTGTATTTATGTATCTATTTCTATATGTTTGTCATCCACCTCAATTTCACTATCTCCACATCTTAGCTCATTGATATGGGTGTGGGATTGAACTCGTACATCTAACCTTTAAATTTTTCAAATTCAAATTTTAAATTTGGTTGATTTTTACCCATTCGTCTCTTACCTTGAGCTAACTAAACACATGTTTATATGATTTATTACTATGTCTTTGTTTTTAAAGGCATTTAATTGATATCATCTTATAGCTTTTAAGCTTATCCAATTACTCATTCATAGTGGCAATGCTAAGAACGCTTCCATTGGTGGACCAAAGCAAGTTTAATTTTGCATCACAACACTCTGATACATCCACATGTTTGTATATTATTTCTTTTTACTAGTAGCATGACAATAAGTGTGTTCATTTTCTAAGCCTTAACCTTGGGGAACTTGTCCCCTATTAATTTTTTTATCCCTCTAAAGCCAAAAAGGTACCTCATCTAGATAGAAAAAGAAGAGGTAGGAGAATTGGTGAAATTGAAATTAGGTAAACACACTACACCGGATCATTTTAGTAGGTAGCATTTATGATGGTGTCTTGTTGGTCACAAGATAATCAAAGTCACAGAGATTTCAAGTCTAAGAAAACTCTCACAAAGGAAGTTCAGGATTGAAATTTAAAGCAACAGTTCAAAACTTTGGTCATTCACAATCAATGACAACAAAATCAAAATGGAAGATTCTATTTCTCAATGGCACCAATTCACAACCAATGACAGGGAAAATAAAAATGAAAGATTTTTATTTCTCAATGGCACCGATGGCTCTAAATATTGCGATCACTATCCAAATCCAACACTCCATTCTTTCAGCAGGGCTTTCATTACACATTAAATAAGCTCTTCAATGGTCAGCCTGACTTCATCCTCATTTAGCACTACTCTACCTTCTATTTTCCTTTTGGACATTTAATGACACCAATAATCGTGCCTTTTCCCTCCATTGTTGTTTCCTTTCTACAAGCATGAAAACCTCTATTCTCTCCAGTGTTGAACCCCCTGCTTAGAGTCCTCTTCTCTCCAAATACATGTTGCCTTCCAACTGCCAATTCATCAACAGTTACAACAACAATTTCTAACTATCGATTTGTTAAGGAAATTTCACCATAAGTGTTTACAATATTATAAAGCAAATACACTAACACAAAGCTAAATTTATCAAGTTAAAAGAAAGAAACAAAACAAAATTGAGATGACAAATGAGAGCAATGCCCTACATCAAGTTAGATCCATATGCAAAGAAGTAAAACAATCTTGTGAATTCAACCCCACATGTAGTTGATCAATTATCTATATCTCTAGGTGACTTGTAGACTAAGATCTTCCCATTTCTAATCCTAATACATCTAAAATTCACCATGCTCTTGTTCTCATATATTTTCATTTTGAATGAATTATCTCATTTCATACATGATAATTATCATTGTGTTACATATCAAGTTAAATCTATGAATATCTATGATACTATTTCATATAGTTCTACCACATGTAAATAGCTTACACATTGATGATAATATATTAGCTTTGAACGAGTCCTTAATTGCTATGTCATTACCATTTTCTGCATTACATTAAGGAACTATAAGAATTAGTGGATAACATTCATAGAGTGATTACAATAGATATATTAATGATTCCTTATATGTGAATTTTTTTTATACTTATTAATTGTGAATAGTTAAATTGTAATATCCCCATTTTCCTAGGTAGTTGACAAATGCAATGGTTAGTCTACCAATTGGTTCCCATAGGCTAACATGGTGTTTATGGAACCCCTTTGAGGGTGATATATGGTTCTTAAGCGGGCCCTTTGGTGTTAATTTCAATACTCTTCATCTCAATGTCTCAACTTATTTTGGATGTGCCTTTTGGAAGCCATTCTAGACATTTTCCCCTACACTTACTATTTTTAGTAAGTCACTTGGTTGTGTAGACACTAAAAAATGTCCCAAGGCTACAAGCAACATTTTATCACTGATTTTCCTTCTTCCTAGCATAATTGAATAATTTTAAATAATTTAATTATTTTTGAGTGTCATAATACCTCTATTAATGAAATAATTCCTAATTATTTAATTAATTCATTTTACCTTATTTTTCCTTTGATTAATTTAAATAAATATTAATTTTATTTAAATTACATCACAACTTGGCCTTTTCTATCTATAAAATTAAATAAATCTTACTTATTTAATTATTTATGTATCCACATTTTCCTCTATAACTAAATAATTATTTTTAATTATTTAATTATTCATTAGCCTTTTCTTGCAATAATTAAAAATAAATTTTATTTATTTAATTATTTATCACATTCTTATCTCATAATTAAATAATTATTTTAACTATTTAATTATTTATCATTTGTCCTCTTCCTTTATTAAATAATTATTTTTAATTATTTGATATTTTAGTATTTCACATCTTCTTCTATAATTAAATAATATTTTTATTATATAATTATTCATCTCATTCTTTCCTAAATTAAATAATGTTTCTTATTATTTAATTTATCCTTTTCTTACCTAAGCCCTAAATCTCAACTACTTTCTTGACTTTTGGTCCATCCATCCCTATCCTTGTCTCATTTAACCTTGTCCATTGATCACCATACCTCATCATCTAATTCTATCCCTATCCCCCAAATTTGAAACCCTATCTACATTTGGTGAACCTGACGTGAACTAATGAAATTGTCAAAATTTTAACAAAATTCAAATTTTTAGGAGTCTACTACAATCGATCTGTAGAATGATGCAATCACAATTTAAAACATTGCAATCATTATACAGTGTGTTGTAGTCATTTAAACAAAAAGTTGCAATTTTCCACCAAAATGTTGCATCTATCTGTTATTGCGCAGAAACTTGAATTTAATTATTGCAATTTTATGGTAATTTTTGGGTTTCTAGTTATTATTCTAACATCATAACAACTTGTTTTTGATCATGTAAGAAAGGTTTTGAAAGTAACAAGAACCTTTTATAGAGCTAAGAAACAGAAACTTCCAAACAACAAAGCAACAAACCTTTCCAACACAACAACATCAACGGAAACACTGTAGACACATAGCAGAACACAAACAACCCCTGGTCACTAGATGACCAGGAGTGATAGAACACTTAGGACGAACAACGGTCCAAAGTCAAAATAGACTAAAAACTTACCTTGGATCCAAAACTAGGAGCAACAAAACACAAAGGACAAACAACCAACAACATCTAGATTGCAACAAACCTTTTGCTCAAATGGCCACCAATCGCCTGCAATAGCTAGTGTTACTAAGGATTTATTTTAGGATCTAGATTAGATCAATCAATCAATGTAAAAGACAAAAACCCAAAGTCATATCGAGTACAAAGGAAATTAAATAATAAAACAGTTATACTTTTTTTCTTGAAACTTCCATGATTACCTCCATAGTACCTTCTTATTTGCTGGATAAATATTTTCCCTCAGATCCGCTGTGCGAGCAATCTGCAAATGTCTAAGTCCTACCCAAGATTTGAAGGATTTATGCAATGTCTAAATGTCTATGCCTATGACTATGATTGCCAATGTCTAAACATACTAAGATTTGATCAAATAAAAAAGACTAATTACAATGAGAAGCCTAAGTATGCCAACGAGTTAGTATGCAATGTGCCTATAATATGTCTACTTGTGTGTCTATAATCGAAAAGTGAGAGGAAAATGACATTTTATAGAAAATTCCATTTCGAATGGACGGGAAAGATCAAATTCTCAGAAAGACCTAGAATGAGAGGTCCAGATTAAATCTGAGAATCCTTAATTAGGATTAGGGAAAATTCATTAATCGAACGGTCAAGATAATATCTCAGATAATCAGATCGATGGTGGAGAATAAATGAGATAAACTAATTAGAAAATAAAGATTTTCAAAAATCAAGAAGATAAAGACTGCCTAATTTGTGAGATTCAAAAAATCAAGAAGATAAGAGTTGGACTGAAAAGCAATTTTGATAAAATCAAGAACCTGCTTGCTTTATTTGATTTTTGGAAGAAAGCTACCAATCAACTCAAGATATGAATTTTGTGAGACAAATAAATAATCTTTTTTAGATTATTTACCAAAATGGACTGTCAGTTAAGATTGCGATGACATTTTAAATAATTTAATTTATTTAAAATGAGAAGAATATCAAATTTGGCAATTAAATAATTAAATTTAATTATTTAATTTAGGAGATAAGACTAATAATTTAATTAATTCATTCATTCATTTAATTATGATAATTAGTGACACATTAAATAAATAAATAAAATTTATTTATTTAATAATCAGGAAGAAATAAATGCAGAAAGGTAATTAAATAAATTAAGACATTTATTTAATTAAGGGAAGACTTTAGACAATTAATGACATATTTAATAAATAATGAAATTTATTTATTTAATAACCATGAAGAACCAAAGGACATGAATTAATTAAATAATTATGAATTATTTAATCAATAGTCGAATGTGGACCAAGGACATAATTAAATGTCATAATTATGCTAGGACGAAAGTGGTAAAAATGAAGCTTGCAGGCCTAGGTCATTTTTAGGTGTCTACAGCTAGACTATTGCAAACCTTCTACTCAAATTAGAAAAAATTGAGCCTAACAAATTCTCACCAAAAGAGGGGTAAGAATCACCACTTGCAGTAGAGATATGATATTTTAGATGCAATAACCAACCAAACACTAACCCTAAAACCACCTCAAAAGGATGGGGTTCCCCTTTATAGGAAAGGAAGAAGTGGGGACCAGAACTACCAAAGAAACATCCCTCTAGAACAAGCATGCTCCACCTCAATAGGAACCGACAAAGGAGAGAAGCACTTCCCACTATTCCTAAAACTGCCAACTCCACCTCAATATGAGAGGGATCCACCTTGATAAGAGCACAATTCACCTCTATTGAATACAATGTTTGTAGAAAAAGGTATCAAGCAAGAACTCCAGTGGAACAGGCCAACACCTCTTCCCAAGGTATCCAGGTGGAAGAAATAGTAGGAAGGACAAAAATAACCTCCCATCCCACAACATAAATAGTCCAAAACACCATCTAACCATTAGCTCCACCCACAAATGCAACACCACCCATCACAAGGGGCAACTCACAAACCAGGGGAATCCCCACAAACAGGAACCCCACAACCATCCACAAAGGAACAAAGTGTCTCCAAGCCATGCCACAATAGTAGGTACAAGAGAGAGAGAGAGAGACAAACAACACCAAAACAGGGCAGAGCCCCCTCCCCCAACCAAACAAAAGCACCAAAAAAACCACTTCCAACAACCTAGAAGGCTTCTTAAAGCACAAATCCCACCACAACAAAATAGGGCAAGGTCTCCACAACTACCATAGGAACAACATATCTTTCTAGATAGTCCCCATGAAACACCTAGGAACAAGGAGGTCAACAACCTGCAACACAAATATAGAGAACCAAATCCTCCATCGAGCATTAGTAACAAAACAAATAGTATCCAACACAACCTTCACTTTAGTCAAGGCAGGCCAATAAAAAACAAACTCCATATCACCATGTCTAAGGTAGAAACTAGGATAGAGACTCCATAAAAAGTAGAAATCTCCAAAGAAAATCCAATGAACAAACTCAAAACCATCACAGATTCAATGGAAATGAAAAGGGCTTGAAAGAAAAACTCCAAGACCCATGAGTAGAAGTGTAGCTTCCAAAAAACAAGAAACCAGATGCAACACAAAACAAGAGGAGCCTTCCCAAGGATTTTGCAACTAAGAGCAGCACAAAGTAGAAAAGATGACAACATACCATCCCACCATCGCCACAAACCAATAGCTTGTGAAGGAACATAATATCCCCCAACCGTGCAACAGCAAGGGGGTGGAGCAGCAATGGAAAAACCTTGACCCAACCACTAGAAGAGTGACTGACTAGAGCACAACCAACATCGCACATGGAAGGAGAGCCTGAGCATAAGGCACATGGCCAAAAAGCACAAAAGATAAGGCAATAGAGTAAAGAGGAGGCTAAGAAAACCTCCCCCAAACACCCACTAGTGAGTCATGTTGAACAGTAACCAAGCCACCCATGACAACCACCAAGGACTTCACAGTCAACAACCAAAGCCACGATAGATCCCATCAAGATTTCCTCCCTAGAAAAAAGCACAAGAAAAGTCCCAAAAAGCACAGGAGACCCCAAAAAGAGATACAAAACAAATTTTGCACCAAAGAAAGGCAATGACCTGCACTAGAATAGACACACCTGAATAACAAAGTAGAGAATAAAGGAAAGACGGCCACTAGCACAACTAGTAGCAAGCAACCATCCTCCATCCTCATCATCATCAAAACCTTCATCCCCGTCCTCAACAAATCTCAAACCTCTGACGCCTGAGAATTTCCCACCCAATGTTCTTAATGCCATTTTTACCTATCTTGACAACTTGATAACAACATATCTATCATTAGTTTTGTTATTTTTACCTATCCTAATAGCTTCTTAACATAATATCTATCATTAGTTTTGTTTTGATTAATAGGGAAAGATAGGTTTTGAAGGGACCCAAAACCCTTTACATCAGAAAGAAAATGTTGCTCCAAAAAATAATCAAAAGTCTACCAGTAACAACCTAATGACCAAAAAACCAAACACCATGAGTTCCCAACTAAAAGAAGACAATCAACAGCTAGCTGAACCCACCAAAAAAAAAAAAAAAACAAAAAAAATGGACAGAAGACAAACACTAAATAGAAACAGAAAGAAATAAGAAACTAGTTAAGGCCACTCAGAGTTTTGACCACCTCAATCTACTAGTTTTTATGTTTTTCAACTGTATCCATCAGTTCCTTTTTCTCAGCATCAAAAGCTTTCTTCCATTTAGCCAATCCTCTACCAATAGGTACCTTATCATCATCCTTCACAATTTTTTTACCCTTACCCTTAGCCATTTGCTCTTTCTCCATGATCTCTGAGAAGAAAAACTAAGCTTCTCTGAGTTTCCCAATTTTCTTAAAGAGAATTTCCAAAGCTTCTACACTATTCTTAACTGAGGTATGGCTTACCTGTAACAATTTTTTTATATCCCCATTAATATCAGCAACCTTGGCATCAATCCTGCATTCTATCCTCACACAATGCCTTAAAATCATTAAATGAACCTTCTAGCTCCACCATTCTATCAATGAAGATGTCAGACATAGAGGCCTTTTGAACATTTTGCATATTCACCTTTAAGACTCTTATCTTGATATTAATTTTATTGAATTCTTTCAAAGTCCATTTGGCCAATTTGAAGGTGCCTGTTGCCCCAGCCCTCGCCATGTCTAGCATACCAAACATAGAAGTACCATCCTCATCTAGGTACGAAAAATACTCTAAAAGAGGATCAAACTTCAAGGGTGGATTAACATTTTTCTTTCCCTACTCCTCAACATTCAAATCCCCAACCTCCTTCGCAAGAGACACCTTCGGCATGTCATGAACTAGAGAATCCTCCACAATCACCATTTTATTTGTAGGAACCTTACCTTCCTCTACCTCCTTAGGGTTTGTGGTCGAGACAACATAAGTCTTCTTCTTCAAATTGGCCAATCTCTTTCACAATCTTCTGGGTTTCTCAACCCACCCAACATTAACCTGGGACCCAACCTCAAGAGTGCCACCAACAACAACTTTACCAATAGCCACTTTCGCAACCTTGGGAGACCCATCCGACCCAACCTCTGTATCATCACTCCCATAAAATGACAACCTCTTAGGAGCCCTATTACTCTTAGAACCCACCACCTTCCTTTTCTTGGACGTTGAAGCCACAACCGTAGGGAAAACATCTTCCTCATCCTCATCCCATTCCTCCTCCTCCTTTGACAAGGAGTTTGAATTCGACAACCATGATAAAGCACTAAAAACCTCTTCCTTGCCTTTGATGGTCAGAGCTGAGGTTAGAGATTGAACATGCTTCATAATAAGAAAAATAAGCCCTTCATGGAGGATAGGGACCCTCCTATTCTTCAGATGAGCATACACTGAGGATTCCAATGAAGATAAAAGGAAGAAGGGAAATGAAATAAACAAACCATGCCTGAAGTGATTAAGGAGAGTGAAATGGTGACCAAGAAGAGCCTTAAATCTCCCTTCTAGCGTCATGTATCACATCATCACCTCCACAAACCTAGCCCATATTTTGTTGAGGGAAGTTCGATCATAGCCCCAACTCTCCAACTTGACCAAATCCTTCTGCTCATCATCCTTAAAAAACTAGGTCATCACTTCTTCATTGCTCTTTTTGTCTTTGAAAAATTTCCTTCCCATAGTTGGAATACCAATAACAGTTGCAATAAGGTCTTCATTCATCTCCATCTCCAACATTTTCAACACCAATTTGCGATTATTCCAAAGAGAGACAAACTTGGTTGAGGAATCATGGTCATGGCCATGTAATCTCTCCAAAAATGGAGTGAAATTACCATGACAAAGAATGTTCTAGAGCTTCTTCTTTCTCTGAATATCACTGCATGAATGTGGCTCAACTCGACTTCTATCACCACCCATGGTAGCCCAAACAGAACACACAAAAACCTGGTGAAATCTACCTAGACAAAGACACAATACCCATAAAACACCCAAAAAACATGGTAGATGGGAAGAAGTACAAAGCCATAAAAGCCACAACTTATCCAACACCATCATTTCTTAAAATGTTTCTACCATCCTCGAGAATGATCGAACCTTCCTCCCATGAGTGAAATTCACTAAGGCTGACAACCAAATTGGAAAAAAAATCAGCAAGAGACTCCTTCCTGATAAATGTGTGAAATGTGAGTCTCATCACAAGATTTCAACATCATTAATGTATCCTTTATTAACTAATCCACATTCTAGCTCGGGGGATGAGTACCACATAAATAGTTTATGATATTCATAGAATCACCTTCCACTGAAACTTTGGAAAACCCCTTGCTAATAGCATATCTAACACTCATGAACACAGCCTCCACCTCCATGCGATGATTATTCTGAGTACCCAATGGGAGTGCCACTATGCCAAGAGGTCTGCCAAAGTTATCTCTTAACCCCCCCAAATCTAGTAGGTTTGAGATTCTCCTTTGCTGCCCCATCAAAATTGATTTTAATCCATCCATTCAGGGATGGTTGTCATCTTGTGTTCTTCCTCGCAATAGAGCTAGCCTTGGGAGTGATTATAGGAACCAAAGAAATTTTCTAGTTCAAAATCACCTTAAGATCATAGCTAGCAAGGCACATATTCGGATCTCACCGAGCAGAGTTAGATCTAATAAGAGTAAAATTCTCTAGGATAGCCTGATGGACTTTAATGAAAAGACTCTCAACCTTCAACTTGGATTCCTGAAAGATCCTATTATTTCTTTTTTTCCAAAGTCCCTAGGCAATATGTGGGGCCATAAGATCCCAAAGCCCACACAACACAGGAGAATAGGAAGGGAAATTCCACTAATCATAAAACTTATCCAAAGAGTCTGGAAATACCCATCCCAAGTCCCAAAGTCTAAGGAACTTACTCCACAGGGCGAGTGAGTAATTACACCCAATGAGGATATGAAAATCATTCTCCCCATTAGCTTCATAGAGCACACACCTATTAGGAATCACAAACCCCCTATTGTAGAGATTGTCAATCATAAGGATTTTACCTTGCATAATCATCCAGTAAAAGACATTCACCTTAGGAATTAGCTACTTATTCCATAGTTTCCCCTAGAACGAAAAATACTCTAGAGTACCTAGGGAATTCAAAAAAGAAAAGGCCACAAAAAAATTACCACTTGCACACGAGGCCCAAACCACTCTATCTGGCCTAGGAAATACTGGAATCTAAACCTTACGTAAGAAGTCCTTAAGAATCTTCAAAGACAAATCCCAAGCATCAAAATTCTTCCAATCCCCATCCTCAAATTAATCTGCCACCTTCACTCCAAATAGTTGTTTACATAGGGGAGCAATCGAAGGAGCCCAAGGAAGAGAAATAAGTGGGAAATCCCCAGAACAAATGTTATCCCAAAAGAGAATACTAGTCCCATCACCCAACAACCACTTAACACCTTTAGCAATCACATCTCTACAAAGCAAAATATCATTAGTTTTGTTATTTTTGTTATTTTTTGTCAAAACTGTTTATTTTTGCAGCGTAAGGTTTCTATGTCACAATCATTTATTTTTATTATTTTTTGTCAGAGTTGTTTATTTTTGCAGCCTAAGGTTTCTATGTCACAATCATTTATTTTTGTCAGAGAAAAATATCATTAGTTTTATTTTTTTTGTCAGAGTTGTTTATTTTTGCAGCCTAAGGTTTCTATGTCACAATCATTTATCCAAGCATCGTAGTAAAAATTTTATTCATTGTAGTCGACATTTCCTTCAACACAAACATGGAATTTTCATTTTATGTTTTTTGTATTCATTAGGCTTGCCAAATATTTTGTGTTACTAATATCTAATCTATAGCTTGTGGCAATCATTGGGAGAAGATATTTCTATTCAAACTACTAATCCAGTTTCTTGTAGGGTTCCATTGTGTGTTTATGATTTTTAAAGTATGAACATTTGGAATTGGTGCTTAAAAAGAACAAGTGTCTTTTGTGTTTGGAGCTTTTGCACATTGTGTTAATGCGAAGAGTGTTGTGTGAGTATCCTATCCCCTTATGCCTCATGTAATCTTGGGTGCAAGAGAAACACATACAAATATTTTAGCGGGCCTACCTTTGAGACACATCCTAACAAAAACTCATTGGGAATGGCCCAAAGCACATTTTTTTGGCCGAGCTATATCAAAGGGTGTGAAAATGAAATTAACACTTATTTGACGAAGTACACAATGCATGTCAAGGTTGTTGGTGGATGTATAGGTCCCAATCCCTTGACTAGAGGCTTTAGTGTCTCATGTTTGATGTTGTACCAATGGTGTTCATTGAGTCATTAGAAACTTTTTTTTAGAGACCAAGACTTTCTTTTTCATCTATTAGTGTGGTGAAAGGGATATGGGTCATACCCTAAAGCTACATACCACATCTGTCCATGGTTGAGGTGTAAGGTGTCTTGCTAGATTTTACACTCTTTCAAGTCCAAGGATATCAAGGTGGTCCATGATCTTGGTATACCCTATTCACCCACTCCTTGAATGAAGATTTAAAATCACCCCTAAAAAGGTGAAGTACGCCCACATTGGTAGACAAACCCTATTTTACCTTAAGTTGTGCTTGTCTTCATTTCTTATGAGCCAATCCAAGCATGTTTTATGGAAGAAAACTTACAAAAATACTTGATTACCAAGAAGTCTAAGAGTCAAAATCAGCCAAATCTATTTTCCAAGTGTTTGTTGTGTTTTTATGATCGAATTTAAACTTTCCAAAAATAGAAAAAACCATAGAAAACATCAAATTAGGTCCAAAAGACTATACACCACAATTTTCTAGACTAAACACTACACCGCAATTATCAAAAACCTAGAAAACCAAAAGCTCACATTTGCTTGTGCATCATAATTGATTGATCTTGCACTACAATTGATTGGATTTCTACACCCCATTTGTGGCTTGGAACATCACAATTGTTAGGATCCAATTTTTTATGGAAATGGCTATATAGTTAGCTTCCATCTTCCTTTTAGCCTATAATTGTGAACTCAGATCAGAGACTTGTTAGGTTCAGACAATCTATCCATAGCATTTGATTATTCATCTTAGGTCACCTTGCATAGTCCTAGTTTGCATCCATTAAATCTTAGCATCATTGCATCATCATCATGGAGTCTTGATATTAGAAGGATTATTACACTATTAGGTAGACCATTAGTCTCATTTCTAGGTGTCTTGACCTTATCATGCCCCTTGCCAATTGTATCTCTAGGCTGGGCCTACAACTCATGTGTCTAGTTTAGGTTCACCTTTGGTCAATCACCATCATCATCGCCTTGGTCTATCTTCTCGAGGTCATGACATTTAGCATTGTCACTTTGGTCCATCATAGTTTTCTTAGCTTACTTTCCTTTAGTTCAATATTGCATATCCATCTCAAGCATAGTTATAATCTCATTTTTACTCTTGCATGTCAAAAACTTGGTCATATGTATTGTCATCCTAAAAGTTTAAAATTAAAAAAAACATAGCATAGCATCATTACCATCCTTTATTTTCATCCTTAGTTTGCATCTTCATCTTAGTTGCATACATACCAAAAGTATCATCATCCAATAGTCACAAGTCTTATATGGTCTTGACTAGAGCACAAAGGAAATGAAGAGAAATGAATTCCTCATATGATCTCTATTTTAACCCAAATAGCAATATAAACTTTGGGTCAAACCCAAACACACCTCAAATAACACAAGGTGAAATTCCAAGCCCATTTGAAAATTTCACATTGAAATATGTCAACGAATGTTTAGCACTCGAAGAGATTGAAGCAAATTCTCAAAATCCTAGGTTGGTCTGAGTTGTATAGGAGCTAGTGAATGTAGATCCTGATAAATTCTTTCTCGTACTTGCTAAAAATGTTGCTAAACTTCCCTTTGTTTTTGACACTTCTAACATTGTAGAGGGAACAACACAAATACAAATGCAAGGTCTTGGTAAAAACATGTTTTCAAAAGGTCAATCATTCTCACAACAAATGCATACTAGTTTTCCTTTTTAGGGAGCAACATACAATGTGAACACTACACACACCCCCTCCACTCCAACATCTTGCACCAAAAGATCACATGCAACATCACAAGGGCCAAATCCAACATTTAGTGTGGGGATTAGTTTTTCAAACCCATTTAGCACTCAAAAACCAACACCATCAACCCACAAAAATCCCCCATGCAAGACAAGAAGGGTCCATATTGCCACATTAAGATTACTAACCTAAATGACTAATACTACACTGAATGTCAACATGTATTTTTGATCAAACATGAACACCAACCAATCTCCATCCCAACAACATGTCACTCCAAACACCAACTTTACACCCCAATTTCAACATACCAACCAAGGCCCCTCACATCAACATGTCACACCATAATTCAAAAACACCAACCAAGGTCCATCACAACAACATGTCACTCCAAGCACCAACTTCATACCATAACATCAAACCAATACGAATAGCAATACCTTGTTCATATCTCACTACCAATAAGGAAATACAAAACCTTTGCAACAAAGTGTTGATCTGAATCCAACATACACATTTAACCAAAACTTGTCATATGACACTCACCATAACGACACCAACCCTCACATACAAGGTCAATCACACATGTAGGGTCAACCCTCCATGCAAACTATGATGTAACGAATGGGTGCAAAGCAACAAAAAATGAAAAACATGTAATTTACTACAACAAAGAAGACATACTCAATGGAGGAATTATGTCCTTATCCCTTTGCTATGAGTCTATATATGCCACCTTTCCCATCACACTACAATGCATCAAGATTTAACAAGTAGAAGGGGAAAGGAGATCTAGTGGAGCACGTAAGAGAGTTTGACACCACATGCATGGACATTGTCTATGAGCCTACATACTTAATGAGATTATTTCTACTTATCCTTTTGGGGTAGGCTCTGGAACGGTTCACACACCTTCCTCCTAGGATACATACATGGAATGAACTAGAAGACAAGTTTATTACACACTTTTCCTACAACATTGAGAGTGATATGACCCTAGCAAAATTGTACACAACCAAACAAAAAGAAGGGGATTCACATCATTTTATCAAAGATGGTTGAGCATGTCTAGAAAATTTCCTTGTCACATACCAAAGAAATAATTGGCTCCCATTTTTATAGGAAACATCAACATGAATCTAATGATTCAACATAAAATTCAGTGTTGTACCACATTTTAGGATGTCATTGAGAAATTTTTCTTCATTGAGAATTTCATTGTGGCGAAAGGATTAGTCAAAATATCCAAGGAAAATGAAAACACTCCTAGTGACAAAGAAAAATTATGGTCAAGAAACAAGAATGTCACCAATGATGGTGTGGTTGATGCCAAAGTGATTAACCAAGCTCACCCCACCATTCACCTTAAGGGTCTATCTACACAAAACAATCCAACACCAATTGAAGATCAGGCAATGAACAATGTCCCAAAACAATCAACAATGTAGAAGTCCCCCATGAGCTAAACATACACACCTAAGATGTTCTTGAAGAAAATCCTACAATCCAACATCATTAAACTTCTAGACATTAAACCATATGAGCCCAAATTGGTCAAACCAAATTGGTGGAAAGAAATATTGTGTGTACCATCATGGAAAGGGATATAAAACATCATTGTGTTGGACACTTAAGAGCCATATCCAAGACCTTATTGAAAAATGGGACATATGAGTGGATAATTCACAAGGTAAAAGAAATGTTGACTATACCATATTCAAGACTCCCTTACAAGACCATAGAAAAGGAAAAGCCTTCGGTTTAGGGAACAATACCAATAACCATGCCAACTATACCAATATCCCACATGAATATACCATCCATCACATTTGGGCCTTTGATGACCATGTTGTTACCATTACCATCAACAATCAAATGCACTATCACCACTCGTAGAGCTAAAGTTACCTTGCAAGGAGCCACTTCCAATCCACAACCAAAAATACAATATAACGTCCTATACCATCTAGGAAAAACTCTTGCACAAATATCAATTCTTGAGTTTCTTTGCATATCTCCTAAGCACAGGGCCATTCTAGAAAAAGCATTGCAAGAGACATCCATGCCCACTAACCTAAATGTTAACCACTTTTAGGCCATGGTAGGATACTTAGCCATTTCCCATCATGCCATATTTTCTGAGCAAGATCTTTTGACACATAAAACAAACCATAATGATCCATTGCACCTTGAAGTTTACATTAATAAGCAAAAAAATAAATGAGTCTTGGTAGATAATGGAGCAGGTCTAGATATATCCACTTTTAAATTGGTCACAATATTGGGATTCTTACAAACTTGTATAGATGAATCTAAGAAAATCATTATCAAGGATTATAACAACATTGAGTGCTCATGTAGGTGTATACTTATGCTCCCTATAAGAGTTAGGTCTTCCATTCATAACAAAATATTCCAAGTCTTGGATCTAGACATACCATAGAATCTTCTCGTTGGTCGCACATGGATCCATGCCATGAGGGTCACTCCCTACACATACCATCAATGCCTCAAGTTTCCCCATAATAGCATCAAAATTACTATACCATGTGATCCCAACCCCTTCCAATATTGCAACAATTTGAAAGGGACCATCGAACACCAAGCACCCATTAATCGAGAAGCCTCAACATCCACCTCATCACATTATATTGATCCATCCTCTCTATTCAAATCATCCACTCCATCCACTAAACCTTATGAACATAAGGTCTAGATCCATGATAGGGGATGTGGTGAATAAAATATGTATATCTTGTTTTGTGTTGGAAAGATTCCCATATCTCTAAAATATTACAACAAATATCATCCTCAGAAGAAGAAATCTAAAACTATTATCTGTAATTGCCCACCACATTCACTAAATGGGGTGAGTTGAGTGAAGATTCTATAGGTGAAGAAATTTCTACATGTCTTTACAAAGATGACAAATACACTAAGCCTAAGCAATTACTGGTTGAGTGATATTCAAAAGGATTCAAGATCATGAAGCAACAAGGTAATTATCGACAGAGTGGTCTTGGCTTGAACAAACATGGAATGAAAAAACTAATATCACCTCCTTGGTTACTAAAGAATATTGGGTTAGGGTATGTGCCATCGGCGGTGAGTCCTCCTAGTACTAAGCTTCCCTTGAGTGAAAATATGGACGCTTCAAATGAAATCAAGATATCTGAGTAATACCATATTGAAACTAGCTCCAATGAATGGGAGTGGGATTCCTACACCTCCAGTGATTATGATCTAGCTGATATTTTCATTGAACTTGACCTATCCTCATCCCAACCTAAACTTGTGATTCATCAAGCTTAGATGGAAACCTTTTTGGATCCTAATGATACCTCTATCTTTACCATATCTACCTATTCATTGAGCCTCAATGATACCGATGATGGCTTACCCCTCATTTACCCAAAACTAATAGATTGGTATCAACAAGGACCACCAAGGTTAGACACATTTGAGAACAACGAAGCAATAAATAGTTTCATGGGACTTCAAGAAGGGATACCAAGTGGGGATTATAAAGTTGGTTTTATCATAGATCTTAATAACACAACATATTTTGGAGAGTTTGTCCCACCCTCTAGTCACAAAAATGAGAAAAATAGAAAGAATAGGTCTCTAGGTGAAAAACCATTCACTTTGTAGCATCTTTGACCACCAAAGAAAAACTAGAGTTTATCACATTCTTCTCATAGAGACAAATCAATTTCATGTGGACATATGCCAATATGCAAGGGTTGGACCTCAAAATTGTTCTACATCATTTTCCATTGGTTCCAAATTGTAATCTAGTCAAATAGAAGTTGAGAAAAATGCATCCACAAATTGCACTCCTACTCAAAGTAGATTTGAAGAAGCTTTTGGATGTTGGTTTCATTTTCCTTATAGATTATGTGGAATGGATATCCAATATTGTTCCCATTACCAAACCAACTAGTGGTATTAGGGTATGAATAGACTTCAAAGATCTAAAAAAATATTGCCCTAAAGATGACCTCCCATTGCCTAATATTGACATCATAGTAGAGTTCACAATGGGATATGAGATGTTATCGCTTATGGACAATTTTTTTGTATATAATTAGATTCAAATTTCCTTTGAGGATCAACAAAAAACAACGTTCAACTATGCTTGGGGTACCTTTTTCCATAATGTTATGCCATTTGGTCTTAAGAATGCCAAAGCAATGTACCATAGGGCTATAATTACTATCTTTCATGATTGTATGCATACCTTTATGGAATATTATGTCAATGACTTACTAGAATCAAGAGATATCCACCTACCAGTGTTGGGAAACATTTTTAAAAGGTTGGAAGAATATAAAGTGAGGTTGAATCCAAAGACGTGTGTTTTTGGGTTCCAATTAGGAAAACTCCTAGGATATATTGTCTCTTGAAGAGGTATTGAAGTTGATCCTACAAAAGTGAAAGCCATCAAGTATATGCCTCCACCAACAAACATAAGTCAGTTACACACTCTACAAGGAAGATTGAAGTCCATTCAAAGATTCATTTCTCAATTTTAATAGAAAAGTGTCATCCATTTCAACATTTGTTATGCAAAGGAGTCCCATTCACAAGGACCAAACATTTTTAGGAAGCATTCCAACAAATAAAGAATTTTCTATTGGCTCCTCCATTACTTATGCATCCCATTGATGGTAGACACCTAATATTATATATATCAGCAACCACATACACATTGTGGGAATTGCTAGCACAAAATGATAATGATGGCATGGAATGAGCTATCTATTATATCAGTCACACTCTTGTAGGGTATGAGCTTAATTATAGTCCTATTGAGTGAGCATGCCTTATAGTTGTTTTCACCAAAAAAAAGATTAGACATTATATTTTTAACCATCAAACATAATTGATAGCTAAGATTAATCCTTTTAAATATCTACTTAGCAGAGCAACTTTGATAGGTTGGCTAGCAAAGTGGGTCATGATCTTGAGTAAATATGACAGAGTATGTTGATCGTAAGAAAGGACAAGTAATACCTAACCACTTGTAGATGCACCTGTAATAGTGGATTGTCCTCTAGTATTAGCTTTTCCTAACGAATCTATCTTCATAATAGAGACATCTACAACTTGGTAAAAGTACTTTGATGGATCTTATACAATTCATGGTTTGGGAGCTAATATCCACTTTGTTACACCTCAAGGGGATTCAATACCAACATCATACCAAATAGAATTTTCTTGCACAAACAACATGGATGAGTATGAAGCATTTATAATAGGACTACGAATGGCTATCAAATGGAAAATCAAGAATCTCCAAGTCCATGGTGATTATCTACTTGTCATCCATTAGGTTAATGATGACTATGATACAAAAGATGAAAAGATCACACCTTACAAGTGTATGGTCGATAGTTTTAAGCTATACTTTGATGTCATCACTTTTGAGAAAATCCCAAGAATCGAGATAAAAGCATCAAATGCAATGACAACTATTGGATATCTTTTGGATATACCTAATAAAGTGTTGCAGTATGTGTTCTTGGTGGAACAATTGTTGATCCCCACGTTCAATATCACCAAAATTAAACTCGTGTGTGAACTTGTTGGCCTTGATTCACCTTGGTACAAATAATTTTATGACTAATTGCATTACCAAATTATCCCTCACGTCTTGTCCTCTAACAAATGTAAGACCTTTATTTAACAAGCATCCAAATATGTCATCATTGGTGATACCCTTTACTATTATAGCCTAGATAATGTACCTTCCTAAGATGTATCAATTCAGATGAAGCAAAAATGGCTTTATAAGAGGTGCGCAATGGTATATGTGGAGCTCAATTTGTTGTTTCTACCTTAGCCAAGAAGCTTATGTGAATGGGATATTATTGGCCCTTTATGAATGTGATGCCTATCTATTTTTCAAGACATGTCACTAGGGTTAGATATATGGAGATATTATCCACACACTTGCTTAAGATCTCCATCCAATTACTTCACTGTGGCTGCTTTCTCAGTGGGACTCAACCTAATGGGAAAGATCCATCCCACCTCTATGAATGATAAAAAATTCATCCTTATTGCAATTAAATATTTTACTAAATGGATCAAAGCTATTCCAGTGACCTATATCACTGGTAAAAAGTATCCAAGTTCATCCTTAATTATATCATATGTTGGTATGGTTTTCCCTAATCCATCATCAAAGATTATGGTCATCCCTTCAAAAATAAGGATTTCCATTAATTTTGTGAGATATTCCACATCCAACATCATTTCACCACTCCATATTACCCCTAGGGAAATGGTCAAGTTGAGGCATCTAATAAAACTATACTCAAAATTCTAAAAAAGATTCTCAATAATGCTAGTCATAATTGGCACATCCAACTTAATCTTGCATTGTGTGCCTATCCCACTAGCATCTACACTCCCATAGGAGCCACTCCATATTCCCTCATTTTTTGTTCTAAACAAATTCTTCCCTTTGAGATTGAGTTACTATTTTTAAGAGTATCTATGCAATAGTTTATTGATGAAAAAGAATATCGTATATCTCATTTGCATGAGCTCGAGTTGATGGATGAGAAGCAAAAAAATGCATTGGTCCATCTATAAGAATATCATAACCATCTTTTTCATAACTACAATAAGAAATTTTGAGTTAGGAATTTTGACATTGGTGACCTAGTCATGAAAGAAAATTTGAAGAATCAAATACAGAGAGAAACTAGGAAAATTTGATCCTAATTGGTTGGGTCCCTATATCATAACAACAACATATGGGTTCAGTGCCTATCAAATTTCTACTCCTGAAGGTTAACCACTATTAGAGACTATCAATAGTATGAACCTTCACAAGTACTATACTTTACTTTCAAAGAATCCCATCAAAATTCAAAAAATACAAAAAATAATAATAATAATAATAAAAATGTTACCCTAATGAAAACCTAGAAAACAAGCATCTTGAAAACATCAAAAAGATAGAAAAATGAAAAAAAAAAGAGAGAAGAAAAGAAAAAGAAAATAGTAAAGAGAAACAATCCATCTAATAGTGAAAACCACTTCGATGAAACTTTCGATAAGTACCATGGTGAAAACCTAGAAAAAAGACATCATGTGTAGTCAATCTTTACTCCATCCTTTACTATCATTCTATTTGGTTTTATCACTTTTAATCCATCCTTTACTAAATGGTGTGGGCTTGTGTGCCACCCACCATGTATCATACTCGATGATCATTCCCACATCATCCATATCTACCATTGCTCCCCATTGGAATGGCTATAACCATGCGATCTCCTACAATGATACTTGGATGTTGATCATCGGTCCCATCTATGTGACCTCTTGAGTTGACCTTGCAAAATCTTCAGCTCATGTTGGCACTACCCGTCTCTCACCAAAATTCAACACCCTCTTAGGTAGGTGCCTCAATATAATGTGTTGGGTCTAAACAGTTTGCCCAATTAGGTACCTGGTATGCCTATAGTATGGCAGGTGCTTTCCATCATTTTCCCAACCAGAGAAATCCCTATATGGCCTCCATGTGAAACCATCCATTAGCTCGATAGCACATCTCTAGTAGCCAACATCTCCAACCCTAGTCAGTGTCACTACACATCCCTAAATATAAACATAAGGTAGTCTTGGACCTAGATACCTATAGATAGGAGGTTGGAACACTACAATATGCTCCAAATCCCATACCATCAGTAATTTCATCTTGTACCTAATGAGCTAACCATCCCTATATGCTACAACATATATTTTTAAATATAACATAGCCAATAAGCAGAGTCCCTAAGAATAGACTGTTTCCTCCTGCATTATACCCTCCAATATCTCTCCCCACCCCACTGGAAATCCATGTTTATGTATGTCTAGAGAAACCACCCCTCTAATCATTGTGCATAGTTCAACCACAAGCCTATGGCACCTATCAACTAGAGTATCCCATTGGATCTCGTAGTCCCCTACTCCTATCTCTAATATGGAACTGATCTTGAACACCCATCAAATGACCACTAATCCCCACCCAATGTCATAGACAACCCTCTCACCATGGATGAGAAGTCTCAAAATCCTCCAAATGACCTCTAGGGTCACAATAGCCTCTCTCATTGACAAATGAAAGGAGCTCATCTCAGAGTGCCATCACTTCATAAATTTTGTTAGAAGGCCCCTATTCGCCTACACCATAGGAATAAATGTCACAATGTGATACAATCCCAATGTAGTCAAGGTGTCTCACTCCTCTACCACTATATGATCTCTCAAAGCAAAGGATTTTGATTGGATCTCGTGCATGTAAATAGGATCTAGTCTCACCTGCATCCATCAAAAAGCGTGTCATGACAATCATAGCATCTCAATTAACTTATGTAACCTATTTCATATTAAAAATTTTGGTAAAAATTTCTTAAATTAGTTTTCCAATCAAATGTATCATTTTGTCATTCATATGTGTCACACTATCAATTGTGTTACCAATTTTCAAATTCATCATTTTGTCATGCAAATGTTTTGCACAATGGTAGTTACATCATTCTCTCCTTCACTTGCGTCACACCATAACGGTTGTGGCTAAATTTATAGTTGTGAGTTGATTTTCACCTATTGCTTGTCCTAAAAAATTGCATCACATCACAATAGTTGTGGTAAATGCAATAACAATTACGATGTTGAAATTACACTACATATGTTTTCCCTTCTTCGAGCCCTAAATCTACCCTAAAAATGATAAAATCACAAAGCAAGGGTTGGATACATATTGCCATGCCTGAGCCCTCCTTACATCCTTGTGTTCGTACTCAATATCTAAGGTGTGTAGCAACTAGAATAGGTGACATTTTGGTGGCAACTTCACATCAAATCCCAAACAAGAGCTCCTAATCTCCTATAGCAAGAATGCACAAATGACTTATTTTCACCCTGCTAGGGTATATTTATAACCTAATTTGACCTAATGGGACCTTACCTTCATAGCTAGTCATGCCATATTTTTCCTTTGAACCCAAATATCAGGTCCTAGATCACCTTTTAAGCCTAGTTTTTCATCACCAATGCATTTGTGCCTAGAAAATTAGCTTATCAATAAATTTTCCAAATTTTTTAGAAATTTTCAATTTAAATTTGTCAAATTTCTTGAGGGGGCATAATCTTACAATACATCCACTGGGGCATATCCTGGGATAATTTGACACAATGCTCAAAATTACATTATGTCAAAGAGGGGAAAATTGTAGACACTAAAAAATGTCCTGAGCCTGAAAGCAACATTTTATCACTGATTCATCATCTTCCTAAATGATGTGTACCTATCACCAAAAGGTAGTTTCAGGAGGAAAAATAGGACTCATTCGCCCATGGGTGAATGGATTTTTTGTCGAGGATTTCAGACAAATTTTGGGAGCCTTTGATATTGTTCAACAGTTTCTGTTTGATCTAGGTTTTAGTGTTGAAAAGTTGGAAACCATATCTATAGGTGAGTTTTTGTGATTTGACAACATTGAAATTTTTTGCAACATTGACAACTTTTCCAATCTTTCTCTTCAAGAGTTCTTAAATTCATCAACCTAAATCTACAAAACAAACATAAGAGGTAAAAATTGTTTGTATTTGGTGATTGGGGGTTTTCCTTGGTCAAACCCCACTTGGGTAATTAAACCTTAAATTGAAATAAATCATGAAATGAATGATGAATGAACAATGTAATGTTGCAACTCACCAAACCCTTGAATAAACCTAAGGATTTTTCAAATTTTGATACTGATCTTGCATGAAATGGCTTCAATGGATGTGGATATTGATACTTGAAATGATGCTTGAATGCTTGACTTGAATCTTGAAACCTCCATCACAATGTTAGCTCCAAAAATATGCATGATGCAAGAAAACTTTGATATGATGATTGGATTTTTGATTGATGCAATAAATAATTTATATATCTACTCTTAAATTCTCTTGATCATCAACTTTAGCTCTTGTGAAATTTCTCTCAATTGTGCTCTTGAATTGCTCTTAAAATTCTCTAGGTGGAACTTAGAAAATAACTTTGTATTTATAAGCATGTATCCTTAATTTCCTAAAATTCAAACATTACAATTGAAAATTGAACTATGGATTTGGGAACCTTAAAATACCACCAAAAACATTTTTTAAATTTAGTTTCAAAGGTCCAGGGAGGACCCATTTTCCCATGGGTGAATGGGTCCCAAGTCCCTATTCCTAGAACACACATTGCTCAAGGTAAAGTGTTATGTGTTGGAATTAATTATTGTCAGGATTTCCCTTTGGAAAATGTATTTTATTAGGCTTGTAGATGATTAATAGAGCTTATTAAGGCCTAATTAAGTCAATTTTAATTAGGAGGGCCCAAACAAAGTGTGAACATATAAAGGGATACATTTTTCTATAGTTCATTTAGCCCCCACTTTAGAGAGAGGATGACCTTGTGTCAAACTCACACAAAAGTAGAAAATCAAGAGAGGTATAATTATACAATTGTTGGAAAGATAAGATGGCAAAGGTCAAGGAGGATGATCAAGCCCCGGTTTAAGATCTCATGGAAAAACCAACAAAGGAACAAGGAGACACATGCCTATGTTAAACATATATATGCAACAATGAAAAGATACTCAATCATAGAATATCAAAGACTCAAAGAAAAAAAGGGGTGGATCAAGCCTTAGCTATTTTTCCAAAAAAAATATTTACAAGTGAAATCCACTATCCACTATGCAAATAAAATGTGCTTATGCAAGCTAAGTAAGAAAGAAATGTCAGGTCTACAGGCTCTTACTGTACAATGAGAAAGTAATGCCAGGTCTACAAGCTCTCATCGTACTAACCATACCAAAGCTATACCTCTAATAACTTTGATAAGGCACCACAAAAATATGAACTTTGAGCTTCATAAGGCTAGAAAGCTTCATTATGTTAAACACTATGAACAATATGAAAATAGGATAAGACATGTTCAGAGGGGTTTTGCTTAAATAATGAAAGGTCTCTCCTTGGGAAAAATTGTGCCTAATGTCTCCAATTGAGGACAAGTATAGGATAAAAGATTCACAACTTAGGGAATGCAATGTGTAACATCACCACTAAGAGGAATGTCATATGCCAAGAAAGGTTGCACTCTTGAAGGACATCAAACCCAATGACACCACCAAGAAGGTGACACATCACATGAAGTAAGAAGACCACATTAAGAAGTAAAAGATATAGTAACAAATTTCAAAATGATAATTCCAATGTATGCCCCCACTTTAAATAAATTGCTAACACCATGCTTTTAGCAATTACTTTAAAGTAGAAAATGATAAACTCCAAATAATAAAGAAGACATGAGAGCTTTTTTGGAAATCCCTATGTCAAGCATATGTTTCCAAATGAATTTGCATCATGAAAAAGGGGTTTCCCTAAAATGAAATCCCAAAATAACACATAAGGGATCCATGAATTTGGGGTCAGTGTATGTCTTTGCTACAATGAACTATTATAGAGCTCGGAAAACATCATCATTCCCCAAATACTCATAGAACTGGAGGAATAACACATAGAGAGAAAAATAAATAAATTATTTTTTGTTTACATGGAAGAGACCTAATTTTCTTGATGCCTTCCATCATCCCCAAAAGGAAAACACAAGAGAAAAGAAAAGATAAAATATTTACAAAATATAGAAGAATGTAGGTACAAATAGAGGAATGAACATAAAGACATGTCAAATAGAACAGTACGGGGGATCACATTATGCACATGAAATCAAACAAAGAAAATGAAAAAGAAAACAAAGAATAAGAATAGTATGACACATGCAATTCAACATATCAGCAAGTCATCCACATCCCAACCTTGTTCAGTATATGCGAAAGGAAGATAACTAGCCAAAGGGAAAACAACAAGCACCTCACTATGAGAAGGCTATTTAACTACTTGCCCCCACTAAGTACAAGGAAATAATGAGTCGAGATAAGTGTTGAGAAAGATCTCCTTGCAATATATAAAATGATTTGCAATGAATGTAAAACATGTAATATTGAGTATGCTATGATCCTACAACTATCACATGACAAGGAGAAACGCTCATGTAATTTCTATCCAATTATCACTAGTAGAATTTGGCAAATAAATGACTACGTGACTAACATTTTAGTCATGACAACTAAAAATGACTAAATTTTACTAACTTTTTGCAACACAAATATAAATGACTAAATAAATGAGTAAATAAATGACTAATTTGATCGTCGGGTAAAAAATGCAACTAAATAATTAGTCACACAAATTAAAATGACTAAATAATTAGTCACTTTGAATTGGTAATTTCCCTCTTCCCCATCATTTAAAAATACCATTACAATTAAAAGTAATACGTAAAATATTTGGAAGATTTGAAACTATGAATAAAATTCCCACCTTTATCCTTCACAGGGAAGGCTTTCTCCTTGCCACTCCAAGGAGCAAAAACCAACACCACACAAAACTAGATCCAAACACTAAAGGCAAGGTCTCATACAAAACTTCTAGCCTTATTGATCTTTTGAATAATAAGGCTCCACACTACTCAACTGTTGGATATTAAATTTCCTATTGACAATAAATCCGTAGTACAAAAATGGTGAGCAATTAAAGGAAGATACAAAGTACCCATGGTAAAAAAAGTCCCTTGATCATTTTCTCACTAGTTGTATTTGTAGTTAGCCATATGCCCACCTTCTAAACTAGACCTATTGAGCTTTCATTGTAAGTTACAAAGATTATGATTGGGTTCTTGTTTTTACTTGAAGATATCACAATGGTTGCCTCAACAATAGATGACCCTACTCTATTTGCTTCACACAGGTGTCTCTTTGCTCATAGAAGACATGATTCATTTGGGGACAATGTTATTAGGAGTGGGTGTGCTTCAAATGCTAATATCGTGGATGAAGTCAACAAGAGGAAGGAAAAAGAAGCAGGTAAGCCATTTCCATGGTGATTTCGATATGTGAATTGGGTGTTATTTTCTTTTTGGCTGGGACCTATTTCCCTCTTATTTTTTCTAGTGGTATGAGTGGATAGCCTTTAGCAATTTTGAGTTAGTTACAACTATGATCTCAGTTTTACGTTCAAATGAATGTTTGAGTAGTGAGATCATTAGTATCCAATTTTCTTTGAGATGTAACTTCCATTGAAATTGGTTTGTTCCTTGGCAACAATAATCACTACCATCTAACCCATTTGGATTTTTGGTTATTTGTTGTTCATGATTGAGAAAAATCTCTCTATCAGAATGAAAGCGATATTATTTTGTAGCATTTCTATTATATTATCCCCACTTATTCCACTCTTCTATAAGCCCTATATTTGTTATCATTGACATCAAAGCTCACTAAGCTAGATCATAAGTAGCATTGTCTATTCTCTAGTAGTTGTAGCAGGTATCCTCAATTTGTGTATCTAGATTGGTTGTGTATGTTGAAAAACACATCAATCGCATCTTTGTTTTACTTCTAGGTTACAAAGTGATAATGCTACATGACGAAAATGTCAGCAAGAATCAAACCTCATTTCCTTTGTGTCATTTTATATTGGATTAACCCACTTATTGTACTTTGCTATAAGCCCTATCATTTTTATGATTAATGGCCATGTTTCATTGAGCTATGACACAAGTAAGCTAATCTATTCTCAGGAAGATGTGACAATCATTATCAATTTGTAGAAACATTGGTTGTGTGTGTTAAATAATAAATTAAATTACATTTTGTGCTTATGGCTACTTTGCTAACTAATCCTGGCATGTGATAATAAATATTTTTTTAGAATAAAACCAAGATTCTTTTGTTGAAGGTTTCTTGCAACAATTTAACAAACAAAATCTCATCTTTAGAAACAAAGAAAAAAAGAGCCAATGAATTGTTTAGAAGCATAAAGTTAGCTTTATATTGTTTTTATGCGCTATGACTGTGTCTTTTAGGGAATCCCCGTGAAATAGAAGTTCATAGGTATTGCATGGTGAGGCGTTTGATGGCTTGGAAGCAGTTTATCGAAACAATGGGGGAATGTTGGGTTACACTCCACACTATGCATCATAAGATTTTATGGCTAGAATAGTTACAATTCTTTTGAAAATTTGGAGAGGTATGTCCCTTGCAAGGGTGCATCCTAACATTTTTTTAAGAACTTGTTAGTTAATGATGCAATGTATTTTACAAAGCTAAGATTGATCGTTGTCAGCATTGGGATGAATTATAAAGAAAAATCATATAGAATTAGTCTCTTTTTCCTATTGAATAAATATATGTTAATCCCATTCAAGGATCCAGTGCACCTATTTGGAGGCACATGAAACAAGAAATCAAATATCTAAGTATATTTTAGAATTCAAATATTAGCATATGGATTTCTTTGGGCGGATTAGTGGCAACAAGATCCATATCTCCCCGTTGATCCAAGATCTTTAGTCTTAAGGTATTAGATAGTCCAGTCCACAATTCAATATCAATAACATACTAATAACATCCAAAGCTATTTTTTACTTTTAATAACAATTGTCATTAGAATTGGGCCATATGTACTTGGAGTATCCCCTACAATAGGATTCCAACTAAAACACTTGCGAAAACACTTAGAAGTAGACATTTACATTATTTTCTTTGCTTGACATCTTGCTTGGGTGGACAAAGGAGCTTAGATCATAGAGGCTCTTAAACCTAAATTGGTTTTGCATACCTTCTTGATAAAGTTTCTTTGTGCCTTATATTTTGTTTTATTTTATTCTTTTTGATGATAGATAAGTATTATTATGTGGTTTCAGTAATTTTTATTGTTTTTTGCTATTATTGTTTGAGTAGCTTGGATCTCTTTCATAAGCTCTAGATTCTATTTGAAAAGAAAAGAAATTGAGATTCTAGTCTTTCAGTTAAATCCTCAAGTTCTAGTTGCTTTTAGATTTAGTTCTTTTTAGCTAACTCCAATGTTTATTTCAACACAAATATTAATAGGTTTACTTGTAGTAGTAGATGTTGGTATTCAAATTCAAACCTTTCTATCCAGATTTTGAGTCTAAAACTTTAAACCTTAGATTTTTGAGCAATAAAAGTAGGTTTTTTTTGGAAACCAATTTTGCATTAAACAACATGAGAATTGAAATTTGTTTGGATTGAATTCAAATGGCATCATGATGTTTGGGAAAGTATGATAGTTGGAGGTGATTTTTGTGCATAAAATTTAGCAAAGAGAAAGATCCTTCTATGCCACCAAGGAGTGCATGAAATGATGAATGACAACAAGAACTTGTTTGAATGAGTAGTGGTAGTTCTTGGGCCCCTCTAAGATATTTTAATGCAAGAAAATTTAGTTAACTTATCCAAGGCATTAGTTGAGATTATCATGGAGTTTAATTGAGAGAAATCAACATGTTTGTCCCTTCTACACCTAGAAGAAGGTGAAGCCAATTGAAGCATTGAAGAAGCAGTTGCACTCCTTATTCTCCTTTTGAAGACATATTCCTTGTTTCTCTCAAACAATCAATTAATTTTCTCTTATATCTTGTTGTAATTTGGAAGAAGATGGGGAGCGACAAGACTTTTAGTATCAATTTTTGTGTATCGAACTTATAACACATTCATGAGCCTTTACAATTAATAAAAGAACTGATTATTTCATTTATCTTGTATGGTTCCATTGTGTTTTCTTAAAGAATTGTAGGTTTCTCTTGTGGATATCATGAGTTATTTTCACAACTACACCTTTCTCCTCCTAACCTTTGTGGCAGTATTCCGTGAGTTTGTGTGAATGTAGGTCAGATCCTTGAGGTTGTTTTGTTCTTGATAAGCAAGTCCAGGGCTTCTCCTATTATTGGTGTATCACATTTTTTGTACTTTCATTCACTTCTCCCTCCTTTTCCATGATGTAAATATTTTTTAGATTATTGAGTAGTTTTTATAGGTAGATTATGGACATCTTGAAAGAGTAGAACATAAGATAAATTTGGGTTTTCTTTGATACTCATAAATAGTTTATAAAAATAATATTTTTATCTTGTGCAGGTTGCATTACCACTGGATATTGGAAGATTGTCTGTGGGATATGGGGTTAGTCTTACTTCCTATATAGTATGTATCCTTTCTATATAAGATTAAAATGATTGATGTTTATCGTCTGAATATATGGGTGAATCAACATCAATATTTATATAATATAGCTAGCCATGACTATTTTTAATAACATACATAGCATTTTGAGGTCTAAAAAAGGTTGATTATGTTTTTTTTTGGCATTACTTTTATTTCCTTTATTTTTAAATATCTCGATAGGTTCCTATCTACATAACTAAAATAACTCCCAAGAACTTAAGAGGATCACTCACAAATACAAATCAGGTCAGAGTCTTTAATCGACCTTATCCTTTTTTTAGTAGATAGGTGAGAACATGATTAAAATAGATAGAATTATATCAGTTAAAAGTTAGAAGAATCATCATTTCACTTAATTATGCTCAAAAGAAAGTGCTCGTATTTGCAAATCTGAGTTTCATTGTTGACTCTAATAGTTATTGATAATTGTTGGTATACTAATAGTATACCTTCTTGGAATGTTGGTAACATGACACGAACTTGCTATTATAGGTAATAAAATCCATTAAGATACCACTTAACATGTTTTCATAAAATAAAACATCACAATAAGAAGTGAATGTTCTCCATCCAAGTTGAATTCTAGTAATAATCACAATATATGTAGGTGTAGTATCATAAATTTATCAAAATTGTATTTTTGCATGTGAGGAAACTCAAAATTGGTCCACTTATATCTGGCATGAATGGTCTTTGTAGGACTTATCCCCTATTCTATTTTGGTCTTGGGTCTCTTCTTTATTCTATAGTCCCGTAGGTGATTAGCGAGTAGCTTTTTCATTTGGTAATTTCATCATGTTTTGTTGTTAATATGTAGGCAATTAAAAGAGTGAGTGAAATTATGGGAACATAATCCAAACAAAATGTTTCTTATGACGATAAAAATGTAATGTAGATGATGATATAATTAAGAATTTAATTTTTAATACCATAAAAATTTGATTTTTTTTTTATGCATTAGTATTGGTCTTGGGGACCACTCCCATTATAAACATCAGTTTATCCATCAACCCTTCTATTGTCAATTGTAAAAATATTAAATGACCACAACACCTATTAGGTTATTGTTTCTTCTACAGCTTCACCCATTATGTTGCTCCAATTGACACCTCCAACATCTTCCAGGTCATTGATTCTTTTATGTCCAATGGTTCTATACTAGGGGTAGCTTAATTAGTGATTATGAAAGTTTGTTTGAAGTGATCCTATGCAAAATACCATAAGACACTTCAAAATGTTATGATGCAACACAAGAGAAAGCTATTAAGGGAGACTTGGCTTTTCCATTGGCATCTTTATGATTATATACAAAAAATATTTTTTGCCACAGTTTCAAAAGACACATTTATGATAATATTCACACAACGAGAACCTTGAAAGGATGGAAACCTTGCTCTTATTCTTCCTAGGTCACTCCTCAAGATCTTGTATTAGTATTTGTGGGTTCTTTACAATAACTTATCCACTAACGAGAAGGCTCCCCTCATTTGCTAATGGAAAAAATTTCCATTTGCTCTGCTTGAATGTGTAATATGATATAGCACATTCAATGCCACAAGGCACAGTTTGAGAGAAGAATTTGAGACTTGATATCCATAGAATCCAACTTCTTGCAACACAAAATTTAGAACCAACATCCCAACCAAAGAAACTTAGCTTTAATATGCACCATAACCAATGTTTTCCCAAACAAATGGTGGAATTGAACTAAATTTTGGGGGTCCCTTGAATAAAAAACATACACAGACACAAATTGTTGTGGTATCCAACAAGGAAAAAAAAATGGACGATACATGGATCCATGATAGCTCATCATCCTTGATACTCTCTTGGAGGAAAATCTTGCACACTCACCACATTTCTGAGGAAGCTTAAGTACCATTTTATAAGAAAATTTTGTGTCAGAACCAACTTCTTGAATTGCATTTGCACTCAAGGAAGGCGCTTTCAAAATTGTTATTGCTAACTGAACACTCATGCTATCTCCCAGAACCAAGTTCTTAAATTTCACTTGCATTCAAGGAAGGTTCTTTCAAAATTGTTATTGCTAACTGAATACTCATGCTATCTCCCAGTTTTCTACCAACTAACTGGTTATATGAATTATTATTTATCATTAATGCATAAGCATATTTGGAAGTGGATTTTCATCAGATAGTATATTTGCAAGTTCCACTTTGGATCACCAAATCCTTCACAAAACCTTCTACACAACCACCACAACACCGCACGATGGTTGTTAGGCCTTCGTGGTGATGCAAGAAACTTGTGAGATCACTGCCACATTAGACCTTTTAGTAACTATGAGAGAAAGGATTTTTTTATATTATGTGAATCATATCCAAGTGTTGTTATATCAAACCCCATATATCCACTGCTTTAGATGTCTTCTCTACAAATATCAATATGAGAACATGTATTGCTATGATTTTTTATTCACTTTAATTTGTTGAAACTCAAATGGCAAGGTTTTGCGGTTTATTTTATAATATCCTTACATGCATAATAAGTTAGAAAGAAAAAATGATTGAATTCTAAGTGCATGACAGGTCTCTTTGAACAAGTATAGAATGCATAGAGTGGGAAAACTTATGAAGAGTAGACAATAGAAAAATTTCAAGAGGAAAAACTAGATGGAACTCAATCTCATGATAAGATAGTATAAGTGACACTTGAAAACAATGATCAAAGTTTAAAAGAAAGATATAAATAAAACAATGCATCATCAAGGTTTTGAGAGTTTTTGGCATCTTCATATTTAGTAGTTTTGAAGGTTTTATTCATTAGTCATAAAATCCCATTTATATTTTTCTAAAGATGTCTTGAGACTTGTCTAGTAAGTATTCAAAACCTTTTTCATGTTTTGTTGTTATTAAGTTTTCAAGGTCTCTACAATGATAGGGTTTATTATGTTAAAATGAGAGTCTCTCTTAATGAATATTATTCATAGTAGGGTTTTTTAATATTAGGGAGTGGGTATGAAATGCTTCCATAACAATCTTCCCACTATAAAGACTGAGAAGGGTTATAAGTTATTCATTCAATCTTGTGAGATCACTGCCACATCAAACCTTTTAGTAACTATGAGAGCAAGAAGTTTCTTATATTATGTGATTCATATCTAGGTTTTGTTAAATCAAACCCCATATATCCACTGCTTTATTTTTCTTCTCTACAAATATCAAGAAGAGAAAATGTATTCTTATGGTTTTTGTGCAATTTCATTTGTTGATAGTCATGGGGCAAGGTTTTTGATTCATTTTTTGATAGTATTAAAGGAAAAATAAATTATCAAGAGAAAAATTTGAAGTCTAAGTGCATGACAGGTCTCTTTGAACAAGAATAAAATGCACAAAGTGGAAAAACTTATGAAGAGTAGATAATAGAAAAATTTGAAGAGGAAAAACCATATGGTAGTCAAGCTCATGATAAGATAGTATATGTGACACTTGAAAACAATGATTAAAGTTTAAAAGGTCGAGATAGAGAAAAAAATGGATCTTCAAGGTTTTGAGAGTTTCTTTGGTATCTTCATGTTTGGTAGTTTTCAAGGTTTCATTCATTACTAATAAAATCCCATTTATCTTTTTCTAAAGATGTCTTGAAGCTTGTCTAGTAAGTATTCAAAACCTTTGTCATGTTTTGTTGTTATTAAGTTTACAAGGGCTCTATATTGATAGGGTTTATCATACAACCTCTAGT
The DNA here is from genome assembly GCA_007258455.2 of Sequoia sempervirens. Lineage (NCBI taxonomy): Eukaryota > Viridiplantae > Streptophyta > Pinopsida > Cupressales > Cupressaceae > Sequoia > Sequoia sempervirens. Next base: position 731,740,715 of record VDFB02271358.1, on the reverse strand, counting down.
CTGTGTCTTCATCTAAGTTTCACAGAGAAGGAGGGTTTGTGCCATAAAAGTAATATGTGAGTCAATACATAGATAAAAGGTATAATAGTCCAATATCTATGACAATGTGACAATCCATGGTAGAGGTGATTTGGACAGAGACCTAGAAGGTATTGTAATGATAAAGGATAGAGTTGTGAAATATAGTAGAGGTAGAATTCAAAGATTTGAGGGAAATCCATGAAATCCCCACAACTCTCGTGTCTTCGTAAACTTAAAAAAACACTTTCAGATAATAGCCTTGATACCCATAGGGATGCTTATTCAAAATAGATTGCTAATGAGAAAGAGATATCATAGTTTGTCACTCTTCTATGATACCTAGAAATAAATCCTAACTCTAGAGAATACGTGTAAGTCTTCATGGCAACAAGTATGACCCTCAATCATAGTTCACCAATCTCTCAACATAAAAATAGCCCATAAATAGTTTGATAGTCTATTTAATATAATGCTTAGGTTGGTTATGAGATCCCGTAGCTCTAATCCTTAGCTTTGCACAAATTCATATACAACTAGCAAACAAGAATAGATGCCTAGTTCTCTTTAAAAAATTGAAAATCTTTGGCAACCAAAAAACTCTATAATAACTCTTAATAATTGAAATAGCTTCCAAAGCCTTCAAAAACCTTCTACACAATCACCATAACACCGCAAGGTGGTTGTTGGGACTTCTCGGTGATCTAGGGAAAGCTCCCCACATCATTGTGAAGGCCCAACAACCACCTTGCATTGTTGTGATGGTTATGCAAAAGGTTTTGTGAAGGATTTGTCACATTTCTTTGAGGAATTTTTTGAAATAGTTTGCTTTCCTTATCTATGCTTCCACATTTTTATGTATGTCTGGTAGGGCACTTATAACTACAACATATGAAAAAAAAATCCTTGTTGTTATGCTTTGATGGATGTCCCTTCATTATTACTGGATATCTGATGTAGTGCACATTATTATAGTGCAAGCCTATTTTTTAGATTGTTTTATTTAGTATCACCAATATTATCCACAAGAACATTGTCCCTATTTAAAATGATGGAAATGTTTCACATCTCTCAGAACAATTTCTCTTGCAAAAATCTTGGAGATGAATTTAGATGGAGAAGATTTACTGATTTTGTTTACCCATTAGATCTTTTGTTGATTCCTATGTTCCTAGATATCTCTCCATCCCTTGGGTTATTTCCCTCCTTTCCCATTCATATCTCCTTTCTATTTTCCTATTCAAATTTTATTTCTAGGATTTTGTGGGTGCTTCTAGGCATCCCCCTTTTGTGTTGTTGTGTTTCCCTATTCACCCCAAAGGAAACTTGGTGGAACACTAGTTTGTTTGTAGCATATGGTATAGAAGCAAAAAGATGAATGATTTAAATATTTTTTAAAAAATTTAAATTTAGGTTCAAAGGCCTAGGGAGGACCCATTCGCCCATGGGAGAATCAGTCCTAGGTCCCTATTCTTGGAACACACATTGCTCAAGGTAAAGTTTTATGTGTTGGCATTAATTATTGTCGAGATTCCCCTTCAAAAAATATAATTTATTAGGCTTGTAGATGAATAATAGGGTTTATTAAGGCCTAATTAATTCCATTTTAATTAGGAGAGCACAAACAAAGTGTGAAAATGTAAAGGGATACATTTTTTCTACACTACATACCTTGTTCTACCTTTGATTAATTTAAATAAATATCAATTTTATTTAAATTACATCACTAACTTCTCCTTTTCTATCTTTAATTAAATAAATCTTATTTATTTAATTAATTATTTATCCATGTTTTCCTCTATAATTAAATAATTATTTTTAATTATTTAATTATTAATTAGCCTTTTCTTAAAATAATTAAATAATTTTATTTATTTAATTATTTATCATATTCTTATCTCCATAGTTAAATAATCATTTTAATTATTTAATTATTTGTCATTTGTCATCTTTCTTTATTAAACAATTATTTTTAATTATTTAATATTTTAGTATTCCACCTCTTCTTCTATAATTAAATACTATTCCTTATTATTTAATTTATCCTTTTCCTACCTAAGCCCTAAATCTCAACTACTTTCTTGACTTTTTGTCCATTCATCCCTAACCTTGTCTTAATTAACCTTGTTCATTGATCACCATAGCTCATCATCTAATCCTCGCCCTTTATTTGAATTGGGATTTCTATAAAAGCAAGTCATTGTCTTCATTTCTACCTTACAACCACAATCTTTAAAGTTTCGCTATCAAGAGATCAAGCTATTAATTGTCAACATAAAGCTCATTGAATATATATTGCATACTACATTTTTGAGAATAAATAAAGCAAAATGGAGAAGAGCAATGAAGGCAATTTAACCATGACATGGAGATTTAACGTTTATTGCATTATTATTTATGTTTCTATGTTCTTTTGTACTTCATTGTTGGATTAGGGTTTTTATTATTTGATTTAGATAGTTGTGGTTGCTATTGATTCATGCATATCGCCTGAATTTGAAACCCTATATATAGGTTATATTGCTCATACTTACTATTTATAGTAAGTCATGGTTGGGTCAGCTATCATCATGCCTATATCTAGAAAATGTTGATGGATTACTGCCATGAGTTGGTGTTGGGAGTTATTGAGGATCTGATGGTTTAATTTATATTATAAAAATTAAGTTTAACTTTAATAATATTATTTATAATGGATGATTTAATAAAGTGGTATTTAAAGGGGTGTTATATGGAGTTGAAAGGGTGATGTAAGGCATTTAAATAAAGTATTATATTTTAATGCCGAATTTATGAAATTTCATCAAAAGAAAATGTATTTAAATGCTATCAAAAGAAAATATTAATAAAAAGGTATTATTTTAGCTAACTAGGATGTGGGAATTTGGTAGAGATATAAAAAATACTCTTAATATTTTTTCTTCATTATTGTTATTTATGAAAAATTTGAGAAGAATTGAGCAAGTGTTTGTTAGTTGAAAGCTACATCTTTTCTAAGGATGAAATCCCTTGAAAAGGATAGTGTTTATAGGTGTGAAAGATCACCCAAGAGTACTTGATTGGATAATATCATTCAAGGGTTATCATTTAGCTTCATTCGATTTATAAAATGAAAAATTGCATACATTCAAAGGAGATCATAGTAGATCAGGAGGTTTATTGTTGGCTTTTATTTCTTATTCATCCAACATAAGTCGACACATGGATTTCTTGCAAGGCTATGTAATTTCTAGTAGGTTGTACAAGCATTAGTTGGGTGTGTGAATTCCCTAGGATGAAATGCTCAGGGTTTTGACCTAGAATCACCTCCTTTGTTAGCATCTAGGGCAGATATACATGTGTGTAGTATTTTTGAGGTAGTTTTTAGAGGCTTTTGAAAGTGGTGTTTAGTTTTATGAGTTCTATTTTACTAGTCAAATAATTTTTAGATCTGCAATATTGCATTTTATAGTTCAGGTATGATTCCAATGTGTTCTCTTAAGCAACAATGTGTTCTCTTAAGCAACAATCAAATTTAGGTTATCTATTTCATAAATTTGTTTGGTGCTTATTTATTCTACAAATATTTGTATTCCCTGCATTACTTGGTAAAAAACATAAAAAAATCATAAAACATTTAAAACAAGAAAGAAACTCAGAACAAGGGGGTATTATAGTGGTATTAGAGCACAATATCTCCTATCAACCTATGCAAAAATAATTACATGAGTGAAAAGAAACAAGTTTATATAGAGGATCAGACCAATGGTGTCCTCCACAATTACTAGAAAGTCAAACTATATTAGTTGTGTTGGGTATTCATAGGTCTCCAAGTTTACACAGGAGTTCATCGAATGAAAATGAGAGTGTTGCATGAGCCATGGCTAAAAAGGATAAGGAATAGTCTAGTTCACTTACTCCGGATTCCATAGTTGAGTATAAATTTGATATCATGATGGATATTACGCACAACCCTTAACCAAAATGAGCCAAAATATGACTCCTTTTCATATAGTGCATCTAGAGGTAACCAACATCTCCAATGCCTACCCTAAAGATAGGAAAAGTACTCCTACCTACCCAACATTGTGGCCCTTGTAGCCAACCTTCAAATGTAGAGTGGAGGAAAACACTCACCAAGAACAACCTCTTGAGCTGAAGGTATCTATGGTCGATGAGGTTAGGGTGAGTCATGTTAGATATATCACTCTTCCTACTTATATCAGGAGTATGCTAACTTTGAGAAAGTTTTGAACTAGAGGAGACAAAGGGTAGTTTTAGTTGGCATATTGGAGGCTTGAGTACCATAGGGGTCAAGAGACTTCCAGTAGGAAGTAAAAAAATTACCTTGGAGCATTTTGATGGTAGTGATAGATGTACATTATGTTCTTGGGTAAAAAAATAGATAATTAAACCTCTCCTCGAGATCCATGCCTGAGGAAGACATAATCAAAATTTTCACCCTACATCAAGAAATTCTGGCTCATGAGTAATGGTACCATGGTTTGGTCATGCGTGGGAACAAATCAATTACTACTTATGATGAGTTCACTAAAAACTCATTGAACACTTTGGTAAGAATAATCGATAGGATTTCTTTCAGGAGCTTGCATAGTTGAAGCAATTTGGTTCATTAGAGTCTTGCATCTTTGAATTTTAGAGGTTATTTGTAATGGCTATTGGCAGTTCTAAAAGGATACTTAGTTATTTTTCGTGAAGGCCTCATGGAACCTTTTTGTGGGTGGATTAAATCCTTTGATCCTCCCTCTATACATAGCATGCAATGAAGAATTCATGTAATATGGAGCTTGTTTCCCTAAAGAGTAAGCATTTTTCAAAGACATTCACCCCTCTAAATGATGGTATTCATTGTAAGGTTTCAAACTAGTAGAAGAAACCAACACCAAAACTTAATGATGAGACCATAAATGACCTAAGGAGGAAGAAATAATGCTTCAAATGCAAAGGTTCTTGGGAACCAGGTCATACGTGTCTTGTTCAAGGCTGTGTAAATTAGATGGAGTACTTGTTGGATGATGTGGATGTGTTTTTGATATGTGGTTGTCATTGATGTCAACACTATTAGAATTTGGTGTACTAGAGGTTGTAGATGTCAAGGATATTGAGAAAATTGCAAGAGAAATTGTTCTAGGTTCCCAGAGGAACTGTGTAGGTCATGAAGGTGTCTTGTTCTGAATGTTGGAGATTAGTTGGTGTGGATTAAAGGGTTTGTTGTTGAGTATATCTAGATCATATACCAGACGTTTCAAAGGTTCACGTATATATTTGATCATGTTGTGGTTTGACAGTGTTTCTGTGGTCTTTGTTAGTGATCCTGAATGAAGTTTGCATGATTTTGTTGATCTCAATTGTTACAGATGTTTCTTTGTTGCTTCTTGGTGCTCTCAGATGTCTCTAGATCATTCTCTATCTTTTTTGTATGTCCACATTGACCGATGAGCTTGTGATTGAAGATATTTTCTTGTGCATGTTTGGTTTTTCATGTTCCTGGCCGACATGTTGGTGGTAGTGTGTTGTGGATCTTTGTAGTGAAAGTAACTAAAGTATTTTTGTGTTGGAGATGTTAAATTTGGTCTCCACTATGTTGAGGCCGACCTTGGTGGATTCACATTAAAATTTTATTTGTAAATTTGGGCCGACATTGCAAATATGTTCTATTTTCTTGGTCGACTAAGTTGTGATAAAATCTCATGTAGCGGGTATATAAGTGTGATTTTTTCATCAGTGAGGAGTGTGCTTCATGTGCTCCTATGTGTGTATATGCGAATATCATTCGATTGCAGAGTAGAGTGTGAAGAATATTGTGTGAAGTATGTAGAAGTGTTGAGCTTAATTAGAACTATAATTAGGCTTGTGTAGAAGCTATTTTCTTAGTTCATACCCTCTGGATTCTTAATCATATTATGTTGGGAAGTGAGCCCATTTTATATTTGAGTAGTGAGCTCTAGGCAGTGTGCCTAAATGCATGTGCATTCCCCTTATTATTTCTCATTATACTTTTAATAGAGTATAATCTTGTGGACTAACATCCACCATGGTTTTTCCCCTAACATGGTTTCCACATAAAAAATATTGGTGTTTTTGTCTCTCTAATGTGTTGATTTCTTGTGGTTAATTTCTTATTCATTAGATCTAAGATTAAAATTAAGATAAGTTGGAAAAGTTAAAATTTCTGTAGCAACTGATTCACCTCCCCTTTTAGTTGTATGTCCTTGGTTTGCCAACAAGGATAGACATACATCATGATTACTTGAGTATTCATTACAACAAAATTCTATTAGAGCATAGAATTTTACCTGATAGAATCCACATAAATTCACATTATGATCTTCCTTCATACCAATTGTTGGACACTAGGAACACTGCTTTTTGGTCATATCAATTCTTGTGATAAGTTACCAGCTAAATTTTTTTATTAGCTTCTCTCCTAAAAAAATGAAGGTTTTAATATTAAAATTTTATAATTAGTGTGAATGAAATAGTGATATGGATGCTCATTAAGGATTTTTCACAAATTTTTCTGTGGTAACAACTGATTCACCCTAATTTCTATATCTTTACAGAGCTATTTCATCAATGGATTCACACTAATGTCTTGATCAAGTTTAATAATAAAAGAGGACACAATTTTCTTAATGTTATCATGGATTATCTTTATCCCACTCATATGGTAGTCACTATATAACACCAAAATTGATTCAAGATAAACCGAATCACTTATGCATTGATGAAATGAGGGAATTCATTCCAGATATCCAAATTATTATGCTTCAGTCCTTTAAGCTTCCTTAATTCGGTGGGAGACAACAAATTTATTTCATCCCTAACTTTTTTACTGCTATGCTCATCCAAAGTTATTGTTCCTTTGGTTTGTTTCATTTTTCATGCTGAGAAGGGTTCTACCAATTGCCAAATAGATATAAAATTAATAATCAACAAAAATACAAGAAAAATTTGCCGCTAAATTGACCTTTTGCACCTTTCAAATTTTGCTCAAAGGGCTCTCCAACTATTCTCTTTCAATGCACAATGATGAATTAGGGTTTCAAATGCACTTTTATAACTTCACATACTTAACTTCCTATTGCATTAAATGCATTTCCCTAGAAGTTCCAGTTACTCTGCAAACTCACACAACAAGCAAAGAATCTAATTGCGGATCTATACTATTTCGTCCAACTCAACAAAATATTACTAATACTTTCAACAATGCAGAATAACACAACAGTTGACAACATCCTGCAATTTTCGTGCCAACTATATCACAGGGGGACAAGAGATTTTCATGAAAAACTCCCCCTAGGGCATTGGCCTAAACCCAGTTTCCAGAAGAGTTACCAGAGGGAGCTTCTAGTACATCCTTGTTTCCTTCATCAAATTCACTTTTCTTTACCCATGTTTTCTTGTATAATGATAAAAGAAGCAACAAGAACTTCTTATTATGATCTTCATTCATACCCTCTATATTTTTAATCCACATCTATTATGTTTATGAAACCACTTTTTTAATTGTAAAAAACAATCTGGTCCAAAGGAAAATGAGGTGGAAAGTGCATCCGATGAGTCAAACAAAGATCTAGAAAAAGTGTCCACCACAACACAACTCTTTAGCATACAAAGAGAGGGTTATTTAAGGATGAAAGGAGTCTTTAGTGGGAAGCATGTGACCACATTTGTAGATACATGTGCCACTCATAACTTCATTGATGAGGGGCTTGGCACTAGATGTGTACACAAGACAAAAGAACTTAAGGGGTTCAAAGTGAAAGTTGTTGATGGCTTCACTCTCACGTGTAATAGGAGGATTCCCAATACTACCTTGTAGGTAAATGATTACAAGTTCCAAGTTGATTACTATTTTGTTAGTATGGATGAGGTGGATGTTGTCTTAGGCATGAAGTGGCTCATGTGATTAAAGAGTTTATCCTCAACTTACATACAATGGAAATGAAGTTTGAGGTTGATGGTAGGAAGTTACATGTGTTGAGAGGGATTTTAGATGTTGGTCTACATGTTATTTCCCTTAGGGATAAGGAGAGTAGAGGAAGGGAAAAGGAGATCAAATAGTTAATGGAGGAGCTTGATTGCATTTTGGAGGAATTTGAACCTATCCATTTCCCCAAGAAATTAGAAAGAGAGAATCTAGATCAGTAAGAGGGTAGTCTTCAATTTATTAATAATCCTTTGTTTGGGGTAGATGCTAATGTGAATTATGATAATCCACTCTTCAAGTTGGATGATGGAGATCTTTCCAATTCCTGTGTGGATATTGACAATAATCACAGGATTTGGGATCTTAGTATTGGTTCAGGATACTTAACAGAGCCTACTAATACATTCCACAGTGTGTACATTGTGTGATATGCATATTACTTCTCTTGTAGGCCACTCATAGTTGATTTGACTATGTTGTGAATGACACACAAGTGTGGGTGAGGTTTTTTCTTCTATGGAAGAAGGAGACAAATCTTGCTAGTATTATGAGCTACTTCTAAAGGATTGTCATATTGTTTGGATACATTATAAAGAAGTAGAGTTTGGTCAGTTAGTCATTCCAATCATAATTAGAGTGGTGCATCAGGAGCCATCAAAAATTGGGAATAATAGACTCCCAATTTTTTCATGGGATCCATGTGGAGTACACCCATGGAAGGTTATGATACATGAAGTTTACTACTACAAAACTTGGAGTTTGCATGATGAGGTTATTGGTTTTATTAAAAGTTGTTTGACCAGGTACCCATAAGTGAGACCACTGATTGTTACACCCAAAAATATTATATATTCTTGGATGAATGAATTCAAGAAACAAGGGGAGAATAACCTCATGTATAATTTATATGAGGATGATTTTTAGATTTGGGATCTATGGATTGGTGTAATGGGAACATTACTTCCTTTTGATCCCAATGATTTTCTTCACCACTCTTAGCTTGGTGAAGATTATATCAAAGTAGCATAGTGAAATTCAGTGGGTGTTGAGTATGGTGGACTTCTAGTTGGGATGTGGGATCCAAGATTCACTATGCTTGATAGAACGCTACTTTTTAAGAGAGTGACTTACATAGTTGTCATTTCTAGCTCCATCATTATCTAGTGAATGTAGATTCTACAGAATAATTTGGGATCCTAACATTCAGGTGGCATGCCTAGGTATTTAGGTGAGGATTTGTTTGGGACAAGCAATCTTGGGGAGGACAGGTTGTAATGTTTCCTTTTCCTAGGCGGTTGACAAATGTAGTGTTTAGTCTACCAATTGCCCCTCATAAGCTAACATGGTGTTTAAGGGGCCCCTTTGAGGGTGATCTATGGTTATTCAATCTAGGCCCTTCTATCTTCATTTTAGTACTCTTCAACTCAATGTCTTAGCTTAGTTTAGGTGTGCCTTTTGGATGCCATTATGGATATTTTCTCCCACACTTACTATTTTTAGTAAGCCACTTAGTTGTATTATGCATTCTTACTATTTATAGTATGTTGTGGTTTTGCTAGCTTTCATCATGCCTATATCTAGAAAATGTTGATGGATTACTCCCATGAGTTCGTCTTGGGATTTATTAGGAAGTTGATGGTTTAATTTATATTATTAAAGTTAAGTTTAACTTTAATAATATTATTTATAATAGATGATTTAGTAAAGTGGTATTTAAAGGGGTATTATAAGGAGTTAAAAGGGTGATATAAGGCATGTTGTAACACCCGCCACAAAACCCTAGAGAATTCCACACACATAACGGAAGCGAACAATTTTTTTTTAAAATGTAATTAAACATGTAAAGTAAACTACACTAACACATACATTTTCTAAGGTACATGGCGATGCTTACTTACAAACCCCATTTCTAACAAAAGTTACAAAACATAACATAAGATTATTACTCATGAATTAAAGATCATACATCTATCAACATTAAGATACATCACATAAAATATAAAGTATAATAATGATCCATTCATACATTGCATCTATTCAATATTACAATTATAGTTCTTTCATTTCCAAATGAGATAATTTATACAAAATAGTTTCAATCACAAATTACAATATTATCCTCAAATACAGTTGAGGAGTGATACAAATACAAGGCATCCAACTAATACAAAGGTGACATAAGAGAAGTATAAATTAACTGATACACATGAACTCTCCAATCATGAAGTACTCACCATCATGAACAAGAACTGGGGACCCAACGGTGTAAGGTGCACGTTCCACCCATCCATGTGGTACCCAAAGGACCAACTCCCATGCTAGGAGATCATAAAAGAGCTACCTAGGAAAAACCTACAACCTCAAGACATAGGCAAAACAATAATAAACCACACAAGTACAAAACTTACAAAATGGTTACAATGCTTCCAGAATCACTAAATCAATTATAAACAAAATACAAATAAACCGATTGTTGTCATAGGAGGAGTGTCATCACAAAGGTTGCATTGGTTGTCCAAATGAGATATTCCTAGGTTTCGACCCCCCTCTAGGGTTATCTTGGTAACCTCTCATGATTCTAGCCCCACATGCACACCAATGTGGAATCAGTTATCTTTCAAGAAGACAAGATAATGATCTAGCCATTCCAAGCCTTCCTAACTCATCCCAAGTCTCATACAAGCCCTTGAGCTAATGAGCGATGCTAATTATCTTGTTAAATGTGTTAAGCTAATAGAGTATTTAATGCCCACTTGATTATACTGAATTCCACATGAGTTGTCCTGGGACCACTTTGTGTCTCGGCCCTCGCTGAAGCCACTCCCCTATCAACAACACATAACTCAAACTACATGCCAAGGGTAGATAGTGCACTAAAAATTTGACAACAATAACCAATACACCTTAAAAGGTAACACATCTCTACAGATGTCCAAAACTGAAACCCAATATGTGCACTACCAAAGAAATCTCAAAGGGTGAACTAAAGTTACAACAACCCCTTTTCATGAATTACAAATTTGGAAGACTTAGATTCCCGTAATAAAAATTACTTTCCCTCCCAGTACACAATTACAAAAAACACATGCTTTAATAAACACAACATCAAGCAATTAAAAAATGCTATCATTCAGATCTCCTAAATCCATTACAATCAATTTCTCCTATTAAAATGTACCATTTAAATATAATTCCATTTAGTAAATCCATAACAATTAAAACAAAAGTTTAGTTTCCAAATCCACAAATATAGATAAAACAAATCCCAATCTTACTAATAAAATCACTTCATTATAAAATAACAACTGGTGCTTGCATGCACTTACCCCTTTTCCCTAACATATTTATTTAATTTTCACTGATTAAACTAACTCTGCATGAGTTATCCTAACACCACTTTGTGTGTAGTCCCTTTTGAAAAGCCACTCCCCTTTTAACAACCTAAGGGATCAATTCCACTAACATAGGGTAAACCAGGTGCACATAACCAATTACAAACACCTACTTAATAACAATGTATAACACAACCTGTTTATAGAAGCAGGTGACCATACTTGATAAAATACCACGTGCACTACCCAAGTAAAACTTCAAGGCTAAAGTTACAATCCCCATCTCCAAGAAACATATCTAGAAGTCTTACATAAACAAACAACTCAATTTTCCCAACAACTAGAATAAGAGAACACAACTTAAAAAGACCAAATTTCAAGCAACATAATAATCTAACCTTAGGATTTCCTAAATCCAAATAATTCACCAATACATCATTTGCAAATACCCAAGGTAAAATACCACAACCGACATAATATAAAAAACACAATTTAAAAGAAAATTAGGCAAATAAAATATCTAATATTCGGATTTCCCAAATTTGATGTAAACAGTAATACTTTGCTCAATTATTTCTAGATCGAGACAAATTTTATTCATAGAATAAGAACAATCATAACCAATTGCTTAACTCTATAATTACTCAATACATCACATGGACATAACTAATCTTATCATAAATTTGTTTGCGACCAATAAGAAATATAAATAAAAATTGCTTTCTTAAAAAATTCCTTTCATCTAAAGTGAATAACCATTTCCCTTAAAATCATTCCCTTATTTAATAACTACTTGTGCGTTTGACAAGCAATAATAAATTTAAATCTAAAGGTTTACTTCAGTTTCTCATTAATATTTAAATATAAAAAATCCCATTTCCTCATTGAAATCATTTCATTATAAAATAGCTCTACTTGGACATAGACATGCATCTCTATTAATTAATATTTCTTGAAATAAGAATGTGTTTCTATATAAATTTAACATCCATTTCTTATATTTAAATATTCATTTATTTAACCATGTGCACATTATCCATTTTCCTTAATTACACAATATGATCAAAATCAATCTTTTAAATGAAATCTTTTACCATAACATGTCCAATTCTACTTACATGCACTAAAAAGAAACATATTATTCTTAAATAAATATACATTTAAACATAAATTTAATTCTCATTTCCTATGTTTAATAAAAATATTTTTATCTAATCATTTTGTACATAATCCATGATTTACAAATTAAATTTGCAAATTATATATATATATATTATATTAAAAATAATATATAAAATATAAACTATATATATAATTATAAAATTTATAAAATTTATAAATATAAATAAAATTTTAAAAATATATAATATACATATTATATATAATATATATATTAGGGGCGTCAATCCCAGCTCAGTTGGTTAAGGTGTTCCATGTCGCAGGGCGCCCACCATGGGTTCGACTCTCCGGCTCCTGTGGTACCGTTTGGTGTGTCCCGCCAGCACTACCGGTCACGGTAAAAAGTTTACCGGCGGTGGGGGGTTATATGGGGGGTCGTGCTGCACTCGATCCCCCTCGTTAAAAAAAAAATTAAAAAAAATAAAAATAATATATATATATATATATTAAAAAAATTAATTAAAATTTATAAAAAGACAAACCCCAACCACAACACACAGTGGCCACGGCTGTGGCCAGAGGCTACTGCCCACACAACCCTCCCATGGGGGAGGTACGCTACTATGTTGGCAACAACATTTCCTCCACAACAATGCCTCCTCTATGGGGGTGTTGTGGGGGCAGTCGTCCCCCCCAACTCCTTTTTTTTTTTTAAATTCCCTTGTTCCAGTGCCTAGGAATATATATTTTTTTTTAAATCTGATTTCTCAAACACAGAATCTCATCAGCATGAGATTATATGAATTATTATTATTATTTTATATACAAATACAAATGCTTAAAAGGGTAAATGTATTAAAAAAAATTTGCAGTTTTCTACAGGAAAATTTGACAAAATAATTTTACAGAGGAACTCAATTTCCACAATTTAAACAGAGATTTGCAAAAAAAATGTTGTTTTCCCTTCCACTTCTCTACTGTTAAAATTTGATTTGCAAAATTTTTTTTGTTGTTTTCATTTTGTATTTCCCATTGTTTAAATTCTTTGCCCTACCAAAGATCTAAGGTTTTCTCCATTTTTTCTATAGAGATTTTCAAGAATTCTTAGCAAGATTTACAGCCTCTTCAAAATTAAAAATCAAAGCTTTAAAAAAAATAAAGCAATTAAAAGAACCTATTTTTGAGCTTGAAGAAATACAATTTGATGTTGTGCTTCCTTACCAAATCCAAAATTCCAGATCCTCCTCTAAAATTTTCACTTCCAAATCCAAAAAATGTATCCAATACAAAGAAAGCCTTCCTTCCTTTTAACAACAGAATTTTCCAAAATAAATATAAAATAAAATTTAATAAAATATCTCCAATTAATTTTCCTCTATTTTAGTCAAAATTTTACAAATATCTCCCTTTCAACCACCATAGATCTTTTCTCATGCATTCACAGGATATTTTACTTTTTAATACTTTAAAACGCAATTTAAATTTCAAAATAGATTTAAATCATTTACTTTATGCACTTTACAAATACAACTAAACTATTCACTTAATAGATTTAATAGATTAATTTATTTACTCAGCAACTAAATTTATTTAATTAAATTATTTACTTAATAAATAAATTTAATTACAAAGATTAAATTACTTTACCAAATACATTAAATTTAATTAATTAAGTTAAATTAAAATCTTTTACTCTAAAATAAATAAATGACATTTAAAACATTTAATCTTCACATAAACTTCCCACTGATAATAAATTATCAAAACATCAAGAACGACATGACTTAGCAACCAACAAGACACAAACTGACGACACACTATGACAGGGTTGTGGTTTGACAAGGGAACCCCATTACTATCTCCCAATCAACAAAACCGTTGGAATATGGACACACTCAAACCTGTGAAGCCAGGTGGAGACAATGTCTTATACTTGCACTCCTGTAATCAAAACGAATGTCGAACATGCATAAAACTTAGTAGACACACCGTGCAGAGAAATCACGAAATCATAGAGCGCTCGCATGCGAGTGATGTAATCCCATCCCCTTCACCTATACAGTCACATCAAGACTGACGAAAGTAAAGCATCATTAATCAACAGATAAGCATATATCAATATTAAAAACTATGCTAATCAAAAGAATAACATAAAACATAATATCCATATAGTGCATCATCTCATCATAGTATAACATCCACATCTCTCTAAAGCCAGCGATTATAAGACAATAACAAATATCAAGGTCTATCATAGTAAAGGTACTAACTAACAACATAGACAAATCTAAACACATAGTAGTAATGGCTAGAGGGGAACTACACATTTAAATAAGTTATTATATTTTAATGTCAACTTTATGAAATGTCATTTAAATCAAATGTATTTAAATGCCATCAAAAGTAAATATGAATAAAATTGTATTATTCTTCATATTGTAAATCTTTTTAGTGTGTATATGTATAGGCTTATAGCCTTTTGCTTAAAAAATTAAAAATAAAAGGTATTATTTTAGCCAAGTGGGACATGGGAATTTGGTGGAGATATAAAAATCAGACTTAATGCTTTTTCTTCATTATTATCATTATTTGTACAAAAAATTTGAGGATGAAATCTCTTGAAAATTAAGACAATGTTTATAGGTGTGAAAGATCACCCAAGGGAAGTTGATTGGATAATCTAATTTAGAGGTTATCTTTGAGCTTCATTAGATTTAGAAAATAAAACAATTTAGACATTCAAAGGAGATCATAGTAGATTGGGAGGTTTATTACTGGTTGTTATTGTCGATTCATCCAACATAAGTTGGTTCATGGGTTTCTAGCAAGGTTATATAGTTTCTAATAGGTCATACAAGCATAAGCTAGGCATGTGAGTTCCCTAGGGTGAAACGCTTAGGGATTTGACCTAGAATCACCTCCTTTATTGGAATCTAGGGAAAATATATGTGTGTGCAACAATTTTTAGGTGGTTTTTGGAGGCCTTTGGAAGTAGAATTCAAATATATGAGTTCTAGTTTTCTAGTTAAACAATTTTCAGACCTATAATATTACATTTTATAATTCGAATATGATTCCAATGTATTTTCTTAAGTAATAATCAAATTTGGGTTATTATTTTATGTATTTGTTTGATGTTTATTTATTCTATAAATATTTGTATTTCTTGCATTACTTGGCATAAAAATATAGAAAAAAATTAAAATAAATGTAAAATAAAAAAAAAGAAAGTCAAATTAGGGGGGATATTATATAAATGATGATGTCTTGTTCATTAAATACTTTCAATTATACTTGATGCATGAGCATCCAAGATAATTAGTAATTATGTATCATACAAAATTGAAATAAAGGTACGCTAAGAAGAATTTTTGTTTTATGTGGGTTTTAGGTACAATGACATAATTGGATAAAATAGAGAATGAAAATAATTTTCTAGCCAACTTTAGTAAGCATAGTCACATGTTCAATATCTTGTAGTCATTTTAGTAGCACTATAATATTTGAAAACAAGCCTCCATGTAACTTTATTTGTAGGTTAATTCACTTTAGTGTCAATTGTTAACTTTAATAAGAATCTAGGAAAACATTAATAGTAAGGCCGAAACAAATATTGGGAGAGGTAATTTTTTAGTGACATGGACCTAGATAAAAAAATTCATCATGATATATAGACAAATTTCTTTCAAATAAATATGAAATGGATCACTCTTTTGATTTATTAGTAATATGAAATCGTATATACTATTCACTAAACACTTGGTAGTCATTGAAGCGTCATAATTTTTTTTAATTTGGACCATGCACAATAGATGAGAGTTCTAAAAAAATGTATTTTCAAAAAAAAAAATCAAATAACTTAGAACCTCTCATAGTAGTTGAATCATTTTCCATTATCTTATTTGGATTTATGATGCTACAATGAAAAATAATGAGACATGTGTAGTTAATTAACAAAGATAATGGACACCCTTCACATGCCTTGAGTTCTCATATAGAGTAAGGATGTTTGGGAAGACAGTCCCACCCTAGGGGTGTAGGGACTAGTAGGTTGGGTTCCTCAAGGCGATATTTAATTAAACCCAGCATCGCTTAGTCTTATTGGTGAGATTTGTGATGACACTCCATTCATCCTCTCTAGCATCTTATCTTAGTATCTAGTTTGTTTGTGATTCCATTGGTGAATTATTCTAGTGGTGATTTTTGTCAATGATGATCTTGTGTTACGCCATTAGTGATTTTTCCTAATGAGGATCTTTGTGTTGTGTTATTGGTGATCATTTCCAATGAGTATATCTTGTTAGCTCACTTGGTGATCATGCCCAATGTGAGTGTTGTGTCATTTGGTGTTGTTTCCCTATGAGGACTTGTGTTTGTTTCACCTTGTGATGTGAATGATTATTTTTTATGATGTGCATGTTGATTGTATACTTTGTGTATGGTGTGTATAAGCTTTCTTCCAATGTGTTTGGTGTGACTGTGTGCTTGTGGCCAATTTGAATATCTACTAGCACATTAGGATTGAATATTTTGATTCCACGTGGTTGGTTGGGTGGTGTGGAAATCAATGTTGGGGATCAAATGGTCATGATTGGTGTTAAAGACGGTTTCAAGTCAACTGGTAAAGATAATTTCATGCTTTCTTCCATTTTGTTTATATGATGTAATTAATATTGAAGAACATTTGAGTCCTCAAAATTATTAAATGTAATTATATTTCATTAGACCTCCCTTTTGGTATGATTATATTATGTCATTTAAGTGGCATGGTTATTGTATCTTGTTATTTTCCTTAGAGTTGGAGCCAAGAATGCGTGTAATCTTGTATGTTTTAAATTCTTTCATGTATTTGATAAAATGAACATAGAACACATTTCGTTTTGAACCTAAAATGAACTTTAAAATATTTATTTTGGTTTTAAAGCGAACCTTGGTTTTTGGTTTAGCGTTGTGTATAGGCCCTTGGTGACTATTTGGTTCATAGGTGCCTCCTCTTAAGGAATTGGAATGTTTAGGGACTATTTAGAGGTCCCTTGAGTGTTCTTGAAGAACATGGAATGTGATGTATCTATTTATTTATGTTTTTTCTTGATTAGAGTAGGAGTTAGGAGTGTCGGAGAGGTACTAAGACTCCTCCCCACTGTCTCCTTCACTTTTTGGTTGTGTTGAGTGATGGAGGAAAAAATTTCTTATTTTTCCCTAAGACTTGTTTTGAATTTGTGAAGTTCAAAGGGTGTTGTAGAGATTTCTAGGTGGTTTCTCAGTGCTTGGTGGGTCCTAAAGTTCAATCCATAGTCTTGGATTTCCCATTGGATAGGACACCAGTGATTAGAAAATACCACAACATTGGAAAGTTCTATAACAACCAAAATGGACTTTGATGCCAAAAGATAACTCCAACCCCTAATAGGGACACCAATATTGGGAACTATAGTTTGAACAAGTGGTGCTAGTGTCCTTAGTTTCTATGTTTTCCTTTGTTCATTGTTTGAAGGGTCTTTTGTTTATTTCTTAAGGAAACATTATATAAAAAATTTCTCCATTAGTCTTGTGAGTATTCTCATGTTATCATTTCATTATGTGTCATAAATCAATATCTTTGGCATATTCTTCCCTTGGGAAGTGTATTATTTCCTAAAAGTGACCTATTGTCATTCCAATTGGTGGAGAGTTTGTGACTCCTAGTTAGGAAACCTCCTATGAAGGTTGGACTTTGTGTTTAGTTTTGTAAGTGTTTTTGGGTGTGGATTGGAGGTTGATGATTACCTCATCCTATCTAGGAGTGGGTTGTGATAGAATACAATTTGTAGATTAGTAATCAATCATCATGTAGGTGTCATCCTCTCTCTTGTATGTTTGTTGTGGTGGATTTATCCCATGAGTTTTAAGTCTTATGTTGTGGCCACCTTTCTTATTAAATGTTTAGGTTGTTCTTATTGTCATTATCATTGTGTCATGGGGTTTCACACAACACTTGTGTGCATGTTATTGTGGGGTATGTGCATAATCATCATGGAAAAAATAGGCCCTTAAGTGGCAAAAAAAAAGAAGAAAAATTAGAGTTAGGCAACATGACATAAAAAAATGAATAAGTTATCTATATTATTTTAAAAATATGTAAGAATAGAACCTATAGAAAATTGAATGTAGTTTATAAAATACTAGGTTTATTTTAAAAAAAAATCTATTTGGTGAAAATTTTAAATTTCAATGCAGTAATACTTAAATTTCAGGGAAAAAAGAAGAAGTAGGTGTCTGTCTGACCACCCTAACCACAATAAAATGATGATATTTTTTATAATATTTTAGATATAAGTAGAGGACTCATGTCTTGATGTGATGCATATTTTGTAATTTTTTCCAAGTAAATAATTAATTATGAATTTTTATTACAAATTTTGAAAAATATAAAACTCATATGTCCACCACCTTAGCTTGGTCAAAACTTCATGATTTTTTTTTTAATATTATAGTATGCATAGAATGTGACACATATTTTGATTCAAAAATGTGATACTATTTGAAAGCTATAAATGTTTTTCAATTAGCCTATCAATCAGGACTTTAGTCGTAATTCAAATAGAAAATGAATAATAATTATTTATTAAATTCAAAGTAAAGCATAATTTATATTGGTGGAAAGCCGAGAATCTCCTTTAAAAACCATGTTTGTTTCATCAATTTTGGGTAAAAAACAAGTCATCAACCACATACCCTACACATACCCATCATATCGCCACTTTTTGGCCCATCATGATCCTGCATATACCCTATGCAAGTATGATATGTTGTCATATTAATGATGTTTGTGGTTGTTCTTTTAAAAAAATAAAATTATCATGTGTTTCTCTTAGGTGTGTTGGCTTGGGGAATTATAACCTACCCTAGTAATGGCCCTTGAGTTCCTCTCCCCTTCAAAGAATCCTAAGTTTTAGTAGGGGTTCATATGAAACCTCTATATTTTAAATTTACTTTTGCACCCCTTTCTTACCTAATTTAGAAGGGAAGAGTGGAAATTATTAAAAAGGAAAATATAAATGTAGTGTGACTATAGATAGTTCTAAAGCCTAGTGTCCTACAATTAGAGTTGGTGAAAAAAATTCTACTTCTACAAAGTCTTCTCATATTGCTTCTCTTGTGCTCAATACCTTTTCTACCCTTTATTAATGAGGTTAATATCAAGGATTCAAGTGATGATGATAGATTTTTTGTGGCTTTAAACATCGTGAAGATGGTTTTTGATGCAAATATAAGTTTGTGCAATTGTAGACCCTCCCCTTTTGATAATGAGAAGGAAAAAATAATAATGCCACAATGATTGTGAAGAAGAGGGCTAAGGCTCATATGATAAAAGATAAGGATAAGATTTAACATTTCTCATAAAGAATAATAAATATTAGCAAAAAGAGTTGGAGAAGAGGGATGAAAATAAAATTATTAATGCTAGCAAAGATAAGGAAGGCAATGTGTTTGTAAAATTAACAAAAAATATTTTCCTGCACTGCTTGTTATTTTAACCACAAATTGATTAATGTCTTGTATAGCAATACATTTTTCCTAAGAAGAAAAGTTAGAGAATTGAAGGTTTAGTTTCTAATATCCTTAAGTTGATCAATCAATGCTTGCTTGGAGAAGATTTCTTCTAGTATGAATATTCTTGAGAAGATAGTCTAGAGCCAAAGTGAATAAGTAGAAGAACACTACTTCTAATGACTCTAGTAGTGAAACTAATTCTCTAAAAATATTTCCTTGTCAACTTTCTAAGAAATGGGAGGGGAATCTCTATCTTCAATAGTAGGTTGTTCTCCCTTCGATTAGCTTGTGTTTGTGGTATTGGTGGTTGGTGTTAGATTTTGGGTTGTGTTGTGCTCTTGATTTGTGCTAGTAGTGTTTTTCTTCTTTTGTTATTTGTCTATGAATGAAATATTTTGGAAATCTCCTTTATGGGACATTATTTGACTATAATATTTGGATTTTGTAAGGGTGGGACCCTAATTTTCCCCTTCACTTAATAAAAACAAATAATGAAGATGAATGAATAAACTATTTTATAAAAAAAATTAATAAGAAATAGAACAAATTTTTTTAAATAACATAAAATAAAGTAACTTAGGTTGAATTGTTAGTTAAGTTAATATGCAATATTAATGTTATGTTTGTTTAGTAGTTTTAGATATCTAGTATTTATTTATATTTTTATTATTTCCCACATACATGATGAAATAGTTATAAATATATTTGATTAGGGAAAGTTATATGAGAAAAAATTAAATTGTTAGCTCATAATATTCAAGGAATCTACCATTGCTAGATGTATATTTATTGAAGCATTCAATTCCATGCTCTTATCTATTTTTATGTTTTTTACGATGTTTTTGCTTTGTTTGAATTATTTGTTTTTCTTGTTATTGAGATACAATTATTATTCACTTTAGAATCTATAGGGTTGTAAATATAAAATTTTGATCAAACGGAAATAACATGGATATATGAAAAGTTTCATATTTCCCATTGGATAGGACACAAATGCTTAGAAAAGATAATGTTGGAAAGTAATACAATGACCAACATGGACTCTGATGCCAAAACATGACTCCAACACCTAATAGGAACACTAGTTTTGAGCACTATAGTCTGACCTGGGTGCTACTGTTCCTTTTAGACACTAGTGTCCTTAGGTGCTCTTTTTTCTTTTATTTGTTGTTTGAAGGGTCTTTTCTTTATTTCTTAAAGAAACCTTGTATATAAAAATTGTCCTCTTGATCTTGTGAGATACCATTATTATTCACTTTAGAATCTATAAGGTTGTAAGTATAAAACTTGATCAAGAGGAAATAACATAGATATATCATAAGTGAATAAGATATATTATGATATATCTAAAATTCAAAATAAAAGGATAAAAAAGTGAGATTCAAACTTTTGTATTTCTTATTTTTCATTGCTTGGAGTGGTTGATACCAATTGCCCCTTAAAGTGATCTTAGTTATGCCTCACTTTACATATCAATGTCTTGGACAGAAATAAAGATTGTTTAAATCATTACACAGAAATAAAAAAGAACACCAATCTTCCTTCAATCAATTACACAAATTAAAGAGCTAGAACATTCTTTTGATTGTATCAAATTTTAAGAGGAACATATATGATAACTAAAATTCTTAGTTATTATATTCTATTTATCTTAACGAACTACTAAAAACAAATGATTAAACGACAAAAAATAATTCGACCGACAAAAGGAGTCTGAATCTCCCATCAATCAATTGAAAGGATTTGACATAAAGTAAAAAACAGACTAAAGATTCCAAATGATAGGACAGGACGACAACTACCACTCAGTTTTCTTTCTTTGGTCCGAACTTCAAAGAAAATTATGATTCCCTTTAATAATTCTGAGGAAGAGTATTTTGTGAGATCTTTTTTTCGAAAGTGGTGAATTTTTGTTCCGTAGTTCACGTGTTTGTTGCCTTTCCAAATTCGTGATGTTACATCGAATGAAACCTTCATTTATTCAGAACTCTACTTTAATTTAATCTTATATTTATATTAAGAAAATGGTTAAATATATTTTCTATTAATACATATCTTATACTTTTATTTGATTGATATACATATTTTGTATATTTGTTTATGTACATTTTAATACATTTATTTAGATTATATATTTATTGTGTGTATTTATGTATCTATCTCTATATGTTTGCCATCCACCTCAATTTCACTATCTCCACATCTTAGCTCATTGATATGGGTGTGGGATTGAACTTGTACATCTAACCTTTAAATTTTTGAAATTCAAATTTAAAATTTGGTTGATTTTTACCCATTTGTCTCTTACCTTGAGCTAACTAAACACATGTTTATATGATTTATTACTATGTCTTTGTTTTTGAAGACATTTAATTGCATTTATTTAACATCCAATATCATCTTATAGCTTTTAAGCTTATCCAATTATTCATTCATAGTGGCAATGCTAAGAACCCTTCCATTGGTGGACCAAAGCAAGTTTAATTTTGCATCACAACACTCTGATACATCCACATGTTTGAATATTATTTCTTTTTACTAGTAGCATGACAATAAGTGTGGTCATTTTCTAAGCCTTAACCTTGGGGAACTTGTCCCCTATTAATTTTTTTATCCCTCTAAAGCCAAAAAGGTACCTCATCTCGATAGAAAAAGAAGAGGTGGGAGAATTGGTGAAATTGAAATTAGGTAAACACACTACACCAAATCATTTTAGTAGGTAGCATTTATGATGGCGCCTTGCTGGTCACATGATAATCAAACTCACAGAGATTTTAAGTCTAAGAAAACTCTCACAAAGGAAGTTCAGGTTTGAAATTTAAAACAACGGTTTAGAACTTTGGTCATTCACAATCAATGACAGGAAAATCAAAATGGAAGATTCTATTTCTCAATGGCACTGATTCACAACCAATGACAGGGAAAATCAAAACGAAAGATTTTTATTTCTCAATGGCATCGATGGCTACAAATATTGTGGTCATTGTCCAAATCCAACACTCCATTCTTTCAACAGGGCTTTCATTACACATTAAATAAGGTCTTCAATGGTCAACCTAGCTTCATCCTCATTCAACACTACTCGACCTTCTATTTGTCTTCTGGTCATTCAATGACACCAACAATTGTGTATTTTCCCTCCACTGTTGTTACCTTTCTACAAGCATGAAAACCCCTATTCTCTCCAGTGTCGAACCCCTTGTTTAGAGTCCTCTTCACTCCAAATACATGTTGCCTTCCAACTACCAATTCATCAACAGTTACAACAACAATTGCTAACTATTGATTTGTTAAGGAGATTCGACCATAAGTGTTTACAATATATTATGAAGCAAATACACTAACAAAAAACTAAATTTATCAAGTTAAAAGAAAGACACAAAAGAAAATGGAGATGACAGATGAGAGCGATGCCCTGCATCAAGTTAGATCCATATTCAAAGAAGTGAAACAAACTTGTGAATTCAACCCCACATGTAGTTGATCAGTTATCTATATCTCTAGGTGAATTGTAGACTAAGATCTTCTCATTTCTAATCCTAATACATCTAAAATTCACCATGCTCTTGTTCTCATATATTTGTGTTTTGAATGAATTATCTCATTTCATACATGATAATGATCATTGTGTTACATATCAAGTTAAACCTATGAATATCTATGATACTATTTCATATAGTTCTACCACATGTAAATAACCTACACATTGATGATAATATATTAGCTTTGAACGAGTCCTTAATTGCTACATCATTACCCTTTTTTGCATCACATTAAGGAACTATAAGAATTAGTGGATAACATTCATAGGGTGATTACAATAGATATATTAATGATTCCTTAGATGTGAATTTTTTTTATACTTACTAATTATGAATAGTTAAATTGTAATATCCCCATTTTCCTAGGTAGTTGGCAAATGCAGTGGTTAGCCTACCAATTGGTCCTAATGGGCTAACATGGTGTTTATGGGACCCCTTTGAGGGTGATCTATGGTTCTTAAGTAGGCCCTTTGGTGTTAATTTCAGTAAGTTATTCATCTCAATGTCTCAACTTATTTTGGGTGTGCCTTCTAGAAGCCATTCTAGACATTTTCCCCTACATTTACTATTTTTAGTAAGTCAATTGGTTGTGTAGACACTGAAAAATGTCCCAAGGCTAGAAGCGACATTCTATCACTAATTCACCTTCTTTATAGCATAATTGAATAATTTTAAATTATTTAATTATTTTTTAGTGTCATCATTCCTTTATTAATTAAATAATTCCTAATTATTTAATTAATTCATTTTAACTTATTCTACCTTTGATTAATTTAAATAAATATCAATTTTATTTAAATTGTGTCACTAACTTGTCCTTTCCTCTCTCTCTCCCCCCCCCCTCTCTCTCCCCCCCTCTCTCTCTATTTATGTATCCACAATTTTCTCTACAATTTAAATAATTATTTTTAATTATTTAATTATTCATTAGCCTTTTCTTGCCATAATTAAATATTAAATTTTATTTAATTATTTTTCATTTGTCCTCTTCCTTTATTAAATAATTATTTTTAATTATTTAATATTTTAGTATCCCATCTCTTCTTCTATAATTAAATAATATTTTTATTATTTAATTATTCATCTCATCCTTCCCTAAATTAAATAATGTTTCTTATTATTTAATTTATCCTTTTCCTACCTAAGCCCTAAATCTCAACTAATTTCTTGAGTTTTGGTCCATCCATCCCTATCCTTGTCTCACTTAACCTTGTCCATTGGTCACCATACCTTGTCATCTAATCCTAGCCCTTCAGTTGAATTGGTATTTCTATAAAAGCAAGTCATTGTCTTCATTTCAACCTTCCAACCATAGTCTTTGAAGTTTTTCAATCAAGAGATCTCTTTGAAGTTTTTCAATCAAGAGATCAAGCTATAAATTTGCAACATCAATCTCATTGAGTATATAACATACTATACTTTTGAGAACATATAAAGAAAAATGGAGAAGAGCAATGGAGGTGATTCAACCATGAAATAGAGATCTGAGGTTTATTGCATTATTATTTATGTTTTTATGTTGATTTGTACTTCATTGTTAGATTAAGGTATTTATTGTTTGAATTATATAGTTGTGGTTGCTATTATTGATTCATGCATATCCCTCAAATTTGAAACCCTATCTACATTTGGTGAACCTGACGTGAACTAACGAAATTGTCAAAATTTTAGCAAAATTCTAATTTTCAGGAGTCTACCACAATCTATCTGTAGAATGATGCAATTGCAATTTAAAACATTGTAATCATTATACAGTGTTTTGCAATTTTTTAAATAAAAATTTTTAATCGTCCCCCAAAACGTTGCATCTGACTACTATTGTCTAAAAGCTTGAATTTAATTATTGCAGTTTTGTTGAATTTTTTGGGTTTTTGGTTATCATTCTAACATCCTAATAGCTTCTTAAAATCTATGTAAGTGGGAAATCGAGAAGCATAAGAAATCAAACATAAAGGAATTAAACAATATTTAACTCAAACAAAAGATAGATTCCATACCAATTACTCATGAAATGAACAATACAAGATTACTAAATTCAATGAACTAAGTATTAGCAAACAAAACAATCAATGAATTCAATAAACTATATTGTTACCCATCTCATGTCAAAGTGTATTAAAAAATGATGTTGGATTACATTGTATCAATGCAAAGCCTCCATTATATGCTTGGAAAAGCTCTAATGTACATTAATGGTGATCAAAGATGTGTGTAAAATATTTTAAGAAATCGAATGGAAATTCAACATTACTTCGTTGCACAAAAGATGTCAATTCTCTTATTGTTTTTGAGGATGAAGAGGATTGTTATATATATTAAATACGATTTGACATGAATGTGAAAGATTAAATAATGTTGAATCAAGATCAATGGTTGAAAGTTGTTGAGAAGAATTAGATTGCTTAGTTAGCTTTTGTGACCGAATCAATTAAGGATGTTAATTGATCAATTAGAAGATGTGGAATTGAGGAAATCATGTTGATCTTTTAGTGGGATTGAAGAATAGATGGAGGGTAAGTGCAGGATCATGGGGGTCCAAAAAGTGGCGATATGACCCAAAAGTGGCTGATGACATTTTTTAATCCAAATTTGATTAAACGAAAAGGGTCTATTGATAAAAATTTTCAAATTTCCACCAATATAAGATACGACTTATTTGGAACTAAATAGATAATTATTATTTTTTTTCTACATGCATTCTGACTAAAGTCCTAATTGATAGGCTGATTGAAAAAATCTATAACTCTCAAACTATTTCACATTTTTTGAATGCAAAAGATGCGACACATTTTGTGCTTCCCATACCATAGTATAGAAAAAAAATGATTTTCATAATTTTTTGACCAAGTTATGGTGGTCATCAAAACAAGTTTTAATATTTTTAAAAATTTATAGTAAAAAATTCATAACTAATTATTTACTTGCAAAAAAAGTATTAAAAAAATGTGGCACATCCGAGCATGTGTCCTCCACTTATATTGAAAGTTACAAATAAATATATTATTTTTTTCTTGTACTTAGGTTGGTCAGACATACACCTTTTTATTTTTCTCTTGAAAATTTAGTACTATTGCATTGGAATTTCAAAATTTCACCAAATGGATTTACTTTTTTTCTAAAAGAGGACTAGTATCTTAGAAAATACATTTAATTTACTACCAATTATGTTCTTACATTTTTTAAAATTATGTTAATAACCTATTCAAATTTTTATGTCAAGTTGCCTTATAACTCTTTTTTTTTTAATTTTCATTGCCACTTAAGAGCCTATTTTGGATCCCCATGAACCTGCATTGAATTGGATTAGTTAGGAAATGGATGAATTAGTTAGGAAATAGATGAATTAGTTAGCCAATCAGAGTGAGAAATCAGTGGGTTGTAATTTACTCAATCATACAAGTGAGTGAGGGTAATTAATTAATTAAGCTTTTTGAGTTGAACGTGCAAGTCATGTTTGAATTTTACAAACAAAGTTGTATTTGTTTATTTTGACCTTTTGGAATGATGTTTGAATAATTTATTTAATTATTCAAGTTTAGGGGAAAGTGATTTAATAAAACTATTAAGTATTAATAATTTAATTGACTTAGGGGAATAGGGTAATTAGCGACATAATTAAATAATTGACGTTATTTAACTAATCAGGAAGAATAAAGTTAGATTAATATTTTTTAAATAAATGAAATTTATTTAATTAGTCAAAAATGATAAAATAGTGAATTAATTAAATAATGTAATATTATTCAATTAATAGAGGAAATTAGGGTTTTTGATGTAATTGATGCAAAATGTAGTGATATTAGATGATAATGATGTCGATGATGAGAAAATGTCATTTAGGATGTGTGATAAGTGTTAGGTCATTTTTACATGTCTACATTTTTCCCCTCTTTGAGATAAAGTACTAGTTGCTTTGTTTCAAAGAATTTGATGTTAAGATCAAGATTTGAAAATTTTTATATGCCTCATGGTGCCTTGGCAGTTAGTGGAAAGATAGTACAACATTGGGGTGCCCCCTCGAGAGGTTTGCTGGAAAAATCATTTTTTGGGCCAGGCTTGCGACAAGGTTCAATTTTTTTTTAGATGCATAGAGGATGAAAAATTAAGCTTAAAGGAACCTCATTCATAATTCAAATGTTCCCGAGAGCTCCTAATTTCAACCTAGAAGGGTTTCCTAGGTAAAAAATTAGGATTTTTGGGGTTAAAATAGGTAAATAGGGTTTAATTTACCTCATTTGCATTCTTGACGCGTAGTAAATTATTGTCTCTGGATTCCTTAATATTGCAATTGTCAAGTCATGATGCAAAGGATTGCAAGAGCCCCACCTTGTGTAGAGGTGGTTCATGAGTTTGGGAGGCCTATTGGCATTAGTACAACGGTATGTACCTTCTCGTTTCCTATTTTTGTCTTTTCATTTTTGAGTAATAAATGCTAGAATAGTTTTCAAGTGATAGTGGTAACTTCATAAATTTTACACTTTTGTGTCATTCTTGCTGCTTTTGATGTTTGTGAGTATACCTCTCTTGCATTTTTCTACTACCTTTGATTAAAATGTTTTCTTTTGTTCTATATATTTGCTTCTATTTTCACCTTCATTTAAAATATTCACTATTGAATTTCTTTATGTGAATTGGCTGCCATTGTGAAATTTGTGCACTTTGGAGAAATTTGTTCCCTCTTTCTATTCATACTGCTTTTGATTTTTATGGTCACTTTTGATGAAAACAAGTCCGCTTTTGAATTTCTTGATCACTTTTGTCACAGAAGTAACCGCTTTTGTTGTTTTTGAAAGCTTTAACCAGTTTGTTTGGAAGCTTAGTTTTTTTTGTGTTTTTGTAGCAACTTCTTAATGTCATGGGTTGTTTGTAGGTAGTTCTCAAACCACTTTACTCGAGAGAGCGACGACCGTGTCGGTTGCTCAATTTGATCATCGATTTTCATGAGCTTTAATGGGATGTCTTAGATGTTATAGGATTACGACATATCTACTACATGCTGATGATTAGATGCCATAGAGCGATGATGACCACTCAATCGTTGAGAGATGGCATTCTGAGTCATCGTCCTTTCACTTACCGACTGGTGAGGACACCATTTTCTTAGAGGATGTATGGAGGATTCTTTATATTCTAATTCATGGAGAGCTTGTGACCTATTCTATATGATAGGGTACATCTGTTATGTGATTAGTTCTTGGTGTTAGGAATCTTCAGGTTGTGGAGTTAGAGATAGATCTATGTTGTGGAGTCAGAGATAGATCTGTGTTTGTTCATCAATAGTGTATAGATCATGTTTCCTTTGTTCTATGTGCTTTGGTCTCAGGGCTCATCATTCCTGATTGGTGAGGTAGATTGTTTCCAGTTGGTTGGGGTATATGTATTGAGTAGATTTTCAAGCATGGCACAAGGTATGCATGGGGCTCATGTCTTACACATTTATATAGAGACATGCACAAAGTTTCCTATCAAGGAGGCAATTCCATTTCTGCTAGTGACAAGACTTGATGGTGTCTTGGGTTGGGATCCAAAGGATTCATATTCTTATAGATATGGTGATTTTCTACACTACACTTGGTCTGGCCAGCTGTCTTACTGGCATAGTGTTATTGATGATATGCCTAGTTTCATTTAGAGGCCATGGTTAAATTGTGATGTGTGGTATGATGATATGAAGTAGCTTCCATTTTGTCGGTAGACTCGTTGGTTGACCGGTCATGTTCATTCTTTGCTTGACCATCATTTACCTAATTGCATTCTTCACTAGTTTGGTGAGTGTTAGACACATTTTCATGATGTTTACCATGCTTGCTTGAAGAGGAATACCTAAGAGGTCAAGGTGTGGGGGCTCTAGGCTAGTTCTAACGTAGTAGTAGAAGAGATTAGGAAACTTTCCCCATTTGGATGGGGATGGCCTGTAGGACTGAAACTTGATTACTACACTTAATTATGATCAGTGGTGGGTTTGTTGGATTCCTCTCCATTTCATAGATCCTATTGGTGGTTCACCACTTTTTGGTAGAGTAGGCATTATCAGCCACAAGGGTGAGAGATAGCAACTCAGGATTGTTGTGTAGTAGCTTGATAGAGTGATACATGATGAGCATTAGGATGAGCAAGATGATCCTATGCAATAGGATTACCCAGTGGCACCAGGTCCTCCCCCTCCACTTGGGGATACAATAACAACAACCCAAATTGCTTAGTTGATAGCAGTCAGAGATGCAAAGATTATCAGGAGATAGGCTACAAAGGCATAGGTTGTTGTACTGACTACCGAGTGATATTTTTCCAAGTAGGAGAGAGAAGGTTGCATACATGAGAGGGATGCAGCTAGGCAAGAGCTAGCCAAAGAGCAATAGTAGAGATTGGCCACAAAGATTTCACCGTCTACATGTCTATCCCTATGGCTCAACATTAGGTTGAGCAAGAGAAGCTTGGTCATAGGGTGACATATTACTGGATGCTTTACGAGGGTTTCATTCCTTGAGCTCATCGATCACCTCATTTTGGAGAGCCTAGTACTTAGACATGGGAAAAGTTAGGTGATCACTTTGTCAGGAAACTTGATTATTCTCCGGTTATGCCATTGTCATCACCTTATTAGAGTCATAATCATCAGAGGTCCCCACCTCCGATCGGACAGTAGGACTGATTGTTCTTGATCATTGTGATGTATATTATATAGAGACTTTGTAGATATGTTTTGTATATACATTCATCAACCCAGTTGAGGCCTTGTATATATGTATTTTTTTGTATATGATATCACACATGTTACTTGATGATGTATATGGTATTCTCAGTTTTTATGATATATGAGATATGCCATGTGTCGATTTGGATTTATTATGTGTTATGTGATGATTATGGATGTTGAAGCATTCATTCTTATGTTTGGGTATGTGTAGGATCCTGATGGGCCAAAAAGTGGCAATATGATGGGTATGTGTAGGGTATGTGGCTAATGACTTTTTTTTTTTACCCAAAATTGATGAAACGAAAAGGGTTTTAAAGGAGATTCTCAACTTGCCACCAATATAAATTATGCTTTACTTTGAATTTAATAAGTAATTATTATTCATTTTCTATTTGAATTACAACTAAAGTCTCGATTGATAGGTTGATTGAAAAACATCTATAGCTTTCAAATGATATCATATTTTTAAATCCAAAACATGCTTCACATACTATAGGATTAAAAAAAAAATTAATTTCATAAATTTTTGACCAAGCTAAGGTGGTTAGACATACATGTTTTTATAGTTTTTAAAAGTTGTAATAAAAAATCATAATTAATTATTCACTTAGAAAAATTACAAAAAGTATGCATCACATCGGGATGAGTCCTCTACTTATATCTAAAATCTTATAAAAATATTATCATTTTATTGTGGTTAGGGTGGTTAGATAGACACCTACTTATTTTTCCCTGAAATTTAAGTACTACTACATTGAAATTTCAAATTTTCACCAAATAGATTTTCTTTTTACAAAAAACATAGTAGTTTATAAACTACATTCAATTTTCTATAGATTCTATTCTTACATATTTTTGAAATAATATAGATAACTTATTCAAATTTTTATGTCAAGTTTCCTAACTCTTATTTTTCTAATTTTTTTGCCATTGAAGGGCTTGTTTTTTCCATGATGATCTTGCACATACCCGTTTTGTACTTTTCTGATGTATGCATATATTGTGGATGGATGAATGATTTATATATCTATGTGATGAATGATGATACACTATGCATAATGATTTATGTTGATATGTGATGGATGATGATATCCTATATATACGATGTATGATTATACATGTTCCATGATGTTTCTATTGCTTTACTATGGTCATGATATGTACTAATGAAATGGTGGATGTAGGATGGATGCGATACTAATGATATTTTGATGTAGGATGGAGCTATTAATTAGAAGAAGTGTTTAGATGAATATAAATTTGATTTTGTTAGTTATTGATGAGTTGCTTTTTCTTGCATGGAGGCTTTGTATGTTTTAGCAATCCTTTTGATGTAACAAATAGACACGATGCACTAGGGTATTAATAACCAAGGTGGCTTTGTATCTATTGCATGGAATTTGATGAGCAACACATGAAGAATATTATTGCTCATACTAGACATACAAAAACCCTGTTAGAGTATATGGTTGAGTTGTGTTCAATTTTTTTGGACCAATTACATAGATAGGTATAAAATACCTAGTATGCAACTACTACATGCATTATCCTAAAACAACTTCCATACACAAAAAGAAGAAGAAAGTATTCACCATGGTAGTATGAAAAAAACATATTACAGATATTACAGATAGAATAAACATAATTTGACAGTTAATGTCAGGATTCCTTCTTCTTTAAATCCTTATGGACATCCTTGAGAGATCCTAGGAATGTGGTATTACAATAAATAAAAAAGATAAGAATCTATAAAGATAAACAATGTTGTAGTATCACTTGCCATACTTGTTTTGATGTTTCATGATGAAATACATTAATGATGCCTATTTTAGGAATGTTTTATCCATTAAGAATCTTGTTTAGGATTGTTGATATGATTTTCAAGTGGTTATGGTAGTCTATACTTAGGCATTATTTTCACTTGATAGTTATCCAATCATTTCAATCTTTACTATGAAAGTTTTGATTTTGATGTTTGTTTTGTTTGTTGTTCACCTTATCAAAGGGTGAGTGTGATGATTGTTTATTATGAACATGAAAAGTTTATTGTGGATTGTTGACAATGGAGGTAGGACCTTTTTGATTTTTTGGGTTTATTTGATGTTGTTTTCATTGTTTTCATGAAATTTTATGAATGTTTTTAGATTTTGATAAGATATTTGAAAGTTTTTCATTTTGTTTTGGGGGACTAACCGAGCGCCTTGAGGGCTCATCAATTATGATGGAATTTCCTACGTTATCCACGCAGAGGCTTGAAGTTCACTTGGTTTGATAAGAACATGTTTTTGACTTTTTCTCTTTTTTGAATATTTTTGGGTATTTTGAATTTTTGACTAAGCTAAAAGAAAGCATGATAAATACCTAAGGGGACTGACCTAAGGAATCAAGGGAAAGATAAGCCTTTCCTACGTTATACACGTAGAGACCACGTGGTTCGACTAGTGTTGACTCAAAGCATAACATATTTTTGGGATCTTGATTGTTTTGAATTTGTTTATTTTCTGGATTTTTTTTATTTTGATAGTTTTATGACCATGGCGGGAATTACAAAGATCCAATCCACTACCAGTTTCGGGAAGTTTCCCCCAGTTCAAGAAAATATTACCTTCATTTTGGGAGACAGATGTTGATGGTGCAAAACAGTTCAACACTTGATAAGTCATTGAGCCATGGTTGGTTTACACATTTTACCATGGGACAAATGGGTGGATGCTTCAAATAGTGCTAATAGATAATGATGCATGTCTTATTCAAATGTAGTGCCTATTTTCCAAATTTTCACTATGGTACCTATCCTAGAAGTGCCACAAAGTGGTTTTCACTTAAAGAACATTTTATTTCTCTTTATTGTTTTTCTTTATTTTTGAGTTTTTTGGCTTTTTACCTTTATTTTGTATATTTTTCTATTATTTAATTTGTATCTATACACATTTTAATATATCTATTTAAAGATTATATACTTATTATGTATATTTATGTACCTATCTCTATATGTTTTCCATCCACCTCAATTTCACTATCTCCACATCTTAGCTCATTGCTATGGGCGTGGGATTGATCTCGTAGATATAACCTTTAAATTTTTCAAATTCAATTTTAAAATTTGGTTGATTTTTACCCATTCTTTTCTTACCTTGAGATAACTAAACACATGTTTATATGATTTAGTACTGTTTCTTTGTTTCTAAAGGCATTTAACTGCATTTATTTAACATCGAATATCATCTTATAGCTTTTGAGCTTATCCAATTATTCATTTATCATGGCAATGATAAGAATGCTTCCATTGGTGGACCAAACCAAGCTTAATTTTGCATCACAACACTCTGATACATGTATATGTTTGAATATTATTGCTTTTTACTAGTAGCATGATACTAAGTGTGGTCATTTTCTAAGCCTTAACATGGGGAACTTGTCCCCTATTAATTTTTTTATCCCTCTAAAACCAAAAATGTACCTAATCTAGATAGAAAAAGAAGAGGTAGGGGATTTGGTTAAATTTAAATTAGGTATACACACTACACCAAATCATTTTAGTAGGTAACAGTTAGATCCATATTAAGAGTAGTGAAACAAACTTATGAATTCAATCCCACATGTAGTTGATAAACTAGCTATATCTCTAGGTTAATTTTAGACTAATATCTTCCCCTTTCTTGAATCCTAATACATCTAAAATTCACCATGGTCTTGTTTTCATATATTTGTGTTTTGAACAAATTATCCCATTTCATACATGATAATGATCATTGTGTTACATATCAAATTAAACCTATGAATATCTATGATACTATTTCTTATAGTTCTACAACACATGTAAATACCTTACACATTGATGACAATATATTAGCTTTGAATGAGTCCTTAATTGCTACATCACTACCCTTTCCTGCATCACATTAAGGAACTACAATAATTAGTGGATAATATTAATAGGATGATTACAATAGATATATTAATGATTACTTAGCTGTGAATTTGTTTTATACTTACTAATTGTGAATAGTTAAATGATGATGTCTTGTTGATTAAAGAATTTCAATTATACTTGATGCATGAGCATCCAGTATCATCAATAATTTTCCATCTCACAAAGCCAAAATAAAGGTAAGCTAAGAATATAATTTTTTATTTTATGTGGGTTTTAGGTACAATGACATAATTGGATAAAATAGAGAATGAAAACAGTTTTCTAGCTAACTTTAGTGACCATAGTCACATTTTTAATATCTTGTAGTCACTTTAGTAGCACTATCATCTTTGACAACAAGCTTGTGTGTAACTCTATTTTTAGGTTAACTCACTTTAGCATCGATTGTTAACTTCAACAAGAATCTAGGACGAATTTAATAGTAAGGTGGGAACAAATATTAGGAGAGGTAATTTTTTAGTGACATGGACCTTAAATAAAACTTTCCATCATGTTATATAGATAAATTTAT
The DNA here is from genome assembly GCA_007258455.2 of Sequoia sempervirens. Taxonomy (NCBI): domain Eukaryota; kingdom Viridiplantae; phylum Streptophyta; class Pinopsida; order Cupressales; family Cupressaceae; genus Sequoia; species Sequoia sempervirens. The sequence goes on along the minus strand of VDFB02271358.1, from coordinate 731,706,096 downwards.
TTCAAATAAATATTAAATGGATCAGTATTTTGATTTATTAATAATATTCTCATATATACTATTTAGTACTAAGCACTTGGTAGTCATTGAAGCTTCATATTTTTTTTCTAATTGGTACCATGTAGAGTAGATAAGAGTTCTAAAAAAAGATTTCAAAAAATTTATTAGAGAACTTAGAACCTCTCATACGTAGATGAATCATTTTCCATATTGATTTCCATTTTTCCATGTTGTGATGTGATTTTTAGGGTAGTTGAATTGATAAATAAAATTTTATATATAGGAAAAATATTGAAAAAAGAAATAAAAAATATAGTTCTTAGAAGAGAACATGCCTTAACTCATGGATATGAGAGATTTTTTTTTAAATAAGGTAAAATGGTAGGATAGATCACAAGGAATGGAATATAAACATCTAAAGTATGAATTTAAGCCATATTTAACTACCTAAGCTACAATCCCAAAGATATGTTCGAAAGCTTCAAAGACAAGTAACCATTAAACTAAGCATGAAATAAACCATGAAAGCATAAAATAATCCTAATCTAGAACTCCAAACATTATCCCATTGGGGGATTGGTGTCGTATTGATATGGAATGATGACCCTTTTCCAATCCCTTGGATAATATGAGTGTCTAATCAAAATCCATTGATGAAAGCTTAATCTAAAATGGATGAAACTATGCTAAGGGTGGATGAAAAAGATAAAAAATCTTGACAATGAATGCAAGGATAAATAAAGATAGTATTCAAGTGTGTAACATAACTTTGCTTTGATGAAAGTGGATCCATTTATCTCCAAAATGTGAGGTATTTATAGGAGAAAAAATGAAGAATCAAGAGTCAAGATCAAATGGATCAATCGATGGTTAAGATGCAATAAGGGGTGAAGAAATGGATCAAGAATTGTCATCAATGGATGAGAATGCAATATCACATGGATCAAAGAATCAATCAATGACTCATATTCCATTTTGTTAGATAGTTTGATACAAAGTTTTTTAGGATTATTCAATTAAATGAGAGGACATAAGGGGGATTAATTTAAATAATTTGTATTATTCAATTAAATAGGATGAAAGGTTAGCATGAAAGGCTAGGAATTAAATTAATTAAATTAATAAGATTAATAGATGAAAATAATGTATTTAATTAAATAAAGAGGCTTATTTAATTAAACAGGTGAAAAGAAGATGAATTTTATGATGAAACAATGTTAGTGACTAGATTCAAGTGTGTAATATCATTCAGGACAATTTTAAGTGTCTATAGATATTATCACAAGTCAATCCAACTCTATCGATGTGAAAATCCAACAAATTTTCATTAAAAACTTACAAAATGATATAAGAGAAAAAGTCCTATGATAGAAATCTCCATCTTTTATAATATTGTGTCATATGACACTTCATGATTATCATAATTCAATTAATAAGTATGAAGAGGAATCTTCACTGAAAAATAATGAGAAATCCGATCTTGCACATGAAAAAAATTATAAAAAATTTAAAAAACCAAACAAGAAAATTGTAAAAATAAATCCATCTCAAAAAACCATGTTGAACCTCAATTTATTTCCATAAGTTCTATCGCATACTAATTGTAGAAAATTTACATCATTACTTGATTCCCTCCATTCAATCATGCTATATTTTTTTAATAAGAACCTAATTCATTTTCCTCTAACCAAACCTATGGACACAACCAAACCCTTACCTCCAAATTACAACCCAAATGCCTTGGACAATATCACCAACAAAGTGGACATGACACAAAAAATACATGCATCTTAAACATCAAGTAAAGGACTCAATTGATTGTAATCATATCTAGTTGGGAGATGTTAATTATAAAGGCAATTAGTCAGTTGCTCCACATAACCAAAATTTACAATTTTTTACCAACCCAATGCCAAATCATTCAACCAACTTTGTGAAAGCCAGTGAAGTCAAGAATTATGTGATGAATGTTGATAAGATTGAGGACATAAATGATGACAATAATAATGATAAGAGTGATAATACATATGACCTAGATGACATGGTCACTCTCATAGAAATTAAACCTTGTAAGGGCCAAACCACTTTGTTACCTAGCATTCCTTTCACACATATTGATGCCTCTATACATGCACCCGATGGTCCTCTCTATATCATTGGATGAATTAATGATAAGCCCATAACTATGATACTTATTGATCCAATGTGTGTAGAGAATGCGATCACTGAGGAATTGTTGTTTGTGCATGAAATTTATCAAGATTCTTATGAAAAATCAAAAGTATGGATAAAAACACAATAGTTTTTCTTGCCCTACGATAGGTTTGATCGTGCTCTTCCATTAAAATTTGGACCAAAAAAATTAGATGTGCTATTCTCCATCATCCCAATGTTAGACCGATTCTGTGTGAAGCTAAGCTATATATGGCTATGCTCCATGAATGTTGTCTCATTGGTTATTGACAAGTGCATAAATTTTCCCTTTGAAAAAGAGATATTTATAGTGCACCATAGTGGATTCAATCCTTTGTCTTCCTATGGGAATTTTTCATTGGATTTATTTTGTCCTAGACATATGGAACCTATAAAGCCTCGTGAAGATTTCTTTTTCAAGTCATATAAAAAGTTCAAGGAAAAGCACATAGAAAAGTTATCTCTTAGCAATATTCCCAAGTCTGATAGGTCCATGGTTGTTCCTTCTCCCCAACCCATCATGGATGAACCTATGATTGAGTCAAAAGCCCTTCCAAATAACCAAAATAAGTACATTGCAGTTCCTCCACCACTTTTGTAAAAAATACCAAGAGATAATAAGGTGATCCCTTTTGTGCCTCCAAAGATAAAAAAGGTGTATAGAGCAAAAGAGACAATGGTTTCCCAACCCTTGACAGTCCCTTCAATTCCTCCCTTAAGAGAAGAAAAGAGAACAATAGCTGATAAGCCCACTCCTACCCCATCACAACTTGAAAACCATACAAAAAAATTTGAAGTGCTAATGAGAATAGGCGTAGACAACGTGCTATTTCCTGATAATTGGAAGAAAAGAATAAAATAGTGTATGATAATCCAACACTTATGCAAACAACTGAAGAAGGAATCCAAATTTCACCAAAACAAGACATAGAACAAAAAAAAGAAGTAAAATAAGAAAATCCAAATCCAATAATCATAAAACCTCTTATTGTGATTAAGTTGGATGATGATGATGAGATTACTAAAATTGATGAAGTGCATAATGAGTTGAATTTGTGATTTTCCACTTCTATGAATTTAGATGGGGGCAACCATGATGATCCTCATCATGAGAGTGACCCAAAACATGTTGAACTTGGAGATTCTCCTAATATGAAAATTTTTGTAGTCCCTTTGGCTAGTTTTCAGCATTCCTTATATGATGACCAAGATTGGGATGCAAATGACCTGCTCTAGGAGTACTCGCATGTGAAGTACTTTTTTTTGTTTTCTTTCTATGTTCTTTGTGTTTTCTTACAAATAATGCGATCTCATACATATTGTCCTGCTTGGCATGTATTTATGCTTGTAAGTTTTATTTGGATGACCCTTGCTGCTCTGTTGGGGAAAGGATATAAAGGAAATGAACCTATCATGACATTTTTCTATTGGTATCTTCATTCTTCTATCTTTTGTAAACTTTGAATTTTCTTTTTGTCTTGTGTTTTCCTTTTTGGGATGATGCAAGGAGTTAAGACATTTAGGTATCTTCCATGTTGACCCAAAATTTTGATTCTCTCTCTTTCTATGTGTCATTCCTCCTTTATGTTTGTTGTTCCATGTGTATTTGGTGAATGATGTCAGTTTAGAGATCTATTATATCACTGTAGAAAAGATGTATAATAAACCCAAATCCATGGATCCCTTAGTGTACCTTTTTATATTATTCATCGCATTGTATTATGGTGAAAAATCCTTATCACGATGTAAGAAACATATCATTCGCATAGGGCTTTCCAAATAAACTTATGTGATTTTGTTTTGCATGGAATTTATCATTTTTCTACTTTAAAGTAATTTTTCACACCATGGTGTTTAGAAATTTCTCTAAAGTGGGGGCATACATTGATATTATTTTTTCTTCACTTTGTTCACAATGGCTAAACTTAGTAATGCATTGACATTGACACTTGGCATTTTTTATTCACTTTGTTCATAGGGGATGTACTTAGTGGTACATTGCCATTTGACATTTGACATTTTATTGCCTTCACTTTGTTCACAAGGGCTGAACTTAGTGTAGCATTTTCATAGAATTTTGATCATTTTGTAGCACTTTATCAAGGTTATTAGGTAGTATAACTCTTGATATGGTTATGGGAACACCTTGTAGACCTAGTGTGTGTTTCTCATTTTGCTACCTATTTTGAGAGCTCACCTAGTGAAAAATGACCCTCACTAGTTTGTGTTTCTTCCTGTTTATAATTCACCTAGAAAATATTAGATTTTACTATTATGTGTTTCATGAACTCGTTTTTATGGATTCTATCATAATACAGCTTGTTAGCCCATCCCCCTTTTTTATTTTTTGCATTTATTTTGACATTGTGTGTTTGTGTACCCTGTCTTGTTGTATATCGTACATGTGTGTTCCTTCATGCTTATGTTGGTTTTCCATGGGATCTTAGATCCAAGGGGCTTGATTGCCTCTCTTGATCCTTAGTCATCCTATCTCTTCAAAATTTGGACAGTTCGACCCCTCTTGACATATATTTCTCTACTTTAGTGTGAGTCTGAGTATAAGTTCATACTCTCACTACAGTGGGGGCTAAATTTACTTGTGTAGAAAATTGTATACCTTAACAATTTAACATTATGTTTTGACCCATAATTTATTGGACTTAATTAAGCTTCTAAATTTCCAAATTATGCATTCCAAAGCCTAATTTTTATCATTTTCCAAAGGAGGGAAAGAAAATTAAAACAAACCCATCCAATAATTAAATTGTTCCCAACTTTGAGTGTTTTATAAATTTGGGCTAGGACCCATTTTCCCATGGGTGATTGGGTTCCCCTTCTTAACCAAGAACCAAATTCAATTTTTTTTGTTGGTGGCATTTTAACATCCAAAATTCAAATATGAAGTGTAAGCATTTGGAATCTAATTTTTGGGAAATTGGATAAACACCTATAAGTACCTAGTTATTTTATCATTTGAAATCTAACACACACTATTTATCATTCAATAGCAAACACTATTGTCAAGAGAAATTCAAGAGAAGGATTTCAAAGCATTATTATAGAAATTGGATATCTAGTTCATCATGCCAAATTCTATGTGTTCATGTTATTGTCTTTTGAAGGCCAATATTATTGTAGGTCTCCAAGCATTCAAGCATTTAAGAAAATCTATCAAGCAAGATCCAAATCCTTGAGGAGATGTGTATGACTTAAATCCTTCAAGGAATCCATTGAAGGGTGGCGAGTTGCAACATTGTGTGCATTAATCATTCCTTCCTTTCAATTGTCATTCCTATCATTGGCATTGCCATTGTGGAAGTGGAAACACTTACATGAGGTTTGACTGAGGCAAGACCCTATATGGCACATCTTCCCTCTTTGTGAATGTACAGGTCTGGAAAGGATTGAAGAGATCTAAAAGGAAAATTATACATTGTTGCATTTGTTGTCATTAATATTTTCAAGACACAAAAATTCATCTACATAATTTACTGATGACATTCCAACAAGTTTATAATCGATAATCAAGAGCTCAAATACAACACCAAAGGACTACAAAAATAGTCTTAAGACCCCCCATCAAAGACCTAGTCATCTAGTGGTGACCTAGTCCCTTTGCACTTGTTAAATCCAACTTTCAGTGATAGGTACACATTAGTCTACACTTTCGAGATCTACTTGTAAAGTTTTGTTTTCGTCTGTTTATCTTTGAGAAATTACACTTATCATATTAGGTAATATGGTATAATTAGTGCAATCACTCCAAATAATTTCCAATTCATTTCTAAGAATCAAAAGGATTAGATATAGGTCTGATTGACTCACCTTGGATATTGAAAGTCAATCTTTGCACCTTGTTGATTTGCATCCTAATGAAATTCTAGAAATGTTAGAACATTGACCTCCTTAAAATAGTAGGGCTATTCCCAACCCAACTATATCTTCTAGGTGGGCCCCTACTATTCTATAGGGTTGTTTCCCCTACCATCTTAACTAATCTACCTCAATTATAATCACTCGTAGCCCCCCACCCAAGGAAAATGGGGTGGTGGGCTCTTGCTCGATGGGAGGTTAAGTACACAACCTTAATATTGGGTACTAAACTTAAGGTCACCACATTTTTATGTTTCAAATATTAGTATGGGAAATAATTTGTTATCTTATCTTCCTTTCATATGCATCTCATACCAACCTTCCCCACATTTTGAGACTAAATTGAAAGATGATAATGACCGATATATCTTATTATAGTAATGACTTACATCTTATTTTACAATAATATGGATTGGAGGCTAATACATTAGATGTAGAATCTATTTCCAATTCATATATTAGTTTAGAATATCTTGTTACATCAATTAAAATATCTAAGAAAATAGTTTCTAACAATCCACATTTTACCATTTTAGATGTGTGAACTGTTGTGCATATTTTGCACACACGCCTCGCTGTAGGCAAGGACCCCCTTTTTTCGCTCCCGACAGGTTGCTTTGCTCCTGTCTTGTTTTACGTGCCCAATTTTCTAGGCCCAAATTAGTCATGTGCCTTCAAACAATCAAATCCCTCTAACAAAATTCACCTACTTGGGGTATTCAAATATGGGGAGAAACAAATTCCCTCGTCCCTTTTCTACCTTTTGTCTTGTTCCTGTTGGCTTGGTCCTTGATCGCTCGATTCACTTTTTTCTACATTTTTAACTTTGGGGAAAAATTTCTAGTGGATTTGGGATGTTTTTGTGTTGCCTAAGTGAACTACCAAGGTTTCATCAAGGTTTCATTAAGTTTCAGTGGTTTTAGAACTTTCGCTCCGAAACTCCCTCCCTATTTGGCTATTTTGAAACATCTGTGGACCCTCAATGGTTTGCTTTCCACATTTTTGACATTGGGGACAACTTTCTGGTGGATTTGGGATGTTTTTGTGGTGCCTAAGTGAACTACCAAGGTTTCGTTAAGTTTTGGGGGTTTCGGAACTCTGTCCCTCTTTGGCTATTTTCGAACATTCGTGGAGCCTTGACGACCCGGCCTCCGAGACCCGGCCACTCCGTGGCCATTTTTGGGATTCTGTCCCTCCATGGCTGTTTTGAACATCTATGGAGCCCTGACGACCTAGTCCCTCTGTGGCCATTTTCTGGACTCTGTCCCTCCATGCCTATTTTGAACATCCATGGAGCCCCGACGACCCGGCCCCTCCGTGGCCGTTTCTGGGACTCCGTCCCTTCGTGGCCATTTTGAACATTCATGGAGCTTCGGTGAACTAACGTTCAGGACTCGGCCCCTCCGTGGCCGTTTCTAGAACTCCATCCCTCCATGGCCGTTTTGAAAATCCATGGAGCCTCGACGACTCGGCCTCCAGAACCCAGCCCCTCCATGGTTGTTTCTAGGACTCCACCCCTCTATCGCCATCCGAGACTTTCCTTTTGGGCCACCATGTGCTCATTGCCTTTTCAAAAGGGTGGTGACCCTCTGCCTTTCCCCTTCCAAGCATTTGGTTTTTTCAAATGAGTCCAATGTTAAGGAAGTTTTTTTGGGCACTCTTCCTTCCCCGTTTCCCATGTGCTATAATTGAAAAATCTTGGTTTTGCTAAGTTTTGTGAGGTCCGGGAACTTCCCTTCTGGTTTGTTGTCCCTCATTCATTGTGCGCCCCCTTGGGCCTACATTAATGTTTATGCACCAAATGAGCTCCAAATATGAATATTATGATCTTTTGATGATGCATGGATGGATCTAACAAGGATTTTGCAAGATTTGACTAACGTTTGTCTTGATTTGTGTATGAAAGCACCTAGGACGTTTCATGTATGCAAGATTCAAGAAGCCTACCATGGGTCCATCGAGGAGACCCATTGAGAAAGTTGAACAAGGAATGTGCATAGCTCTTGCCACCATTCATTTCATGTTTGCCTCTCCCCATAGCACCCACCAATAGGGTCACCATTGGAAGAAGGCTTGTGCCAAGGAAGTCAATGATAAAAATGCAAGGGGGTAGTCTTGAAAAGGGCGTAAGGGAGTTGTCATCCCGAATCAAGGGCAACCAATCTATTGATGACAATCATCGATGGGATCATTTGATCCAAGGAAGAACAATGCAAACACATCAAGTAAGAAGACAACTATCAAGTAGTTTTAGCTACAGTAAAAGGGCAATTAGCTAAATGACGAAATTGCTACAGCACCTGAGCACTAGATGACAAAATAGGGAAAAGACAAAGATGTATTTTAAAATTGCTAGATAATGGGGGGTAGGTGAAACCCTAATGTAAATCAAATTTGGGCCACTCATTGTAATTCAATCCTAGCCATTCATTTGGACTTTGGAAAACTATAAATAGGGGATTGCCTCTCATTTTTAAAGGGTTGGAGAGTTGTTGTAAAAAGCATTTGCAGCAATAGAAGACAACATTGCATGATTTTATGGATGTTCTCTTTGATTTTTCTCATCTTGCATGCATGGTTCTACCTTCTATGTTAGTTTTAGTATTAGTTTCTTCAATGGATATCATGATGGTGTTGCTGTTATATTATTTGATGAGATTCCAGCCCATACTTTTAACACTTGTTGATGACAAGCTATTATACAAAGTTAGCCTGGGCTTCTTTCTGTCATTGATGCAACCTAGTTCAATTGCATGTTCATGATGTGTATGTGTAATTTGAAAATCAGCAGACCTTAGAAGATTGCACTAGTTTTGTGTAGCTGTAGGTTTCTCTTGGTCAAGCAAAACCTAGTTTAGGAAGCCTGTTTGCTATGGAAACCACCATTGTTACTATTCATTCGTAGCTTAGGATTAGAATAGCTTTCTTAACCCTTCTCCTTTTGCTATTTATTTTAGTCCTTGGTTAGAGTAGTATCTCAAGCATCACCATAAAGCTAAATCAGAGGAACTTGATGAGTTTCAGCTTACTGTTTTGAGTGGACAACCACTGTTCATTCACTTCCAGCACTTTGAAACTACATTTGCAAACCCATCTTCCCATGCTTTGTAACTCATCTGTAAGTCTGCCTTGTGATTCTAGCAAGTCACAAAATCAATTGAGATATTCCAAGCACTGTCAAGACCTGACATTAGAGACCTTGGGATAGTGTTCTGCAATCTGATTGTGGAAGATTGTCTTTCAAGAGAGGTAGTGCACCTACGCACTGCCTGTGTTGAGAAGTGCATAAAAAACATGTCAATAGAACTGGCACTAGAAGGAAGGCCTGATATGTTGAGGTTGCAAAAATGAAAGTTGGCACTTCAAAAAGAGCACTTTTAAAGAATAAATATGAGATAAGGAGATCTCTTTTAATGCTAAGAAATAAAAAAATTCTAAAGGCAGAAGAAGCTGAGTCGAAATGGAGTAGCATGTACGGATTGAAATCACTCAGCTAAATGCAGATTTAAATAGAAGAATGAAGAAGCCATTGCAACAATTTGTGTTGGCAGATAGATGTCAGATGCATTGCATTTGCAAGCATAACGAATTGGGGTGCCTCACTTTTTTGAGCAAGATTGAAAGGGTATTGCAAGGAGAAATTCCCTTTTGGAAAATATACCAACCTTTAGCTCCTGTAGACCCAAAGGAAGAATTGACAACCATGGCAGCCAAAGCATTCAAGGAGCTGATCCAGGAACATTTGAGCAGCAAGGATGGACCAAGATTGGAGGAAGTACTAATGGAAAGTTGGTGCAGATTTCACAATGAACCCCACTCTGAATTAACTTGCTCATCATGCACAAACATTAAAACTCAAACCAAGGAATTTTTAGACAAGTTGGAGCAGCCAACTCTCAAGGAGGACGAGTCACCCCATGAGGCCAAAGAGCTGTCAACATCTGGAGGATAACAAAGTAAGGATGAACTAAGAAATTTGATACAAGCTAATGTTGGAGCAACAGACATTGAAGTTGAAAACTAGGAGGAAGAGGAAAATTTCACTAGGATAGCAAGGTGCCTTGGTGAAAATCTAATTGAAACTAATTTAGAAGGTCTTCCCTCCACCAATCAAAGGTAGTCCTCCACTCCAGAAGGAGAGAAATTGGTAGGTGACGATGAACCAATGAAGTTTGTAGCCATGGATGTTAGGACAACCAACTCAGATGCTAAAAATCAAAAATAGGAAAGGGATGGAAACCTTGCAAAAATAGAAAATGATGACAAAGACATAAGTGAAATGAAATTGGAAGACCTCTCCTTCATAAACAACAGTGATCAAGAATCTGAAAATGTAGATTTGGAGGAGTGGGAACAACCACTCGCTACAACTGTCTACCATCAAGCTTCTTTTTCAAGTGATGATGAGGACGCAGTAGCATAAAGATATGGCCAACTTGTCTCCAGATTAGCAAAGGATTGGTCTGAACTAAGATGGCAAGTGGATTTGGAGGTATTGCTACTGCCAAATTGGTGCAGAATTAATACTTCATCACACTCTAAATTTGCATGTGGACTGTGCAAAGAGGCTATCAAACAAGTTAAGGGACAAGTGGAGCAGCCAAGTACCTGACCTCCTCTACTTGCTACCCATATCGAAGAAAAAGACCAAAAGATTGAATCAAGTGATGGCTCAGCTAAAGGCGGACCTCAAGAGGATGTTGGGGAAGCAATAGAAGAAGGGCGACAACACAATCTCAAGCCTCCGAGTGATGAAGTAGATCAAGTGGAAATGTTGTCCACCAGTCATCAAGAAGTTCTTCCTATTGAAGAGCAGTTGTGCACCATGGACGATAGAATTTTTTGGTGAGTCTTTAGAGGGAGATTGCGTAGTGAATTTTGGTCCCCTTGATGAAGTGTTGTCAATTGTTGACTTCTTTCCATTGGGAACTGTATTGCGGAGGTATTCTCATGCTAAGGAAGAGCACATCCCAGAAGACAGTAGTGATGAGTACATACTCCTTGAGCCCCCGAACAGTGATGCACTAGAGCTTCCAGATGGGGAGAGGAGCTCCTACATTTATAGTGATACTGAGCAAGAGGAAACAAGTGAATGTCATAATGAGATGCATGAATAGCAAAGGGAAGAAGACAAAGGTGGGGGTGTTTTGATGGCTTCAAACAAGTATGATAGAATTGACCAACTGCAAGACAAAACTAGAAGTCCTTCCACCATGACCATTGTTGATCCTCCTTCATATTTAGGGAGCTATAATAGGACAGTTGCATGCATGTCATTATCCCATGACATTGAACATCATAAAAAGGAGGTTGATACTTGGGGAAGGAGATGAGACAACATGTTTCCCCTTGAGGAAAGCAACCAAGTGGATCCCAAGTTTGCAGATGATCAATGTGGAGAAGTATTTCTTTTTGAAGAACTGCCAATCGGGGTTGTAGGTCCCATTAGTAGATTGGAAGAGTTGTTTACTACCCCGCCCTCCTTACCTTATGCAAGCCCAAGGCCATAAATGTTGCAACCTCCACCGCACCCACTCAAGGCTACCGATGTAGGGATAGATGATGTGGTGCTCGTTCTCGACTGCTAAACATTGCCACCTTTGCATAATGACATCCAAGTTTTATCCTTTCTTGCTCTAGTTAATTTTCATAGCTACATTTATCATTTTGATTATGGTAATGAGGGAAGGAAAACATGTTTATGGATTAACCATGGGTTCAATGAATCACCTCAATTGCTAATTTTTCATGATGACGTGATTGAATTTGAATGTTGTGATGATAAAATTCTTTTTTCTGAGTGTAAAGATAAATCTGCATGGTTAAGAATGATAACAATTGCCTATTTTCTTGTGCATGCATTACAAAATCCAATGAACTTTAATGTCATCTCTCCCTGCCTGGACATAGTGCGTTGTAAATATCTTTGTACATAGCTCATTTTGAGTAGTATAGGTTTCTTGTAAATACTCTGCTTTCTTGCTTTCCTTAGGTTAGTTGGTTTGCTGTAGGTTGTTTTCTTTTTTCTTGCTTTTGCTTTGTTGCTGCTTTGCTCAGGGTCCCTTTGCTTTTAGTTGGGAACATCTTTGTACACAACAACCATACTTATCACCTGGGGTTGTTCTACATATTTCTTTGTCAAACTCTAATCAATTCTTTAGAGTGGATGGTGAAGGTCTTATGTTAGTGTTAAGTGATCTGGGTGTTTGATTCAAAGAGGATAAGTTGTTCATTTAGTCTGACTCTGACGTATTCTGAAATCTTATAGCTCTTACACATCTTAAGAATCTGACTATCACTTAAGGGCCTTTTGTGAAGTCTAGTTAAGTGAAAAATATAAAATTTAGCTTCAGCGCCACTGTGATTCTCAACCCTGAGTGCGAGCTTCAATGCTTGTGGGTTGAAATAAAAGGAGTTAGAAATTGAGAATCAAAAGAAAAGAAATGAAAGAAAGAAAGAAAAATATTGAAAATCAAAAGAAAATAAATTCAGCTTTTCAGGAGTATCCGAGCAACTCTACCGGGGCTATGCATGCCCGGCCGACAGTAGAGCAATGTTTGGGAGAATCACAATGACAACCTCGTCAGAGCTATGAATGCCTGACTGGCAGTGAGGCAATGTCCTAGATGCTTTTGGAGTTAGAATAAACTACGTAACTTAACTTGACAGAGCTTGGGTTCTTGTAGCAACTGAAGGATGGAAATTAATGCAATTGCACACACTTGGATTTTCAACATACTGAAGGTTGGGTTGGCTAGTGATTTTGATCCTTTGTTGAGTGTCTGGTTTGTTTTTGAAAGGAAATCTAGGAGCGCATCTTATGAAAACTCCATGCAGTAGTGCCTTTGGTAACTTTCATTTCGATTAGGTTGCCTCAAAGACACGAACAACTATGTCCAAAAGCAGAACATACACAGTTCATTTCCTACATTGATCCATCTGAGAGAAACACATGTAAATTCAACAACAAGCATTAATAGATTCTACTACACGAACCAATAGGCATGAAAGATGAAACAAAAAACTAGAACACAGATTTACATGGGGAAAAATCCTTTTAGATAAAAAACCCCACACTCCAAAGATCGAGCCATTGTATTATTCTGCAACAAATGGTTATAATACAATTTCAAGCTCTTTAGCCTTTTCATAGATTACACTTGTTCATCTGGATACAACTGGTAGCAAACTATTCCCAAGAGATCAAACAAAGCAATCAGGATCACGAGAGATTCCAACAGCTTGACTCTGCCTCTCAATCCTCTGCTTGGACCTCATGGCTTCGGCCTTTCGGCCAGCCACTTAGTCCTTACTCTATAGTTCTCTTTCTCTGGCTCTCGGCTCTTCAGCTTTCTGGCTTATCAACTTCCTTCTCTCTTACACCATCCAGAACGTCCAATGCATACATATATGCATTCATTCTCAACAGTCAAAAAGCAAATCACCAACTCAGCATCATCATCGTAATGAAGATGTTTCCACTCTGGTGTAGATTTTTCCTTCCACATAGAAATAGTTGCAATGGTTCACATTCTACCTTCTTGGGTTGGTCCACATTGCACCACATCGGACAGTCTTCACTCGGTCAACAGCGATCAACTTGTGTCACATGTCGGTGAGACACTAGAAGTGTCTCCCCAATGCCACAAGACCAGATTACACATTGTCGCCAAAAGATGTCTCCATCGGCAAGAGGTTCCACCAAGCTCATAAGTCATACCGAAACCCATTGTATTCCTATCGAAATCCATCTATCGGCAAGAGTCTCCTCATCGACATGATCGACGAGACCTCTCACCGACCTCCAGTTGAACTCATCTGCCAACGCTATTTCTAAGACATCCAACTGTCACCTAGAGGTTATACCAAGGACTTCAAGTCATACCGAGCACCAAATAATAGTCAGCAAGACTATCGCACTTCGCCAAGACTTCATAATGAGCTCTTCATGTTATACCGAAACATCAGTCAGCAAGACATCGCTTTTGTTGAGACGTTACTCTAAAGTCTCAAGACATACCGAACACCAAGCAGTCGCCAAGAGTCATACCGACCATAGGATTTCCATCGGCAAGACAATTGAGTTTGCCAAGACATCACCCCACAAGTTCTAAGTCACCCCGAGTCTACCTTGTCGGCCAGACTTACCGCTTTCGCCATGACTTCATACCGAAGCCTTTAAGTCACATCAATGTGTTCCACTGTCGGCAAGAGAATCAACCTTTGGCAAGACTTCTTACCGAGGCTTCCATGTTATCCTAAAACAACTGTTCGCCAAGAGTCACACCGAAGAAATCTAATAATCGGCAAGACATTTGTCTTTCACGGAGACTTCATACTGATCGCCTTATGTTACACCAATGACCCCTAACATTGTCACTGAGACATCTCTCGGTCGCCAAGAGATCATGCCGATAGGAACAAGTCATACCGATTTCTTCATCGGCCAGACAGACCGAAGGTCATGTCGATATCGACAAGAATTCCTATCATCACCGAGACTTCTCACCGAGACCCTTGAGTTACACTGATGATCATAGGTGTATATCTATTGACAAGGCTTACCTTGTCGGTATGAGACATACCGACTGTCCAAGACTCTCCCCGACATTGCTTGTCGCCCAGAGTCACACTGATATCTGATAGCCACCAACTATCGGCTAGAGGTCTCCACGCGGTGAGAGGTTACAACGACGACTTTATGTCACAATGATAGACTCCACAGTGAATGCGTTTGGAAATACTTTTTCAAGGTCACATCGACCAAAATATTTTACAAGGTTCCCAAACTGCCAGTCGGCCTGACCAAAGAAATGTCACAGTGACTATGCTTTCACAGAGGTTTCAGCCTGTGAGATTGAGGCATATATTCCAACAATCTCCCACTTGACGAAGATCACACAGGAAACTTCAAAGCAACCAGGAACTAAGACCACACTAGCTCCACCAGTTCAAACCTTGCAATACTTAAGACACCCAATCAACATGATTCCACAGATAACAGTCCATTAGACAATCTACAACAAAGACTAGGCATCGAAATGCAACTCACCATCCAACAAAACAACCGATCATTTCCTTTCAGGAAACCACATAGACCTCAAACATTGTCTCATGCTTTATCAAGAATTTGCTCCAACATCCATGATGTCCACCATTCAAGCAACAATCCTATCATCTTCCACGTGTGGAAGAAAGAAACAAAGCCAAGGTGTATAAGCACCATTCCAACGAACACAAGCAACAGATCCTAGTGATATCACCAACAAGATACTGCTACCACTTCACTGTGCTCAAACACTATACATAAGTATATCAACTTCAAAGCTTCAATCAGAACACAACAGTGAAGTCATTCTCTAGAAACAAGATAAACAACACTAGTTAGAACAACAATCAGACTGACTACTTCCATCCAACTGATAAACCCACGTGACTGAAAATAACACCTACAGCTCGTGCTATACCATCCAATCTCACATACCTCACAAGTATCACCATTAGTAAACTTCTACCAATCCATTAACAACAAATACAAGTTCCAGTGTCAACCAGTCGAAGAAGACAAGACACATACAAGAACTCCCACTGCCTAAGTAATCCAGATCTGAAAGATCAAAAGGCATCACAAGTCTACCAATACCAGCACATAGAAAATGTAATCTTGTAGTACCAAAGAAAAATCCATAATGATATGCTCAACCTGCAACAACCTGCCACAAGAAACATTTCTCTCACCACAAACCTTCATGGCCTCAGAGAGAAACACTGCACATCATCTTTTGTAGAATGTCCTCCTACATACACTTCTAACAGCCAACTGTGTCAGGAATGATCTTCTTCACATCCCAAAAGAAATCCTTAACAACATCCATTTGTTCAATCACCAAGATCAAACCATCTTTAAAACCAACATGGATGTAAGAATCTCAAAGAAGATCAAACTAGTTCATTTCCTATTTTAGGAAATCAGCCCATACAACATCTCCTACCAATTCTCATTAGCAACAAGGAGATAAAAGATAAAAGAAACTATACAACTTCCACTATGAATCTTCTAGAATCATTAAACAGTAATTCAAGATCCATATCATGAAAGTAAACTTAATAAAACACATCTAAAAAATATAATGGGCCAAATACATCTCAGATAAACTGCTGAGTAGACCAAGAGTGGGAACGAGAATACTCCTTTCAAGATATGCAAGTCATCATGACTAATCCAAGAGCAATCTCCTCATAAGTCTCTTATTGAACTCTCGTTCAATCAAGGTGTAGGCTTCTCGGACTTTCTGCTGAAAAAGTTTAAGAGTAACAAGAAGCAAAACTTCTCTCATAAGAGAAAGATAGCCTCACCTTATTCTTCATGTATCCATGATCACTAGCAATGGATCATCTCATGCTAGACTTCAACTACATTACTGCACTATCACGAAGTATCAAGCAAGTAATCAAAGCACCCAATACACAAAGAATTACCAGACCACTGTCAAAGTTCCAATCATTTGAATCAGGAACTTATCATGACACCATGATCTATACATCCCCTTAGGAGATCCCATGCTTCAAGTGATTTCTCCATTGTCTCAAGTACAATACACAATGCCAAAACTCTAGTGCACAAAGAGTATACCATGACATAAAGCAAATAGACTCAAAACCAACATCACTTGTCAAGCACCACCAACACCTCAGCCAAAGACTCCAAGTGTCCTCCATGGTTCCAAGATGTTGCACATCTTCAAATGATGTCCATGCAAATGTGAAAGAACCCTTCTACAACAAAAAGATCTAAAAGCTCTCCCTAGAAACATCTGCAACACCAAAAAGACCATTCACCACCATGTGATGAATCCACAGTCACTGCTAGAGCTCCCACTGGAACGTGACATCCGAGCTCTCCAAGCATCATGACCAACTACTTCAGGTTCCATAACTAACTATTCAGGTACTCTATAGTATCCATCCTGTTATCTCAAACAATCACACCAATGCACAAGTGACCAACGACAAGGCCAACTAACAAATCTGCACCAACAATGAATCAATCCTCATGGATAAAGACAATCCACATCCAAGTTATCTTACTGTAGCCATTGGGTAGCTAATCCATCAACCGCATAACTTGCAGATCACAATTATCGAACATGCAAACCCATCATCACATTGGAAACTAGAACATTGAGATTTCAGAGAGAATATCCACGTAGACAACATGACTCAAACACTAGATCATGCTAAATCTGATTTTCCAACCATGTCCACAACGAGCACCATAATCAAGGAACTTACAAGTACCACCATAGGAATACTGAATGACAGATCAAGTACCAACACTCCCATGCAGAGAAGAAATCACACCTTCTCAAACCATGCACAAAGCATGCATGCAGAACTGCAACTATCTCATCCAACAACACCTCAAAAGTCAGGCTCTAGAAAATAGCTTAACAACAACTCCACATGATCACAAGTTTTGCTTAACCATGTAAAACTTGCAAAACCATAGAGCCATGTGCTAGTTGTTCAAGTACAAATCATCCTTAGAAAGAAAACAACAGTTCAAAAGAATCTAAGCCCCTTTCGGGGAAACTTTAAACCACCACCATGTACATGCATCTGAGAAATAGAGAAAGGCTATTTCAGAAGCTTGCAAATCATCTAATGATTATCTCCATAGCCTTCAAGCATTCGAGGTTAATAGGAAACAGTGCTTTCCAACACCAGGAACCACCACCTAGCATAAGCACTCTCTTCCATGACTGAGAAACAATCTAGGCTTCTCCATATCACCCAGGAGCCTGTCACACAGACACCAATATGAAAGCTTTACTGCTACATAGCCACAGAGTAGGAAAATCCACCTCATACTCCAAGGTTATACCTCTACCAGCAAGGAGACATAGATCACAACATGATCAACTCCCTTTTCCATCTTGACCATCCTTCAAGCTGCATGTTGTCTCAAAATACCACAAGGCTTCCACTCATCAAAGGATCAATACATCAGTCCATTCCTCAAGATTTCTTCCAGCCTATCAAGCTAAGAAATCTTCATAGGAGAAATATCCATAACCAATAACCAGAAGAAGGATTTGATACCACTTGAAAGGAAATATAGGAGCGCATCTTATGAAAACTCCATGCAGTAGTGCCTTTGGTAACTTTCATTTCGATTAGGTTGCCGCAAAGACATGAACAACTATGTCCAAAAGTGAAACAGACACAGTTCATTTCCTACATTGATCCATCTAAGAGAAAAACATGTAAATTCAACATCAAGCATTAACAGATTCTACTACATGAACCAACAGGCATGAAAGATGAAATAGAAAACCAGAACACAAAGATTTACATGGGGAAAAATCCTTTCGGATAAAAAACCCCACACTCCAAAGATCGAGCCATTGTATTATTCTACAAAAAATGGTTACAATACAATTTCAGGTTCTTTAGCCTTTTTAGAGATTACATCTTGTTCATCTGGATACAACTGGTAGCAAACTATTCCTAAGAGATCAAACAAAGCAATCAGGATCACGAGAGATTCCAATAGCTTGACTCTGCCTCTCAATCCTCTGCTTCGACCTCATGGCTTCGGCCTTTCTGCTAGCCACAAGACCAGATTACACGTTGTCGCCAAGAGATGTCTCCATCGGCAAGAGGTTCCACCGAGCTCATAAGTCATACCGAAACCCATTGTATTCATATCGGCATCCATCTGTTGGCAAGAGTCTCCTCATCGGCATGATTGGCGAAACCTCTCACTGACCTCCAGTTGAAGTCATCTACCAATGCTATCGCTAAGACATCCAACTGTCGCCAAGAGGTTATACCAAGGACTTCAAGTCATACCGAGCTCCAAATAATAATCAGCAAGACTATCACACTTCGCCAAGACTTCATAACGAGCTCTTCATGTTATATCGAAACATCAATCGACAAGACATATCATTTTTGCTGAGATGTTACTCTAAAGTCTCAAGACATACTGAACACCAAGCAATCGCCAAGAGTCATACTGACCTCAGGATTTCCATCAGCAAGATAATCAAGTTCACCAAGACATCACCCTACAAGTTCTAAGTAACCCCAAGTCTACCTTGTCAGCCAGACTTACCGCTTTCACCAAGAATTCATATCGAAGCCATTAAGTCACATCGATATGTTCCACTGTCGGCAAGAGAATCAACCTTCGACAAGACTTCTTACCTAGGCTTCCATGTTATCCCGAAACAACTATTTTCTAAGAGTCACACCGAAGACATCTAATAATCGGCAAGACATTTGTCTTTTGCTGAGACTTCATACCGATCGCCTTATGTTACACCAATGACCCCTAAGACTATCGCTGAGACATCTCTCGGTCGCCAAGAGATCATGTCGATAGGAACAAGTCATACCAATTTCTTCATTGGCCAAACAGACCGAAGGTCATGTCGATATCGGCAAGACTTCCTATCGTCGCCGAGACTTCTCACTGAGACCCTTGAGTTACACCAATGATCACAGGTGTATATCTATCAGCAAGACTTACCTTGTTAGTATGAGACATATTGACTGTCCAAGACTCTCCCTGACACTACTTGTTGCCTAGAGTCACACCGATATCTGATAGCCACCAACTGTCAGCCAGAGGTCTCCACGCAGTGAGAGGTTACAATGATGACTTTATGTCACAGCGATAGACTCCATAGTGAACGCATTCGGTAAGACTTCAGCAAGGTCACAACGACTAGATATTTCACAAGGTTCCCAAACTGCCAGTCGGCCAGACCAAAGAAATGTCACAGCAACTATGCTTTCATAGAGGTTTCAGCCTGTGAGATTGAGGCATATATTCCAACAATTTTCCCCAGCGTGAAGGTCAGAACCAAAGATTTTGGGTTCGTGATTCCAGTTTGTCATCAAAATTCTCTGGAGCATTTCCCCAGCGAGTCGCCATCTGTTGTGCATGTTTTGCACACACCCCGCCATAGGTAGGGACCCCCTTTTTTTGCTCTCGATAGGCTACTTTGCTCCTATCTTATTTTGCGTGCCCCATTTTCCAAGCCCAAATTGGTCATGCTCCTTCAAATGATCAAATCCCCTTGACCAAATTCACCTACTTGGGGTATTCAAATCTCCGGAGAAATAAAGTCCCCCATCCCTTTTCTGCCTTTTGTTTTGTTCCTGTTGGCTTGGTCCCTGATCACTCGATTCACTCTTTTCTACATTTTTGGCTCTAGGGACAACTCTTCTAGTGGATTTGGGATGTTTTTGTGGTGCCTAAGTGAACTTCCAAGGTTTCATCAAGGTTTCGTTAAGTTTCAGTGGTTTCAGAACTTTCCCTCTGAAACTCCCTCCCTCTTTGGCTATTTTGAAACATTCGTGGACCCCCGATGGTCTGCTTTCCACATTTTTGACTTTGGGGACAACTTTTTGGTGGATTTGGGATGTTTTTGTGGTGCCTAAGTGAACTGCCAAGGTTTCGTCAAGGTTTCGTTAAGTTTCGGAGGTTTCAAAACTTTGTCCCTCTTTGCCTGTTTTGGAACATCCATGGAGCCTCGGTGACCCGGCCTTTGGGACCTGGCCCCTCCATGGCCATTTTTGGGACTTCATCCCTCCATGATCATTTTGAACATCCATGGAGCCTCAACAACCTGACCTGTAGGACCCAGCCCCTCCGTGGCTGTTTCTGGGACTTTGTCCCTCTGTGGCCATTTTGAACATCTGTGGAGCCTCGACGACTCGTCCTCCAGGACCTGACCCCTCTGTGGCTGTTTCTGGGACTCTGTCCCTTCGTGGCCATTTTGAACATCTGTGGAGCCTCGATGACTCAGCCTCCAGGACCTGACCCCTCTGTGGCTATTTCTAGAACTCTGTCCCTCCATGGCCGTTTTGAACATCCATGGAGCCACGTCGACCCGACCTTCGAAACCTGGCCCCTCCGTGGCTATTTGTAGTCCACTCCATCCCTTCATGGTCATTTACGGGACTCCATCCCTTCATGGTCGTTTACGGGACTCCAGCCCTCTGTTGTCATCCGACTTTCCTTTTGGGCCACCGTGCGCTCATTTCCTTTTCAAAAGGTTGGTGACCCTCCGCCTTTCCCCTTCCAAGCTTCCAGTTTTTTCAAATGAGTCCAGTGTTAAGGAAGTTTTTCTGGGCACTCTTCCTTTCCCTTTTCCCATGCGCTATAATTGAAAAATCTTAGTTTTGCTAAGTTTTGTGAGGTTTGGGAACTTCCCTTCCAGTTTGTTGTCCCTCGTTCACTACCCACCCCCTTGGGCCTACATTAATTTTTACGGTCCAAATGAGCTCCAAATATGAATATTATGATCTTTTGATGATGCATGGATGGATCTAACAAGGATTTTACAAGATTTGACTAACGTTTGTCTTGATTTGTGTATAAAATCACTTATGGTGTTTCATGTACGCAAGATTCAAGAAGCCTACCGCGGGTCCATTGAGGAGACCCATTGAGAAAGTTGAACAAGGAATGTGCATAGCTCCTGTCACCATTCATTTCATGTTCGCCTCTCCCCCTAGCACCCACCAACAGGGTCAGCATTGGAAGAAGGCCTGTGCCAAGGAAGTCAATGATAAAAATGCAAGGAGGTGGCTTGAAAAGGGTGTAAGGGAGTTGTCCACCCGAATTAGGGGCAACCAATCTATTGATGCCAATCGTCAACGGGCTCATTTGATCTGAGGAAGAACACTGGAAACACATCAAGTAAGAAGACAACTTTCATGCAGTTTCAGCTATAGTAAAAGGGCGATCAACTAAATGACAAAATTGCTACAGCACCTGAGCACTAGATGACAAAACAGGGAAAGACAAAGATGCATTTTAAAATTGATGGATAATGGGGGGTAGGTGAAATCCTAATGTAAATCAAATCTAGGCCACTCATTGTAATTCAATCCTAGCCATTCATTTGGGCTCTGGAAAACTATAAATAGGGTCTTGCCCCTCATTTGTAAAGGGTTGAAGAGTTTTTGTAAAAAGCATTTGCAGCAATAGAAGACAACATTGCATGATTTTATGGATGTTCTCTTTGATTTTGCTCATCTTTCATGCATGGTTCAACCTTCTATGTTAGTTTTAGTATTAGTTTCTTCAATGGTTGTCATGATGGTGTTGCTGTTATAGTATTTGATGAGCTTCTAGCTCATACTTTTAGCACTTGTTGATGACAAGCTATTGTGAAAAGTTAGCTTGGGCTTCTTTCTGTCATTGCTGCAACCTAGTTCAATTGCATGTTCATGATGTGTATGTGTAATTTGAAAATTAGTAGACCTTAGAAGATTGCACTAGTTTTGTGTAGCTGTAGGTTTCTCTTGGTCAAGCAAAACTCAATTTAGGAAGCCTATCTACTATGGCAGCCACCATTGTTACTATTCATTCGTAGCTTAGGATTAGAATATCTTTCTTAACCCTTCTCCTTTTGCTATTTCTTTTAGTCCTTGGTTAGATTAGGATCTCAAGCATCACCATAAAGCTAAATCTGATGAACTTGATGAGTTTTAGCTTGCTGTTTTGATTGGACAACCACTGTTCATTCACTTCCAACACTTTTAAACTGCATTTGCAAACCCAACTTCCCATGCTTTGTAACTCATCCGTAAGTTTTCCTTGTGATTCCAACAAATCACATAAATCAACTGAGATATTCCAAGTACTATCAAGACTTGATATTAGAGACCTTGGAATAGTGTTCTGCAATCTGATTGTTGAAGATTGTCTTTCAAGAGAGGTAGTGCACCTACGCACTGCCTGTGTTGAGAAGTGCATAAAAAACACATCAACATGAACCAAAGATCAAATGTGTGGAATCAAGATCAAAAATATGATGATCAAAATTAAACTACAAGGTTTTTTGTGTTCATTTTTATTTTAGGACAATTGTACCATGACAACTAATTTTTTTTCAGTGGTGAATCGATTCTACATATTGACAATTATATTAATCTTCTTCTACTATTAAATATAAATCTAAATTCATCTATTACCTAAATTTATATTTTCAATACACACTTTGTTTAACAATCCCAAATTTATTTATCTAAATTTATATGTACCCAATTAATTACATTCTTCTACTTCACCTAGACAATCTAAGAAAAGATAATTAAGTTCTTACATCACAATTCCAAATTTTTAAAAAAATATGATTGTTTATTAAACTATTATTTAGATATTTAAACTTAAATAATAATTATAAGGTGAATATATTTTATGCATAATTATTTGTCATATTATATTTTTATATCACTTGTAAAATGAAAACATATTATATTTCATATGTTTTGTTGTTATAGATTATATTAGTAATTTTTAAGCAATACAAAGTAAAAACCAAATGTGTCAATTTTGTGTGTTAAAAACTATGGTTTGGGTTGGGCTTAACCAACACACTCTAGAGAATTGACTCTGTCCTTGATTCGTGGGCCTAGCCTTATTCTATTCTCTATTGTGTTTTTTGTTATACTTGTTCCTCTCTCTCGATAGTCATTTTTATATTGCAACCAAATTAAAACTTTTAACTTTTGTCTTTGCTCTAAGCCAAAATTATTACTATTCTTATTTCATGGCCTAGTATATTATTATTATATGATTATATTTACTATATATTTATGCCAAAGGTGTTCTCGCTCTAAATAGAGATGGGCTAACTTTGACCATCCACAATGCAAGTCGAGAGGGGATGCAAGATGATGGTTTTCATTCAAATAATTGAATTTTTTTTGCTTTCATTCACCGCATTAATTCTACATGGAAATAGTAGTAGCAATAATGTCATTTATCAAGTAGTTGTTGGATGCTCGTGAATAGACATATAAAGCACATGTTCTTCTATATCTACTTTCCCTTATGCTCTTGTCATCTTCACCCCTATTTCTACAAATTGTATCTTGGCCACTTCTACAAGACAAAACCTTAGATCATCCACCATGACATGGTTCCCACCAATTTTCTATAATTTAAATTAATAAAATCCATAAAAAAACAATCAAAAAGATGGAAACATCTTTAGAAACTTTCTACAAAATATAATTGGTAGGTGTAAGTCTAGACTCCACAATCTTTGCTACCATTCTCCTTACCTATGGAAAAATGGGGGACTTGGAATAGGGTATGGACATCCATCAAAGCATAAATGATAGAGGAATTTTGTTAGATGTTGTAATTAAAACAACCTTGGTATACATGTATGCAAAATGTGGAAGCATAGACAAGCCATGTGAAATGTTTCACAAGTTTCCTCAAAGAGATGTGGTCTTGTGGACTGCAATGATTACATGATATCAAAGAAAATAGATTTTTTGAAAAGGGCTTAAAATTTTCCAAGCAAATGCAATTGTTGGGTTTAAAGACAAATTTTGTAACCTTTGCTAGCATCTTCCATGCCCATGCCAAAATGGGATCTTTGGAACATTATGGACATCCACTGAAGCATAAAGGATAGCGAAACTTTGTCAGACATTGTAGTCACAACTACCCTAGTAGACATGCATGTAAAAAGTGGAAGGATTAACAAGGCATATGAACTATATGATAGAATACTTGAAAAAGATGTCATCTCATGGAATGCAATAATTGTAGGATATGTACAAAATGGAGTTTTTGAAAATTCTATAAAATTTCAAGAGAATGAAATTTGTAGGTGTAAAGCCAAATTCCATAACCTTGGCCAATATCCTCCCTACTTGTGCCAAAATGAGATCTTTGGAATAGGGTATGGACATCCATCAAAGCACCATAGAAGGAATATTTTTTTCAAATATTATATTTGGAAGTGCTTTGGTAGACATGTATGCAAAATGTGGAAGCATAGAAAAGGGACATTAACTATTTGATATAATGCCTCAAAGAGAGGCTATCTCATGGAATACAATGATTGCAAAATATGCAAAAAATGGATTGTTTTTAAAAGCTTTAGAAACTTTCAAGAAAATGCAATTGGCAGGTGTAAAGATAGAATCCATAAATTTTTCCAGCATTCTCCCTACCTATGCCAAAGTAGGAGCATTATAATAGGGTATGGACATCCATAAAGCATAAATAATAGAGGAATTTTGTTAGATTTTGTAAAAGCAACTACCTTGGGGGAAATGTGTGCAAAAATGTCAAAGCGTAGAAAAGGAATATGAATATTTTGACAAAATTCCCCAAAGAGATGTCATATCATGGACTGCAATGATTTTAAGATATACACAAAATGTATTTTGCAAGAATTCCCTCAAAATATTTGAATTAATGAAGCACTCTAGGACATATCCTAACATTGTAAGCTTTTCTTGTATTCTATATGAATGCAACCATGCAAGTTTAGTATATGAGGTATTTACATACTTCAATCACATGAGTAAAACATATTACATTACAACTATAGTTGATCATTATGTTTGTATGGTTGAACTTCTTGCTTGAGCTGACTATCTTGAAGACACTCTACACTTTATCATTAAAATACCAGTTAAGCCTATGGTGGTTGTGTTGATGTGTTTTCTGGGAGCTTGTAGATCACATATAAATATAGGCCTAGGAGTATTTATCACAATAATACTATTTGATTTGGATCCTAAATTTTTTTTTGACATATGTTCTTCTCTCAAACATATTCACAAAAGTGGGTAGGTGGGGTGAGGTTCAAATGGAAAGAAAATAAATGAAATATCAAGGAATTAAAATATCCCTAGATGTAGTTGGATTGAAGGCCATAAAATAGTACATGTTTTTCATGTAGGAGATAGATCACATCCACAAACACATGAGATCTATGCATTACTAATTATTCTTCCAATTATAGGTTTCAAACTACTAACTTTTTTAGGAGATAGATAGGATTCTTTGTAAATCTTAGTCTAATTTTTAAACTCTCATTTTATAAATATGCACATTCTCATATCATATGCATAACAACGAAATGGGTATGTAATAATATGTATATATATATCGGACCTTGTGATTAGCATAGTATATAGTATATTCAAGGCTTTGATGGAATCCTCGTAAGTCCATTTTTTATTTTCTTCAATGCTAGATAGATTTTTTAGCAAGTCTTATTGTTGAATATCCATTTTATTGGATATCCATATAATCATGTGTATGTATGTCTCTTCCCATTTATATTTATATTTAAAACAATTGAGACCTTATAATACAAATGGTATGATTCAATGCTTTTTTTGAATCCTTATAAGTATGGCTTATAATTTTATTTAATAATGGATATCATTTCTTGAAAAGTTTTATTCCTAAATACCCATCTCATTGATATGTCTGGATTTGTGTGTGTGAATAATGTGTATGCACATCGAGACTTGTAATTAGACTAAGCATACCATCTTTTATAGAATCCTTGTTAATCTTGTTGAATTGAAGGTTGATATATATAAACACCTCATGTACATTTATACATCTATAATCTATATACACATATGATTCTATGTATATACTTGTAGTTTTCTTTAGGGCATGATAAGATTAGTTGCAATAATGATTCATTATTATATATTTCATTGATATTTCACAAAAGAGGCACCTGTTTGAATGCAAGAGTGATACACCTTGTTGAACAATATGTAATGTAAGTGGAAAATAATTTCCTTATGCACATTGTGGATCTAACTTGGCTAGGGAGAAAACACATAGTTTAGTAGGCTTGATAGGAAATTGTGTTTATTTTTTTAATACAAATCTGATGGGCGGGTGCATGGAGATGGGTAGCAAATTTTTGGCCACTTTCAAAAAAATGTTTTGAAAAGTCATAATGTGAACACACTATAATGCGAGTGTGTTATAATTCGCTCGTGTTATGGCTTAGTGTGTTGAGCCTGAGGCTCGACCACAACAAGCCCATAACGTGAGTGCATTATAACACACTCACATTATGACATGTTAAAAGAAAAAAAAAGTGAAACTCATTCATTCTTTATTTCAACTATGTTTTTTGTTGTGCCCTCGACCAAAACCCCCATTTTTCGTGCTTGAATTCTAGGAGGAGATATTATGCAAAAATATTCACCAATGGTTGCTATTTATTCACAAGTATGGTGCCACGATGATGAGGAGGTGTGAGAGGTAAGGATTTTTTGCTTTTTGTTTTGAATTTGTTGGTTTTAGGTTGTATTTGATATATTTTTTTTTGAATTTGTAGGAGATGCAAATCAACCTGCAAACCCTCAAAATCCTCAACAAGAAGAGTAACCAAATCCTCAAGAACAAAAGCAACCTCAACAACAACCTCCTCCACCAATCACTCAACACCCTCCTGACACTCAATAAAATTTAATGAGTGAAATTGAGAACAAAAATAAATAAATTGAGGATTTAATTAGTAGGTTGAGTGATCCAAATGGTTCAACCATAGAAAGAATGACCCTAGAAAGTTCATTGAAAGATATGTTAAAAAATGTGTATTCAATTAGCAAACAAATAACTGGATGGTAAGATAGGAGGTAGGCAGCTAGGGCTTATTATGCGGATAAACTATCATATAAAGATGTAAAGGATTTAAAAATTACAAAAGGTGATTTGTGCTCATTATTCACTGACCCATGCACAAATCAAAATCTTACCCTCAATGCGAAGAGGTTTCCTATTCATTGGTGCAACCACCAATAGATTAGGAACTATTTTTATGATAGGTGGTACATGGTCTTTGATTACCCACCATGCAACAATTGTGAAGTGTAGTATTTTCTTAGGAAACTATACAATGAGTTCATATTGAACAAAATCCCAAATTATTTTGATATGAGGGACTTCTAGGGGAGATGTGGGGGGTCAGCTTAGGATAGACCTGGTGCACAGTCGGATCCTACATGGAAAGGGAGATGAGCTCTCACTAGGCCACCTCGTAAGCATGTTATTATGCATTTCATTGCGAAGGAGAGTGCCGATGTAGAGACATTGTAGGAAATCAACACTTTGACCTAGAGTGTCATCCATCATACTATCCCTATTTTACAATGCCATCCAAGGGAGTCTTCGAGTGGTAGCCTTTGAACCCATGTGTGTCAATCTTGTGGGGTGACCTGTTCATTTGACCCCACCAACACTTAGGAGGCTTCTACACAAGATCCGTTTGCAACTATGGAGATGGAGAGGGCATCTGACATTTTGCATTAGGCATATGGCATTGATAGTCAGGTAAAAGTTAGCATGTTGATTGAATTTAATTTATTAAAATTTGATTTTGAAATGCAAGATTAACTAATTTAGTTTTATGATTTTAATAAAATTGTAGGGTCATAGTGTTGAGACTGGATACATCAGCCCTACACCTACTTTTTTCTACAGTACACCTATCAGTGGGGTATGTAACTAGTAAACAATTATAAATTTATTGCATGTTAATAGCATTGTTTTACGAATGGTATTTTAATATGTGATTTTGGATGTTGAACAGGCTAATATTGGAGGTTTCAAGGGAACACCTCCCAGTGCCAGTGGATTTACTCAAACATACACACAAGTAATAGAATAAAGAGTTTAACAAATGAATTGTATTTAATAGATTTTTGTAGTTTATATTCATATCGTTGATTATGTTGCATTGCACATCATTCAAAATCAAAGCATTACTTCACATTCCATAACTAATAACTATATGTTGATAGATGACAAAATTTCAACTACAATATAGTTTTTTAGAAATTCAACATAAGAAATGATGCAATTACTTCACATAGCTCATAAGTAATAAGTCTAGGAGCAACTTCCAATTGCATTTGCTTGTCACCTTTTTGCATTTTTACAACATTGATTGACAACTTTTGTTAAGATTTTGTAGCTTTACAATTTATGCCTAAAATGACTACCAAAGACCATTACAAAATTAAAAATGGCTATTTAAGCCTTATTACATCATGAAAATACCTATACAACCTCATACATTATAAGTCATGACGTGGATCACTATTGTAGGTTTTGTGATTGAATAATTTGTTGTTTTATTTTTAGATGTTGGAGGCAAAAACACCTCCAAATGTTATGAGGGCAATGTATATCAGTGTTTCATATACTATACAATCCTCAATGGATCTAATAGGGGAGGTACAAGGAAAATTACTAAATTTCAATTTACATTCATTGTTATAGATGTTAGTTCTAGTGAAAAATCAAACCATTATTGATTCGTAGTTTAATTTCTATTTGGATGGTTTATACAGGGTTTGAGCACAACTCAACATGGGCATGCAAATATTTCCCTCATGGAGAGTGATCGTGAGATGGAAACAAGTGATTATTTTGTTAAATATATCATTTTTTATAATTTAATTTGTATATATTAATGTCTTTACTTTTTATTGTAATAGTTAAAACTTCACCAAGAACTTAACAGTAGGAGGAGCAACAGGAGCACTCCTCAAGCACAACACAAATGAGTGATGGAATTATGGCCATTGGATTGACAAGCAAAGGGAAATAATTTATTTCCAAAGCATGGAGAGAAATAAATTTTGATTCCATATCCCTTTGTTGTATGCCTACATGGCAGTTTTGTACATATTTTGTATTGGATATATTTGACATTGTATGCCTATATGACATTCTTGTAAGCCTATATGGCTATTTTGTACCTATATTTTATACTTATATCGACATATATTGATGTATGCGTAAATGAATACTTGGTTAATACAATTTTTTTTTATCGATGGTGTCCATATTTGCATTATAAACTCATGGTTCAATAGATATGAGTTACACGTATTCAAGTGTGTACTTTACAACTTAAGTTTATACTTTGTGACTTACATGTGTTCTAATGTATACTTTGTGACTTATGCATTTTCATGCGTATACCTTGTATTGGTGCATATACTTTGTATTAAGTTGTGTATACTATGTATTCATGTGTATACTTCAAGGCTTACATGTTTGTGACTACTTGTGCTTCCCTTATTCACATGTACATGCTTGACTTATTCACGTGTATAATTATTAATTGGTTAGCCATAACATTGATCATTGTTGTCCTTCATGGTTTGTCTTGAATAAATTAATTGATTGATGCAAAACAACTTTATCTAAAAGCAAAAAACACATTTTCAATTGGTATTCCATGAAATGATTCATAAAAAGATTCCAATATATTTAATCCTTTTATTGGAACAACTCAATTAAGCAAAGGATACATAATCTTCACAAAACTTTCAAAACATTATATTCAGAGTAGATGAAGTACTCAACTTCTTGACACAATATCTATGTTATCGAGTTCTTCTATTTTAGCCTTGGTTCTAGTCTCGGTTCACTCTTGGTGCGGGTCTTGGTTCGGTTCACTTGTGGGTTCGACCAGGGTCCTTCATTTTTGGGTCTAGTTCACCTAGGTAGAACCCAAGAGAACCCGAGCAGAACCCAGATAGAACCCAAGCGAACCAAGACATAACTCGTGTGCCTAGGCATCCTAAAAGTGTTTTTTTTTAACATTTTTTTATGGTTTTATGGAGTTTGAATTTGACCCACACCCAAGGGAACCCTAAAAGTGACCTCTAAATCACTTCAAACAACTTAAATACCTCATTCTTATTCATTTGTTTTGAAAACAATCATTTTCATTCCAAGAGGCTGAGCTTTCATTTTTGCTTGCTAGATTGAAAGCAAATTGTGACACAACTTTATTTTTTCAAAAATTATTCTACATCATTGAACTAAGAATTTATCACATATGTAGAGAAACAAAGGAATACTACAAACTAAAACACATTACACTTCTGTTCTCACTAACTTTATGTACTCTCCAACATCTCTCTTCTCTCATGTGAAGAGTTAGAACTTATTGGCCATGCCTTTGCATCATTCAGGAAGTTTTGCTCTTTTTGACAATGTCAAAAGCATGGCTGCATATAGATTAGGAAAAATACTTTTCATTTTAGATTAGCAATGCATGGAAGTTTCAAAAAGTATCCTTGATATTACAAAAAGATATGTGTTTATACACTTCAATTGAATAGTCACCCTTTGGTTCTTTGAAAGAAAAATCTGCCTATGCCACTGTTACACTACATAGACCTGTAAACCAATTTTCTTTATTGTGGAGCTATATTAAGCTACCACTCTCAAGACCAATGTAACAATGATACAAAATAATGTTTGAGACTACAAGAAGAAATCAAAATGGCTAGTGTACTAAACAAATTCTTATGATTTCTGAAGAACGCTGATAACTCTACTCAGTTGGCTTTTTTTTTCAAAATCATACAAATTAAAACCTAGCATCAATAGACTATGTATATCAAGCTACCATAATTCAAGTTTCAACAATGAATATTTATCATGCATGTTTTAAATGGAATTCAAGTTTATGGAGGTTTTGTTGTTTATATGATGTTATGTGAAATTCTCATCCCAATTCATGCTTTTAGGCTGCATATATATGTATTTTGTTTTTACATGTTTTTTGTACCAACGAACCCAAAATGAACCAGACCCCCCTCCAAAATTTTTTGGCCAAACTGATGAATTGAACCCCTGAACCCGAACCTGAACCTCATACGATCTCAAAACCTCTTCCAATACTCTCAATTCTACCTACACAAACTTAATTGATCACCAAATTATGCTGCCCTCTAACTTTACCCACTTTTACTCCCTCAAACCTCTCTTTTTCATTCAAAACCCCTATTTTCCCAACTAGGGCATCACACCATAACATACTTTTGACCTCCCCTATCCTTGCAGACCTTTTGAACACATCAAACTCCACAATCTCACCCTATTTCCAACCTATTCTAACTTATTTTCAAGAAATTTCTTCTTTTCACCTCTTCTAGTATTGCTTCTAAGGGGCCTCAATTCTGAATTTTCAACAAGGGAAGTGTTAGTAATCTCTTCCAAAGCCTTTACCAATGGGGTTTGAGCAAGAAGTTGGGTCCATGTTTATGGGAAGTGTCATTTTTCAACTTTAAAAAAAATACCCATTCATTTTTAAAAATAGGTACCCATTTTGAAGTGTGTACTTGTTCCAAAAGGTTTGAAAATCACAAGAGATGTTTTTCATTTTGATTTAGGCTTAGAAAAGGCATGGTAACCCAACACCTAGGCTTAGATCTACAAGTACAAGGTCAGGGCAATTTCGAGAGGAAAAAACTAACTTTGACAATATGGCTGATGGACTTTTTTTTTGAATCAATCTATAAAATTAAAATACATTAGAGAACACAATGTCTAGTTTCCAAATATATAATTTTTATTAAGATTGGATTATATTTGTTGTTTTTTAATTAATTTCTAAGAAAACTAGTCCTTAAACTTGAAATATCAAGGTTTGTTTTTTTTAACAACTTTTTTTTGTTAAGTTTTTTATTAACTTTTTTTAGTTTAGGTCTAATTATGTTGTCCATACACGATTTTTAAAACAACAATTAAGGCCAATAAAAATTCAATTAAAAAAAATATTCAAACAAAAATTAGAAAAAAATTTCCTCATCAATCTTCATGTTGTTAGCTCTCTTTCCCCAAAAGGAATTATCAAATTACTTTTATTTGGGTCAAAAACTGGTGTTCATACACGTGCATGGTATGGTAAAAAACCAGGGACTTTTAAAAAGTGGTTTTTATACATCCGTATCAAAATTTAATTTCTATAATCTGGGTATTTGAATAAATTACATATTTGAAAACTAGATTCAAAATTCAAATTTTCATATTAGTGACTTCTTTTAAGATTCATTGTGTAAGTGCCTCAAATTTTTAGTCCAAGTGTGACAAATTCTAAAGAATAGCAAAAACACTTCCACTTTTTTAGCTTTTTGTGGACCCAACTTCTTGCATCAACCCAATGCTATTTTCTTATTCCTACCTCATATCCTACTTACATTAGGCCCATATCATCGAGACATATCCTGAACAATAGGTGGAATGGCCTATTTCAACATATCACACTCAAATCCTTGTATGAGCAAGTTCAGACCTTTTTCAGAAATCTACTTCTAAGCTGCTTGGAACTTAATAGAATTCCACAAGAATGGATTCTAATCAAAGCTAAAACCATTCTACAAGAATGGATTCTAATCAACTGTCATGTGTATGTTTCTCTTTTTCGATTGTTTTGCATGCCATCATAAGGGATCAAGCTGGTTGAACGTAGTTCAAACCAATTCTGTGTGTTTGCGTGTGAAAGAGGACCATGCCTAGCATAAACATACCTATCAGGATGCATTGGAGCAATTTTTTTGGTCACACAAATTGAAAAAATGAAAGTTGCACCACTTTGCAACTTTACACTACTTGCATTTGACACTTTTTCCATCAAGTGAAAACTGGAGACCATAGGAAAACAACTCTGAGATAACAAAAACTAAGAGAGGTCATTGTAGAGGGGCCCAATGCAATCCTATATGCTCAAACAAAGAGTTCGTAAGCATCACAGTTTATGAGTAATACCCCATCAAATATTGCTTCACTTTTGCACTTTGGACCCTTAAGGGATTGATCCAGTTGAATGTAGCTCAGAGTGATTCCGCGTGTTTCAGTGAAAAAGAAGACCATGTATATCATAAACGTACCCATTTGAATGCGTTGGAACAATCTGTTTGGTCACATGAGTTGCAGAACAAAAATTGCACCACTTTGCAACTTTCAACTACTTGTATTTGACAACTTTTTTCCCAAGTGAAAATTCACCACCACAGGAAAATTCATCTAAGATAGTAAAAACTGAGAGAGGTTATTATAGAGGGGCCCAACCTGATCCCATAGGATTAGACAGGAAGTTTGTAAGCATCATGGTATCTAAGTAACAACATGCTAAAGTTTGCATCATTTTTGCACTTTGGACCCTTAAGGGATCGATCCGGTTGAACGTAGCTTGGAGTGATTGCGCATGGTTGGGTTCCAAAAAGGACCATGCCTAGCATAAACATACCTATTCAGACATGTTGGAAGAGCCTATTTGGTCACATGAGCTACAAAACTGAGAGAGTTTATTGTAGAGGGGCCCAATGCGATACCATAGGATCAGACGAGAAGTTTCTAAGAGTCATGGTATCTGAATAACATGTTGAATTTTACAACCATTTTGCACTTTGGACCCTTAAGGGATCGATCCGATTGAATGTAGCTTAGTGTGATTCTGTGTTTTGGGTGTGAAAAAGGATCATTCCTAGCATAAAAATACCTATTCGGACATGTTGGAACATTCTGTTTGGACACACGAGCCATAGAACAAAAGTTGCACCATTTTGCAACTTTCAACTACTTGCATTTGACAACTTTTTTTCCTAGGTGAAAATTCACCACCAAGGGAAAATTTCTCCGAGATAGAAAAAATTGAGAGAGGTTATTGTAGAGAGTCCCAACATGATCCCATAGGATCATACAAGAATTTTCTAAGCATCATGGTATCCGAGTAACAACATGCTGAAGTTTGTAGCCATTTTTCACTTTGGACCCTTAAGGGACCGATCTAGTTGAACGTAGCTCAAAGCAATTCCTTGTGTTTGGGTGTAAAATAGGATCATTCCTAGCATAAAAATACCTATTCAGACATGTTGGAATAGTCTGTTTGGTCACACGAGTTGCAGAACGAAAGTTGCACCACTTTGCAACTTTGCACTACTTGCATTTGACATTTAATTATTTATCATTTGTCCTCTTCCTTTATTAAATAATTATTTTTAATTATTTGATATTTTAGTATTTCACCTCTGCTTCTATAATTAAATAATATTTTTATTATATAATTATTCATCTCATCCTTTCCTAAATTAAATAATGCTTCTTATTATTTAATTTATCCTTTTCCTACCTAAGCCCTAAATCTCAACTACTTTCTTGAGTTTTGGTCCAACCATCCCTATCCTTGTCTCATTTAACCTTGTCCATTGATCACCATACCTTATCATCTAATTCTATCCCTTCATTTGAATTGGTATTTCTATAAAAGCAAGTCATTGTCTTCATTTCAACTTTACAACCACAATCTTTGAAGTTTTGCTATCAAGAGATCAAGCTATCAATTGTCAATATCAAGCTCATTAAGTATATTCCATACTACATTTCTAAGAATAGATAAAGCAAAATGGAGAAGAGAAATGGAAGTGATTCAACCATGACATAGAGATTTGAGGTTTATTGCATTATTATTTATGTTTCTATGTTCATTTGTACTTCATTGTTGGATTAGGGATTTTTTTTTTAAATTAGATAGTTGTGATTACTATTATTGATTCATGCATATCCCCCAATTTTGAAACCCTATCTACATTTGGTGAGCTTGACGTGAACTAATGAAATTGTCAAAATTTTAGCAAAATTCTATTTTTAAGGAGTCTACTACAATCGATCCATAGAACGATGCAATCACGGTTTAAAATGTTGCAATCATTATGTGGTGTGTTGCAGTCATTTAAATGGAAAGTTAAAATTGTCCCCAAAAATGTTGTATCTATCTATTATTTCCCAAAAGCTTGAATTTAATTATTGCATTTTTATGGTAATTTTTGGGTTTCTAGTTATCATTCTAACATCATAACAACTTGTTTTTGATAATGTAAGCAAGGTTTTGAAAGGAACAAGAACCTTTTATAGAGCTAAGAAATGGAAACTTCCAAATAACAAAACAAAAAACTTTTCCAACACAACAACATCAACGGAAACACCACAAACACACAACAAAACACAAACAACAATTTCTCACCAAATGACTAGGAGTGATAGAGCACTTAGGACAAATAATGATCTAAATTCAAAATGGACTAACAACCTACCTTGGCTCCAAAACTAGGAGAAACAAAAAAAAAGGACAAACAACCTGCAATAGCTAGATTGCAACAAACCTTCCACTCAAATGGCCACCAATCACCTACAATAGCTGGACTACTGCAAACCTTCTACTCAAATTAGATAAAACTGAGCCTAACAAATTCTCATGAAAAAGAGGGTTAAGAATCACCACTTGTAGTAGAGATACAATCTTTTAGATACACTAACCAACTAGACACCAACCCTAAAACAACCTCAAAAGGATGGGGCTCCCCTCTATAGGAAAGGAAGAAGTGGGGACCAAAAATACCGAAGAAACCTCCCTCCATAACAAGCACGATCCACCTCAATTGGAACAGATAAAGGAGACAAGCACTTCCCACCATTCCTACAACCTCCAACTCCACCTCAATAGGAGAGGAGTCCACCTTGATAAGAGCACAATTCACCTCTATTGAATACAATGTTTACATAGAAAAAGGTATCAAGCAAGAACTCTAGTAGAACAGGCCAACACCTCTTCCCAAGGCATCCAGGAAGAATAAATAGTAGGAAGGACAAAAAAAACCTCCCATTCCACAACATAAATAGTCCAAAACACCATATAACCATTAGCTCCCCCCACAAATGAAGCACCATCCATCACAAGGGGCAACCCACAAAAAATAGGGGAATCCCCACAAATAGGAACCCCCTAGCCATCCACAAAGGAAAAAAGTGTCTCCAAGCCATGCCACAGTAGTAGGTACAAGAGAGAGAGACAAACAACACCAAAATAGTGTAAAGCCCCCTCCCTGAACCAAAAGAAAGCACCAAAACAACCACTTCCAACAACCTAGAAGCCTTCCTAAAGCAAAAATCCCACCACAACAAAATAGGTAAGGGTCTCCACGACCACCAAAGGAAAAATAGAGATTTATAGATAGTCCCCATGAAACACCTCGACACAAGGAGGTCAACAACTTGCAACACAAATCTAGAGAACCAAATCCTCTAGGGAGCATCAGTAACAAAACCGACAGTATCCAACACAACCTTAACTTTAGTCAAGGTAGCCCAATAAAACAACAAACTCTAGATCACCATGGCCAAGGTAGAAACAAGGTTAGAGACTCCATCAAAAGAAGAAAGCTCCAAAGAAAATCCAATGACCAATCTTAGAACCATCACAAAGTCAGTGGAAACCAAAGGGACTTGAAATAAAAAAATCCAAGACCCACTAGCAATGAGGTAGCTTCCAACAAACAAGAAACCAGATCCGACCCAAAATAAGAGGAGATCAACTAGGTCTTTTTCAACTAAGAGCAGCAAAAAAATCTTCAACAAAGGAGAAAATATGACAACATACCATCCCACCATCGCCAAAAAACCATGGCTTGTGAAGGAACACAACAACCTCCAATTGCACAACAATAGGGGGTGGAGCAGCAATGGACAAACCTCGACCCAACCACTAGAAGAGTGACCGAATAGAGCACAACCAACATTGCACTTGGAAGGAGAGATCGAGCACAAGGCACATGTCCAGAAAGCACAAAAGACAAGGGAGCAAAGTAAAGAGGAGGCCAAGAGAACCTCACCTGAACACCCACCAGTGAGTCATGTCGAACAGTAACCAAGCCACCCATGACAACCACCAAGGACTTCACATCCAACACCCAAGCCACGAAAAATCCCAACAAGATTGCCTCCCTAGAAAAAAGCACAAGAAAAGGCCTAACAAGCACAAGAGACCCCAAAAAAAGACACAAAATAACTTTTGCACCAAAGAAAGGCAACGACCCACACCAGAATGGATGCCCCTGAATAACAGAGTAGAGAATAAAGGTAGGATGACCACCAGCACAAACAAAAACAAGCAACCATCCTCCATCCTCATCATCCTCAAAACCTTCACCCCCATCCTCAAAAAATATCAAACCTTTGATGCTTGAGAATTTTACACCCAACATTCTTAACACCATTTTTAACTATCCTAATAGCTTGATAACATCATATCTATCATTAGTTTTGTTATTTTTACCTATCCTAACAGCTTCTTAACATCATATCTATCATTTTTTTTTTTTATTAATAGGGAAAAATAGGTTTTGAAGGGATCCAAAACCCTTTACATCAGAAACAAAATGTTGCTCCAAAAAATAATCAAAAGTCTACCAGCAACAACCCAATAGCCAAAAAACCAACCACCACGAGTGCCAAACTAAAAGAAGATAATCAAAAACTAGCGGCACCCACCAACAAAACAACAACAAAAAAAATTAACATAAGACAAACACCAAACACAAATAGAAAGAAACAAGAAACTAGTTAAGGCCATTCAGAGTTTTTTCCACCTCAATCTGCTGGTTTTTGTGTTTTTCAATCATATCCAACAGTTCCTTTTTCTTAGCATCAAAAGCTTTCTTCCATTTACCCGACCCTCTACCAATAGGTACCTTATCATAGTCCTTCACATTTTTTTTACCCTTACCCTTAGCCATTTTCTCTTTCTCCATGATCTTCGAGGAGAAAACTTGATCTTCTCTGAGCTGCCCAATTTTCTTAAAGAGAATTTCCAAAGCTTCTGCACTATTCTTAACCGAGGTATGGCTTACCTATAACATTTTTTTGATATCCCCATTAATACCAGCAACCTTGGCCTCAAGGGCCTACATTATATCCTCACACAATGCCTTAAAATCATTAAATGAACCTTCCAGCTCCACCATTCTATCAATGAGGATGTTAGACACAGAGGCCTTCTGAAAATTTTGAATATCCTCCTTTAAGAATCTTATCTTGATATTAATTTTATTGAATTCTTGCAAAGTCCATTTGGTCAATTTGAAGGTGCCCATTGCCCCAACCCTTGCCATGTCCAACAAACAAAACATAGAAGTACCATCCTTGTCCAGGTACGAAAAATCCTCCAAAAGAGGATCATTCTTCAAGGGTAGATTAACATTTTTCTTTCCCTCCTCCTCCACATTTAGATCTCCAACCTCCTTCACAAGAGATACCTTTGGCATGTCATGAGCTGGAGAATCCTCCATAGTCACTATTTTATTTGCAGGAACCTTACCTTGCTCTACCTCCTTAGGGTTCATGGTAGAGACAATAGAAGTCTTCTTCTTCAAATTAGCCAATCTCTTCGATAGTCTTCTAGGTTTCTCAACTGACCCAACATTAACCTGGGACCCAACCTTAAGATCCCCACCAACAACTACTTCTGCAGCC
Source organism: Sequoia sempervirens (assembly GCA_007258455.2). NCBI lineage: Eukaryota > Viridiplantae > Streptophyta > Pinopsida > Cupressales > Cupressaceae > Sequoia > Sequoia sempervirens. The sequence goes on along the minus strand of VDFB02271358.1, from coordinate 731,667,107 downwards.
TTGGGAGAGGACCCATCTGACCCAACCTCTGTATCATCACTCCCAAAAAAGGCCAGCCTCATAGGAGCCCTATTACTCTTAGAACCTACCACCTTCTTTTTCTTGGACACTAAACCCACAACCGCAGGGCAAACATTTTCCTCATCCTCATCCCATTCCTCCTCCTCCTTCGACGAGGAGTCTGAATCCGATGAACCTGATAAAGCAATAAAAACCTCTTACTTGTCTTTGATGGCTGGAGCCAGGGTTAGAGATTGGACATGCCTCATAATAAGAAAAATAAGCCCTTCATGGAGGATAAGGGCCCTCCTATTCTTCAGATGAGCATACACTGAGGATTCCAACAAAGATAAAAGGAAGAAGGGAAATGAAATAAACAAACCCTGCCTAAAGTGATTCAAGAGAGTGAAATGGTGACCAAGAAGAGCCTTAAATCTCCCTTCTAGCATCACATATCACATCTTCACCTCTGCAACCCTAGCCCAATTTTTCTTGAGGGAAGTTCGATCATAGCCCTAGCTCTCCAACTTGACCAAATTCTTCTACTTGTCATCCTTAAAAAACTGGTTCATCACTTCTTCATTTCTCTTTTTGTCTTTGAAAATTTTCCTTCCCACAGTTAGCATACCAGTAATGGTTATAATAAGGTCTTCATTCACATCCACCTCCAACCCTTTCAACACCAACTTATGGTTATGCAAAAGAGAGGAAAACTTGTCTGAGGCATTACCTATTCATGGCTATGTAATCTCTCCAAAAATGGAGTGAAATTTCCATGACGAAGAATGTTCTAGAGCTTCTTCTTTCTCCTAATATCACTACATGAATGTGGCTCAACTCGGCTTTTATCACCACCCATGGTAGCCCAAGAAAAACACACAAAACCTAGTGAAAGCTACCTAAACAAAAACACAACACCTAGAAAACGTGGCAGATGGAAAGAAGTACAAGGCCATAAAATCCACAACAACTTATCCAACACCATCATTTCTTAAAATGTTTCTAGCATCCTCTGGAATGATCAACCCTTCCTCCCACAAGAGAAATTCACTAAGGCTGACAGCCAAATTGGCAAAACAATCAGCAAGAGAGTCCTTGCCGATAAACATGAGAGATGCGAGTCTCGTCACAAGATTGCAACATCATTATCATATCCTTTATTAACTAATCCACATTCTAGCTTGTGGGATGAGTACCACATAAATAGTTTATGATATTCATAGAATCACCTTCCACCCAAACTTTGGAAAAACCCTTGCTAATGGCATAGCTGACACTCATGAATGTAGCTTCTGCCTCCATGTGATGATTATTTTGAGTACCCAATGGGAGTGCCACCATGCCAAAAATTATGCCAAAGTTATCTCTTAACACCCCCCCTACATCCAGTAGGTTTGGGATTCCCCTAAGTTGCTGCCCCATCAAAGTTGATTTTAATCCAACCATCTGGGATGGCTGGCATCTTGTGTTCTTCCTCACAATAGAGTTAGCCTTGGGAGTGATTATAGGAACCAAAGAAATTTTCTAGTTGGAAATCACCTTAAGATCATAGCTAGCAAGGCACATATTCGGATCACACTGAGTAGAGTCAGATCTAATAAGAGTAAAATTCTCTAGGATAGCCTGACAGACTTTAATGAAAATACTCTCAACCTTCAGCTTGGATTCCCAAAATATCCTATTATTTCTTTCTTTCCAGAGTCCCCAGGAAATATGCAGGGCCATAAGATCCCAAAGCCCACACAACACAAGAGAATAGGAAGGGAACTTCCACTGATCATAAAACTTAGCCAAAGAGTCTGGAAAGACCTATCCCAAGTCCCAGAGTCTAAGGAACTTACTCCACAGGGCGAGTGAGTAATCACACCTAATGAGGATATGGAAAGCATTCTCCCCATTAGCTTCACATAGCACACACCTATTAGGAATCACAAACCCCCTCTTGCAGAGATTGTCAATCATAAGGATTTTACCTTGCATAATCAACCCACATAATAGAAAAGACTCTGGAGTACCTAGGGAATTCAAAAAAGCAGAGGCCACAGAAAAATTACCACTTGCACACAGGGTCCAAACTAGAGTCTATTCGGCCTAGGAAACACTGGAATTTGAACCTTACATAAGAAGTCCTTAAGAATCTTCAAAGATGGATCACAAACATCAAAATTCTTCCAATCCCCATCCTCAAAGTAATTTTCCACCTTGAATCCAAACAATTGTTTACATAAGGGAGCAATAGGAGGAGCATAAGGGAGAGAAATAAGAGGGAAATCCCCACACCAAATGTCATCCAAAAATATAATACTAGTCCCATCACCCAGCAACCACCTAACACCTTTATCAATCACATCTCTACAAAGAAAAATATCATTAGTTTTGTTATTTTTGATTTTTTTTGTCAGAACTATTTATTTTTGCAGCCTAAGGTTTCTATGTCGCAATCATTTATTTTTTCCTGAGCAAAATATTATTAGTTTTGTTATTTTTTGTCAGAACTATTTATTTTTCTAGCCTAAGGTTTCTCTATCGCAATCATTTAACAAAATGACACAATCATTTATCCAAGATTCATAGTCGCCATTTTCTTCGTTGTAGTCAACATTTCCTTCAATACAATTGTCTATTTCTACATCGCACCTGGATTTGACACATTTGAGCCTTTGTGCACCACAACTGATTGTCATAGTAAAAAGAGGGTATAAACTTGGCATTTTCATTTTACATTTTTTGTATTCATTAGGGTAGAGGTTTTTTGAGTTACTAATATCTTATCTCCAACTTGTGGCAATTGTTGGGAGAAGACATTTCTATTCAAACTACTAATCCGATTTCTTGTAGGGTTCCATTTTGTGTTTACGATTTTTAAAGTAGGAAAATTTGGAATTGGTGCTTAAAAAGAACAAGTGTCTTTCATGTTTGGTGCTTTTGCACATTGTGTTAATGTCAAGAGCGTTGTGTGAGTATCCTCTCCCCTTATGCCTCATGCTATCTTGGGTGCAAGAGAAACACATAAAAATATTTTAGTGGGCCTACCTTTGAGACACATCCTAATAGGAACTCATTGGGAATGACACAAAGCACATTTTTTTGGGTGAGCTATATCAACGGGTGTCAAAATGAAAGTAAGTAGCACTTATCCGACAAAGTACACAATGCATGTCAAGGTTGTTGGTGGATGTATAGGCCCCAATCCCTTGACTAGAGGCTTCAGTGTCTCATATTTGATATTATACCAGTGGTGTTCATTGAGTCATTAGAAACTTCTTGTTTATAGAGACCAAGACATGCTTTTTCATCTATTAGTGTGGTGCAAGGGATATGGATCATACCCTGAAGCTACATACCACATCTATCCATGGTTGAGGTGTAAGGTGTCTTGCTATATTTAACACTCTTTCAAGGCTAGGGGTATCAAGGGGTTCCATGATCTTGGTATACCCTATTCACCCACTCCTTGGATGAAAATTTAAAATCACCCCTAAAAAGGTGAAGTATGCCCACATTGGTAGATAAACCCTATTTTACCTTAAGTTGTGCTTGTCTTCATTGCTTGTGAGCCATGCCAAGCATGTTTTATGGAAGAAAAATTACAAAAATACTTGATTACCAACAAGTCCAAGAGTCAAAAATAGCCAAATCTATTTTCCAAGTGTTTTTTGTGTTTTTATGATCAAATTTAAACTTTCCAAAAGTAGAAAAAGACATAGAAAACATCAAATTAGGTCCAAAAGATTGCACACCATAATTTTCAAGACTGGACACTGCAATTGAAAGATAGCACACCACAATCATCTGAAACCTAGAAAACCAAAAACTCCCATTTTCCTGTGCACCATAATTGATTGATCTTGCACTGGAATTAATTGGCTTTTTACACCCCATTTGTGGCTTGGAACATCACAATTTTTAGGATCAATTTTTTATGGAAATAGTTATACAATCAGATTTCAGCTTCCTTACAGCCTATAATTGTGCACTCAGATTAGAGACTTGTTAGGTTCAGTCAATTTATCCATAGCATTTCATTATTCATCTTAGGTCACCTTGCATAGTTCTAGTTTGCATGAATTAAATACTAGAATCATTGCATCATAATCTTGGAGTCTTGATATTAGAAGGCTTATCACACTATTAGGTAGACCATTAATCTCATTTCTATGTGTCTTGAACTTATCACGCCCCTTGTCAATTTTATCTCTAGGTTGGGCCTACAACTCATGTGTCTAGTTTAGGTTCACCTTTGGTCAATCATCATCATCATCAACTTGGTCTATCTTCTTGAGGTCTTGACATTTAGCATTGTCTCTTTGGTCCATCATAGTTTTCTTAGGATCCTTTCCTTTAGTTCAAGATTTCATATCCATCTCAAGCATAGTTATAATCTCATTGTCACTCTTGCATGTCAAAAACTAGGTCATAACTTGTATTGTCATCCTTATAGTCTAAAAATCAAAAAAAGCATAGCATAGCATCATTACCATCCTTCATTTTCATCCTTAGTTTGCATCTTCATCTTAGTTGCATACATACCAAGAGTCTCATCATCCAATAGTCACAAGTCTTATATGGTCTTGACTAGAGCACAAAGGAAACAAAGAGAAATGGATTCCTCATATTATCCCTATTTTAACCCAACTAGAAATATGAACTTTGGGTCAAACTCAAACACACCTCAAATGAAACAAGGTGAAATGCCAAGCCCATTTGAAAAATTCACATTGAAATGCGTCAACCAATGTTTAACACCTGAAGAGATTGAAGCAACTTCTCAAAATCCTAGGTTAGTCCGAGTTGTAGAGGAGCTAGTCAATGCAAATCCTGATAAGTTCTTTCTCACACTTGCTAAAAATGGTGCTAAACTTCCCTTTTTTTTTGACACTTCTAACATTGTAGAGGGAACATCACAAACAAAAATGCAATGTCTTGGTCAAAACATGTTTTCACAAGGTCAATCATTCTCACAACAAATGCATACTAGTTTTCCTTTTTGGGGAGCAACATACAATGTGAACACTACACACACCCCCTCCACTCCAACATCTGGCACCAAAAGTTCACATGCAACATCACAAGGGCCAACTCCAATATTTAGTGTGGGAATTACTTTTCCAAACCCATTTAACACCCAAAAAACCACACCATCAACCCACCAAAATCCCCCACGCAAGACAAGAAGGGTCCATATTGCCACATCAAGAGTACCAACCCAAATGACTAATACTACACCAAATGTTGACATGTATTTTCAGTCAAACGTGAACACCAACCAACCTCCATACCAACAACATGTCACTCCAAACACCAACTTTACACCCCAATTTCAACATACCAACCAAGGTCCCTCACATCAACATGTCACACCATAATGCCAAAACACCAACCAAGGTCCATCAAAACAACATGTCACTCCAAGCACTAAATTCATACCACAACATCAAACCAATACCAATACCATACCATGTTCACATCTCACTACCAATAAGGAAATCAAAATCCTTTGCAACAAAGTGTTGATCTGAATCCAACATACACATCTAACCAAAACTTGTCATATGACACTCACCATACCAACACCAACCCTCACATACAAGGTCAATCAAACACGCAGGGTCAACCCTCCATGGAAAATGTGATGTAACGAATGGGTGCAATGCAACAAAAAATGACAAACATGCAATTTACTACAACAAAGAAGACATACCCAATGGAGGAATTATGTCCTTATCCATTTGATATGAGTCTATATATACCACCTTTCCCATTACACTTCAATGCACCAAGATTTAACAAGTATAAGGGGAAAGGAAATCTAGTGGAGCACATAAGAGAGTTTAACATCGCATGCATGGACATTATCTATGAGCCTACGCACTTGATGATATTATTTCCTTGTATCCTTTTTGCATAGGCTCTAGAATGGTTCACACACCTTCCTCCCAGGATACATACATGGAATGAACTAGAAGACAAGTTTATTACACACTTTTCCTACAATATTGATGGTGATATGACCCTAGCAAAATTGTACACAACCAAACAAAAAGAAGGGGAGACATAATTTTATCAAATATGGTTGAGAATGTCTAGAAAATGTCCTTGTCACATACCAAATAAATAGTTGGTTCCCATTTTTATAGGAAACCTCAACATGAAACTAATGATTCAACATGAAATTTAGTGTTGTACCACATTTTAGGATGCCATTGAGAAATTTTTCTTCATTGAGAAATCCCTTGTGGTGAAAGGATTAGTCAAAATATCCAAGGAAAACCAAAATACTCCTAGTGACAAAGGGAAATTATGGTCGAGAAACAAGAATGTCACCAATGATGGTGTGGTTGATGCCAAAGTGATTAACCAAGTTCACCCCACCATTCACCTTAAGGGTCCTTCTACACAAAATAATCCAACACCAATTCAAGATCAAGTAACAAATGATGTCCAAAACAATCAACAATGTAGAGTTCCCCCACAAGCTAAACAAACATACACAACTAAGATGTTCTTGAAGAAACTCCTACAATCCAATATCATTAAACTTCTAGAAATTAAACCATATGAGCATAGATTGGTCAAACCAAATTGGTGGAATGAAATATTGTGTGTACCATCATGGAAAATGATATAAAAAATCGCTGTGTTGGACACTTAAGAACCATATCCAAGACCTTATTGAAAAATAGGACATATGAGTGGATAATTCACAAGGTAAAAAAAATGTTGACTATACCATATTCAAGACTCCCTTACAAGACCATAGAAAAGGAAAAGCCTTCAGTTCAGGGAACAATACCAATAACCATGCCAAGTATACCAATACCCCACATGACTATACCATCCATCACATTTGGGCCTTTGATGACCATGTTGCTACCATTACCGTCAACAACCAAATGAATTGTCACCACTTGTAGAGCTAAAGTTACCTTGCAAGGAGCCACTTCCAATCCACCACCGAAAATACAATATAACCTCCTAAACGATTTAGGAAAGACTCCTACTCAAATATCAATTCTTGAGTTTCTCTACAAATCTCCTAAGCATAGGGCCATTCTAGACAAAGCTTTGCAAGAGACATCCATGCCCACTAACCTAAATGTTAACCAATTTTAGGCCATGGTAGGATACTTAGCCACTTCTCATCATGCCATATTTTCTAGGAAAGATCTTTCAACACAAAAAAAACCATAATGATCCATTGCACCTTGAAGTTTACATTAATAAACAAAAATTTGATGAGTCTTGGTAGACAGTGGAGCAGGTCTGAATATATCCACTTTTAAATTGGTCACAACATTGGGATTCTTTCAAGCTTGTATAGATGAATCTAAGAAAATCATTATCAAAGATTATAATGACATTGAACACTCATGCAAGGGTATAATTATGCTCCCTATAAGAGTTAGGCCTGCCATTCAGAACACAATATTCCAAGTCTTGGATTTGGACATACCATAGAATATTCTTCTTGGTCACCCATGGATCGATTCCATTAGGGTCATTCCCTGCACATACCATTAATGCCTCAAGTTTCCCCATAACGACATCAAAATCACTATACCAAGCGATCCCAACCCCTTCCAATATTGGAACAATTTGAAAGGGACCACCGAACACCAAGTTCCCATTAATTGAGAAGCCTCAACATCCACCTCATCACATTATATTGATCCATCCTCTCCATTCAAATCATCCACTCCATCCACTGAACCTTCTGAACATAAGGTCCAGACCCATGATAGGGGATGCGACGAATACATTTATATCTTGTTTTGTGTTTGAAAGCTGCCCATATCTCTAAAATATTACAACAAATCTCATCCTCAAAAGAAGAAGTCAAAATATTATCCATAATCTCCCACCACATTCACTAAATGGGGTGAGTTGAGCGAAGAGTCTATAAGTAAGGAAATTTCTACATGTCTTTACAAAGATGAATACACTAAGCCTAAGCAATTACTAGTTGAATGATATTCAAAAGGATTCAAGATCATGAAGCAACAAGGTTATGATCGATAGAGTGGTCTTGGCTTGAACAAACATGGAATGAAAAAACTAATATAGCCTCCTTGGTTACTAAAGAATATTGGGTTAGGGTATGTGTCATCGACAGTGAGTCATCTTAGTATTAAGCTACCCTTGAGTGAAAATATGGACTCTTCAAATGAAATCAAGATATTTGTGCAATACCATATTGAAATTGGCTCCAATGAATGAGAGTGGGATTCCTACACCTCTAGTGACTATGATTTAGCCGATATTTTCATTGAACTTGACCTATGTTCATCCGAACCTAAACTTGTGATTGGTCATGCTTAGATTGAAACCTTTTGGGATCCTGATGATACCTCTGTCTTTACCATATCTACCTATTGATTGAGCCTTAATGATACCAATGATGGCTAACCCCTCATTTACCCACAACTAATAGATTGGTATCAACAAGAACCACCAAGGTTAGACACATTTGAGAAAAATGAAGCAATAGCTAACTTCATGGGAATTCGAGAAGGGATACCAAGTGGAGATCATAAAGTTGGTTTTATTATAGATCTTAATAAAAAAACATATTTTGGAGATTCTATCCCACCCTCTAGTCACATAAATGAGAAAAATAAAAAGAAGAGGTCTCTAGGTGAAAAACCCAAAGGCACCTTTAGACCAGGAAAAAGTAAAAATAAAGGATGTATCTAAAGGTGAAAACCTCTCCGATGCACCTAAGGATGGAGAGTTGGATAGTATCCCCATAAATCAAGGGCAATCACCATTTCTCATGGAAAAGTAAGAAGAAGCCAATCATGGTACAAAATACAATCCTAGAATCATTCACTCTACAACATCTTTGACCACCAAAGAAAAACTACAGTTTATCAGTTTCTTCTCACAGAGACAAATCAATTTCATGTGGCCATATGCCAATATGAAAGGGTTGGAAATCAAACTTGTTCTACATCATTTTTAATTGGTTCCAAATGCTAAACACGTTAAATAGAAGCTAAGAAAAATGCATCCGCAGATTGCACTCTTAATCATTTGAAGCAGATTTGAAGAAGCTTTTGGATGTTGGTTTCATTCGTCTTATAGATTATGTGGAATGGATATCCAATCTTGTTCCCATTACCAAACTAACTAGTGGTATTAGGGTATGAATATACTTCAAATATCTAAAAAAATATTTCCCTAAAGATGACCTCCCATTTCCTAATATTGACATCATAGTAGAACTTGCAATGGGATATAAGATGTTATCGCTTATGGACTATTTTTTAGGATACAATTAGATTCAAATTTCCCCTGAGGATCAACATAAAACAATGTTCAACTATGCTTGGGGTACCTTTTTCCAGAATGTTATGCCATTTGGTCTTAAGAATGCCAAAGAAACGTACCATAGGGCTATGAATACTATCTTTCATGATTGTATGCATACCTTTATGGAATATTATGTCGATGACTTGCTAGAATCAAGAGATATCCATCTAGTAGTGTTGGACAACATTTTTAAGAGGTTGGAAGAATATAAAGTGAGGTTGAATCCAAAGAAGTGTTTTTTTGGGGTCCAATTAGGCAAAATCCTAGGATATATTGTCTCTCAAAGAGGTATTGAATTTGATCTTGCAAAAGTGAAAGCTATCATGGAAATGCCTCCACCAACAAACATAAGTTAGTTACACACTCTAAAAGGATGATTGAAGTCCATTCAAAGATTCATTTCTCAATTTTACTAGATAAGTGTCATCCATTTCAACATTTGTTATGCAAAGGAGTCCCATTCAGATAGACCAGACATTTTTAGGAAGCATTCCAAAAAATAAAAGATTATCTATTGACTCCTCCATTACTTATGCATCCAATTGATGGTAGACACCTAATATTATATATGTCAACAACCACATCAGCATTGGGGAAATTTCTAGCACAAAATAACAATGATGGTAGGGAATGAGCCATCTATTATACTAGTCACACTCTTGTAGGGTATGATCTTAATTACAATCCTATTGAGAAAGCATGCCTTGCAATTTTTTTCACCAAACAAAAATATTAGACATTATATGTTGATCCATCAAACAAAATTGTTAGCTAAGATTAATCCTTTGAAATATCTACTTAGCAGAGTAACTTTGATAGGTTGGCTAGAAAAGTGGGTTATGATCTTGATTAAATATGATAGAGTATGTTGACCGTAAGAAAGGACAAGTAATACCTAACCACTTGTAGATGCACCAGTAATAGCGAATGATCCTCTAGTATTAGACTTTCCTAACAAATCTATCTTCACAATAGAGACATCTACAACATGGAAATTGTATTTTGATGGATCTTATAAAATTCATGGTTCAGGAGTTGATATCCTCTTTGTTACAGCTCAAGGGAATTTAATACCAAAATCATACAAAATATAATTTCCTTGCACAAACAATATGGATGAGTATGAAGCATTTCTAATACCTGACTATGAATGACTATCAAATGGAAAAGCAAGAATCTCCAAGTCTATGGTGACTCTCTATTGGTCATCCATCAGGTTAATGATGACTATGATACAAAAGATGAAAAGCTCACACCTTACATGTGCATGGTTGATAGTTTTAAGCTATACTTTGATGTCATCACTTTTGAAAAAATCCCAAGAATCTAGTTAAAAGCATCAGATGCAATGACAACTATTAGATCTCTTTTGGATATACCTAATAATGTGTTGCAATATGTGTTCTTGGTGGAACAATTGTTGATCCCCACATTTAATGTCACCGAAACTGAACTCGTGTGTGAACTTGTTGGTCTTGATTCACCTTGGTACAAATACTTTTATGACTACTTACATGACCAAATTATCCCTCATGACTTGTCCTCTAACCAACGTAAGAACTTTAGCTAACGACTTTACAAGAGGTGCACAACAGTACATGCGAAGCTCACTTTGTTGTTCCTACCTTAGCTAAGAAGCTTATGTGAATGGGATATTAGTGGCCCTCTCTGGAATGTGATGCCTATCACTTTTTCAAAAGATGTCACCAGTGTTAGATATATGGAGATATAATCCACACACTTGCTTAGGATCTCCATCTAGTTACTTGACCATGGCCGCTTTCTCAGTGGGACTCAACCTCATGGGAAAGATCCATCCTACCTCCACCAATGGTAAAAAATTCATCCTTATTGTAATTGAATATTTTACTAAATGGATCGAAGCTCTTCTAGTGACCTATATCACTAGTAAAAATTATCCAAGTTCATCCTTAATTATATCATATTTTTGTATGGTTTTCCCTAATCCATCATCAAAGATAATGGTAATCCCTTCAAAAATAAGGATTTCCATTAATTTTGTGAGATATTCCACATCCAACATCATTTCACCACTCCATATTACCCCCAGGGAAATGGTCAAGCTAAGGCATCTAATAAAACTATACTCAAAATTCTAAAAAAGATTCTCAATGATGCTAGTCGTGATTGGCACATCCAACTTAAGCTTGCATTGTGTGCCTATCACACTAGCATTCATACTCCCATAGGAGCCACTCCATATTCCCTCATTTTTTGATCTAAAGACATTCTTCCCTTTGAGGTCGAGTTACCATCTTTAAGATTATCTATGCAATAGTTTATTGATGACAGAGAATATCATATATCTCGTTTGCATGAGCTCGAGTTGTTGGATGAGAAGTGAAAAAATGCATTGGTCCATCTACAAGAACATCATAACCATATTTTTCATAACTACAATAAGAAAGTTCGAGTTAGGAATTTTGACATTGGTGACCTAGTCATGAAAGAAAATTTGAAGAATCAAATAGAGAGAGAAACCAAGAAAATTTGATCCTAATTGGTTGGGTCCCTATATCATAACAAAAAAATATAGGTTTATTTCCTATCAAATTTCTACTTCTGAAGGTGAACCACTATCATAAACTATAAACAGTATGAACCTTCACAAGTACTATACTTAGCTTTCAAAAAATCCCATCAAACTTCAAAACAAAAAAAAGTTACCCTAATGAAAACCTAGAAAACAGGCATCTTGGAAACATCAAAAAGATAGAAAAATCAAAAAAAAAAGAGAGAAGAAAAGAAAAAGAAAATAGTAAAGAGAAATAATCCATCCAATAGTGAAAACTACTTCGATGAAACCTTGGATAAGTACCATGGTGAAAACCTGGTAAAAAGACACCATGTGTAGTCAATCTTTGCTCCATCCTTTACTATCATTCTATTTGGTTTTTATCACTTTCACCCATTCTTTGCACATATCATTATGTCCATGGTAAATCTTAGTTATCCTTCTTGTGGCCTGAGACTCATTGATATTTAGCACACTTTTCCTTTCATATCCATCCATAACAGTTTCATCCCTCCCCTTGCCAATAATAAGTTGGACCTATACCTGACTAGGGGAAATTCCTAGACTTAGGTTTCATATGGGATCTTGGACATGGTCACAACATTCAAAATTTCAAAATCCAAAAGAAAATTGGAAAGCAAACGTCAAAAAAATATAAAAATATTGAAAAATATCAAACTCCAAAAAAAATCGAAAAAGATCAAAATCGAAAAAAATCAAAATGTCAAAATCCAAAAAAATAGAAAATGTAAAAATCCATAAAAATCATGAAACATCAAAAAGACAAAAAAATAAAATAGTGTCTAAAAACAAAAATAGAGTCATTGTCAGTCTAAGCAATTGAACTATGTTTCCTCTATGACTTTGCGTAGGCAAGGCCATCATTGATGAGCCCCAGAGGCACTATTTTAGTCCTTTAGGTTTTTTTTGGATTGCATAAGTCATGATTCACCTGTCATAATAAACTGTCCATGGTCAAAGTTAAGGTTGAACTACAATTTCTTTGCTTGTATAACGCAGGGAAGGCCATCATCAATGAGCCCTTGAGGCACTAGGCCAGTCCTTTAGGGTTTTTCATAACATGATCTAAATTCATCATTGTCTACATCTCATATTAAATTGTCCCTTGCTAAGGTCAATATTTTGAGTAGACACAAACAACAATCAACCAAGAGAATAGAGCTTATCAAAATATCGAAACAAGGAAATTGTCAAGCAAGTATTCAACTATCATAGGTTAATTAACCAAACAATCAAGTGGTCAAACAATCAAACATTCTTATACATGAGGTCACATTGTCCAAACAAGAGCAAATTCATCATTGCTCTTATATGATGTGCTTCATTCCTAAAATCAGACTTAGTCAATAAATCCTATCTGTAGACACGTAAAATATACCGATTGACATTGTGCATCTGATCCCGACGACTAGCATCATTTCATCCTGAATCATCTCTCGATCTAACCATTTAATCAAATCTCTTTGTCTAATTAAACTCATCAATATTCCTCTCTTAATTGAATAAATCATTTTATCTAATTAAGTCAGCTCTTTTGTTAATTAAATCAATCCATCTGATCTAATTATCCCTATTTAATTAAATAATTAATTTTATTTGATTAAATCTCTAAAGTCTATCCATTAAATTAAATAAATTAAAACCTTGTTTGATTTGTTATTTAATTAATCTCTTATCATATTCCTCCCTTATTTGATTTAAATAAATCTATAAATTTGAGTCAAATAGGTCACATCATCTAACATATCCTATTAAATTAATTAACTCTTGATTAATTTAATCTCTTATCATGTCCCATGCTCTAGATTTTGCAAGTTGCACATGAAAATATATTTAATTCATTTATTAAATCTCTATTTTCCTCACAAGGCATCTTTTGGAATATTCTCCAAATTTGAATTCAAAAATTCCAAGTCAACATGTACATCCAACAAGGCAATAACTTCATCTTACATGTCCTTTGTCTTGAGCCAAGTGGAATTTATTGCAATTTCCCTTCCCTCTTGTAAGTCATCTCAACAAATTTTAAATTCAAAAATATGCATTTATTGGCACAATCCCCAAATCTTGCACATCCTCCATCCATTCATAGATTGACAAGTGGTATCATGCCATTGGATGAATGTTAGTCCCACATTGCTCAAATTTGGACATTCATCCATCTTGTCATTCTATAAATAAAGAGCTCATATCCTCGTTTGATCATCCACAAATTATGCAAAGTTATTATGCTAAAATATTTAGCCATTTCCATCCATCACCATTGAGTTCTTAGCTAGGTTTTTGCAGATTTTGGCTTGGAGCTCTCATCCTTCACCATCAAAGTGGATCAATCATCATCAATATATCAAACTTGCATCTTAGGAATTGGGAAAGGGAAAAATTTCACATCAAATTAGCACCAATTCCCCCATGAGATCATGTGTTTTCTTTTCTAATTAGGATTGCATCTATATTTTCTTGTTTTATTGTGTTCTTCCTTGTTTTATTTCCTAATTTGAATTTTGCAAATGGATTTCATGAGGAATCCTTGTTTTAGCTTGCAATCTCTTGTTTAACTTGTTTATTCTTGTTGTTTTGCAGGTACTAGGATTGGGGTTCACACACTATCAAACTATCTTATATAGACTATTACAGCCTTGAAATCAGATCCAATCTTTCATTGCTCTTATGCGAGGTGTACCATTCCTGAAACTAGACACCATCACTATCATAAATTTGCTCAAACAAAAAAATCATTGACAACCAATCTAAATGGTTGTTGACTCTATTGGTTCAATTTTTTAATCTTTTTTTGTTGATTTATCTTTGGTCATGTTACTATGCCACTCGAGGATGTCCTAAGAAGGATTTAGAGTCCAGTGATGATGGATCATGACCTATTTTCTCTTTGATTTATGGTTGTGGTTTGTCTTGGTAGCATGATTGGGGAAATGTGGTTTCTTGTATGTGTTTGAATTTTCCATTTGGCATAATCAAAACATCCTATGCAAGCTAAAGCTCAAATAAAATTATTTTTTGCATTAGGATCAACATACTTTGTGATTATTTCCTCACATGTTCCAACAAAGTTCTATTGTTTGTAGTCTATGTCACGACATTCCTTTTTTGTCACATGTCTATTTTTCACAAGGGATAACATATTACACCTTGTTCTATGTTATATCTTGGTGTTTTTCATCCATTTCCATAATAAGTTCTATGATGATAATTATGCAATCAAATAAATCTTGATCATTTATTATTAGCAATATCTCTTGATAGCAAGTCCCAATTCATCCACTATTTATTTTCACACTAACATCTCTTCTCTCTATCCCTCATAATAATACTGATGGTGTACTATGACACACAAAAATAAATGAATTAGTAGTACCATCCTACATCCACAATCACGTTAGGACATCATAAGTATCGTTATCACATACATGTTAAATCATCCATATTGCATCAAAAAATACAAAAAAATATCCATAGCATTGCATCACATAGAATCATCATCCATATAAACACCACATACAAAACATGTCATAAGTAATATAGATATCCATCCATACATCATAACATACATAAGCATAGGAAGTAATCATGTACATTCATCTATATGGCATAAGAATGTATAAACATAAAACAATACATCACATATCCATAATATTGCATCATATCATGATCCACATCATATAGGAGCATCACATAAACATAAAATGCATAATCAAAGTATCACATTGTAAATCCATAACATAGAGACATGTACATATAATTTTTAAACATCATATAGTCACCACCAAAAATCATGCATCCCGTATACATAGAAAAAATGGTGTCATAGTATAATATCATGATGTATCTCAAAAATGGAGCTTGTAGGATCGATGAAAAATATTTGTCTAAATGCATATAGAAAAAGAAAGCATTTGAAAATAGGCCTAACCTATGTTTCCCTCATCCTATGGTCTTGATGGTGTCTTTCTATCATCTCATTACGGGATCAAGAAGTCCTATCATAAGGTCTTGACCTCAGTCATTGCCATGATACACCACCACTACTCTATGTCTTCCCAAAATGAGCTTTACTCTAACCTCGACTCTTTGTATAACTAGGAACCCCCTATGGTGCAGGTACTACCTCCTCATAGTATTTGCAATAGTACTTCAAAACCCTTCCTGTCTGATATAGCTCTCTGGCCATATCCGCAGTGGGTCTACTAAAATTAGTAATGAAGTCTATGCATCACCTATCTAACCTCTAAGCCTATATAACTTCTTGATCCCTCTCGGGTATCAAGGCCTACACCTATGCCTATAAGGTAGGTATCTAAGCTACCTACACTTGTAATGCCTATACCTACATCCATAGAGCCTAGATATGTGCCTGTAGCCCCTATCCAACATCCTTGACCTCCTCTTCCATAACATCCATAATGACCTCCTTGATTGGGACATCATGCATTCCCTCTCTCATGATCACTATGTCCCTAGCAACCTCCTCCACAATAGCCTCATCCTCTCTAGCAATATCCTCCTCC
This sequence comes from Sequoia sempervirens, assembly GCA_007258455.2. Lineage (NCBI taxonomy): Eukaryota > Viridiplantae > Streptophyta > Pinopsida > Cupressales > Cupressaceae > Sequoia > Sequoia sempervirens. Next base: position 731,650,712 of record VDFB02271358.1, on the reverse strand, counting down.
TCAACCTCCTCTAAAATGAACTCCCTGACCACAACCTCCTTTCCTACATCTCTCAATATCTCCTCCACCCTAACCTCCTCCATCTCCACCTCCATCTTCTATCCCTCCTCTTGTATGGGTGGCATCTGTTGGACTGCTCTCTGCACTACTCTTGGAGGTACTCCTACTCTTTCCCATCAACTTCATCCTCTATCCCTTTAGCTTCTACCGCCTCTACCTCTATTGAAATTTCCCCCATCACTGTCATCTCCATCATTGACTCCATCATCTCCTCTATCTCTAGCTCAGCCTCACAACTTGCCTTGCCATGCTCTTCACATCCTCTCTATAGGCATTGGCTGATCTAGATCACTAAATGGTGTGGGCTTGTGTGCCACCCACCATGTATCATACTCGATGATCATTCCCACATCATCCATATCTGTCATTGCTCCCCATTGGAATGGATATAATCATGCTATCTCCTACAGTGCTACTTAGACATTGATCATTGGTCCCCACTGTGTGACCTCCTGAGTTGACCTTGCAAACTCTTCAACTCCTGTTGGCACTACCTATCTGTCACCAAAATTTCTCAACACCCTCTTAGGTAGGTGCCTCACTATAATGTGTTGGGTCTGAATAGTCCACTCGATCAGGTACCTAGTATGCTCATAGTATGGTAGGTTCTTTCCATCATCTTCCCAATTGGGGAAATCCCTATATGGCCTCCATGTGAAACCATCCATCAGGGCGATAAAACGTCTCTAGTAGCCAACATCTCCAACCCTAGTCAATGTAACTACCCCTCCATAAATATAAACATAAGGTAGTCTTGGACCTAAATACGTATACACAGGAGGATGGAACACTACAATATGCTCCAAATCCCATACCATCAGTAATGTCATCCCGTACCTAATGATCTAACCATCCCTATACGCTACAACATGTATTTGGAAATATAACATAGCCAATAAGTAAGGTCCCCAAGCATAGACCGTCACCTCCTGGATTATACCCTCCAACATCTCTCCCCACCCCATTGGAAAGCCATGTCCATGTATGTCTGGACAAACCACCCCTCCAATCATTGTGCATAGTACCACCACAAGCCTATGGTACCTATCAACTAGAGTATCCCATTAGATCTCGTAGTCCTCTACTCCTAGCTCTAATAGGGATTCAGTCTTGAACACTCATCAAATGACCACTAATCCCCACCCAATGTCATAGACAACCCTCTTGCCATGGATGAGAAGTCTCAAAATCTTCCATACGACCTCTAGGGTCACAGTAGCCTCTCTTGTCGACAAATGAAAGGAACTCATCTTAGAGTGCCATCACTTTGCATGCGTTGTTATAAGGCCCCTATTCGCCTGCACCATAGGCATAAATGTCACATGATACAATCCCAATGTAGCCAAGGTATCTCACTCCGCTACCACAAGATGATCTCTCAAAGCAAAGGATTTTTATTGGATTTTGCTCATGTAAATATGATCTAGTCTCAACTACATCCATCAAAAATCATGTCATGACAATCATAGCGTCTCAATTAACCTATTTAAACTATTGCATATTCAAAAAATTTCTAAAAATTTCTTAAATTAATTTTCCAATCAAATGGATCATTCTATCATTCATATGCGTTGCACTATCAATTGTGTTACCAATTTTCAAATGCATCGTTTTATCATGCAAATGTGTTGCACAATGGTAGTTACATCATTCTCACCTTCACTTGTGTCGCACCACAATGGTTGTGGTTCAGTTTATAGTTTTGAGTTTATTTTCACCTATTGCTTGTCCTAAAAAAATGTGTCACATCACAACAGTTGTGGTAAATGGAATAAAAGTTATGGTGTTGAAATTTCACTACATATTTTTTCCCTTCTTTGAGCCCTAAATCTAGCCTAAAAATGACAAAATCACAAAGAAAGGGGTGAATACATATTTCCATTCATGATCCCTCCTTACATGCTTGTGTTCATACTCGGTATCTATGGTGTGTAGCAACTAGAACAGGTCACATTTTAGTAGCAACTTCGCATCAAATCCCAAACCAGAGCTAGCAAGAATGCACAAATGACTTATTTTCACCCTGCTAGGGTATATTTATCACCTAATTTGACCTAATGGGCCCTTACCTTCACAACTAGTCATGCCAACTTTTTACTTTGAACCCAAATATCAAGTCCTAGATCACCTTTTAAGCCTAATTTTTCATCCCCAATGCATTTGTTCCTATCAAATTAGCTTATCAGTAAATTTTTCAAATTTTTTAGAAATTTTCAAAAATTTGTCAATTTTCCTGAGGGGGCATAATCCTACCCTGCATCCATTGGGGCATATCATGGGATAATTTAACACAATTCTCAAAATTACATTATGTCAAAGAGGGGAAAATTTTAGACACTAAAAAATATCCCGAGCCTGCAAGCAAATTTCTATCACTGATTCGTCATCTTCCTAAATGATGTGTACTTATCACCAAACAACAGTTTCAAGAGGAAAAATGGGACTCATTCATCCATGGGTGAATGGATCTTTTGTCAAGGATTTGAGACAACTTTTAGGAGCCTTTGATATTGTTCAACAATTTCTGCTTGATCTAGGTTTTAGTGTTGAAAAGCTGGAAATCGGATCTATAGGTGAGTTTCTGTGATTTGACAACATTGAAATATTTTGTAACATTGACAACTTTTCCAATATTTCTCTTCAAGAGGTCTTAAATCCTTCACCAACCTAAATCTCTACAAAACAAACATAAGAGGGAAAAATTGTTTGTATTTGGTGGGTGGGGGTTTTCGTTAGTCAAATCCCATTTGGGTAATTAAACCTTGAATTGAAATAAATCATGAAAGGAATGATGAATGAACAATGAATGAACAATGTAATGTTGCAACTCACCAAACCCTTGAATAAACCTTAGGTTTTTTGAAATTTTTATCTTGAGATTGCATGAAATGGATTCAATGGATGTGGATCTTGATACTTGAAATGATGCTTGAATGCTTGACTTGAATCTTGAAACCTACATCACAATGTTGGCTCCAAAAATTTGCATGATGCAAGAAAAATTTGATATGATGATTGGATCTTTGATTTATGCAATAAATATTTTATATATCTACTCTTAAATTATGTTTATTATAGACTTTAGCTTTTGTGAAAGTTCTCTCAATTGTGCTCTTGAATTTCTCTTAAAATTCTCTAGGTGAAACTTAGAAAATAACCTTGTATTTATAAGCATGTATCCCTAATTTCCTAAAATTAAAACATTACAATTCAAAATTGAAATATGGATTTTGGAACCTTAAAATACCACCAAAAAAATATTTTCAATTTAGGTTCAAAGGCCCAGTGAGGACCCATTTTCCCATGGGTGGATCCCAGGTCCCTATTCCTGGAACACACATTGCTGAAGGTAAAGTGTTATGTGTTGGAATTAATTATTGTCGGGATTTCCCTTTGGAAAATGTAATTTATTAGGCTTTTAGATTATTAATAGAGCTTATTAAGGCCTAATTAATTCCATTTTAATTAGGAGGACCCAAACAAAGTGTGGACATGTAAAGGGATACATTTTTCTACACTAGATGTAGCCCCCACTTTAGTGAGAGGATGACCTTATGTCAAACTCACACTAAAGTAGAAAATCAAGAGAGGTATAATTATAAAATTGTGGAAAGATATGATGACAAAGGTCAAGGAGGATGATCAAGCCCCCAAGGTTTAAGATCTCATGGAAAAACCAATAAAGGAACAAGGAGACACATGCAACAATGAAAAGACACTCAATCATACAATGTCAAAGACTCAAAGAAAAAAAAAAGGGGGTGGATCAAGCCTTAGCTATTTTTTCAAAAAAAAAAACATTTGCAAGTGAAACCCACTATCCACTATGCAAACAAAATGTGCTTATACGAGCTAAATGAGAAAGACATCTACAGGATCTTACCATACTAACCATACCAAAGCTATACCTCTGATAACTTTGCTAAGGCACCAAAAAAATATGAACTTCAAGCTTCATAAGGCTAGAAAGCTTAATTATGCTAAACACTATGAACAATATGCAACTAGGATAAGACATGTTCAAAGGGGTTTTTCTTAATTCATGAAGGGTCTCTCCTTGGGAAAAATTGTGCCTAATGTCTCCAAGAGAGGACAAGTCTAGGATAAAAGATTCACAACTTAGGGAATGAAATGTGTAACATCACCACTAAGAGGAATGTAATATGCCAAGAAAGGTCACACTTTTGAAGGACATCAAACCCAATGACACCACCAAGAAGAGGACACATCATGTGAAGTAAGAAGATCACATTAAGAAGTAAAAGATATAGTCAAAAATTTCAAAATGATAATTCCAATGTATTCCCCCACTTTACATAAATTGCTAACACAATGTTGTGAGCAATTACTTTAAAGTAGAAAATGATAAATTCCAAATAATAAAGAAGAAATGAGAGCTTTTTTGGAAATCCCTATGTCAAGCATATGTTTCCAAATGAAGTTGCATCATGAAAAATGGATTTCCCCAAAATAAAATCCCAAAATCACACATAAGGGATCCATGAATTTGGGGTCAGTGTATGTTTTTGCTACAATGTTATTATAGAGATTGAAAAACATCATCATTTCCAAAATACTCATAGAACTGGAGGAATAACACATAGAGAGAAAAAAAAAGAAAATATTCTGGGTCAACATGGAAGAGACCTAAATGTCTTGATGCCTTGCGTCATCCCCAAAAGGAAAACACAAGACAAAAGAAAAGATAAAATATTTACAAACATAGAAGAATGTAGGTACAAATAGAGGAATGAACATAAAGACGTGCCAAATAGAACAATATGGGGGATCACATTATGCACATGCAATCACACAAAGAACATCAAAAAGAAAACAAAGAGAAAAAGAATAGTACAACACATGCAAGTCAACCTATTGGTAGGTCATCCACATCCCAACCTTGTTCAGTATATGTGAAAGGTAGATAACTAGCCAAAGGGACAACGAAAAGCACCTCACTATGACAAGGCTATCTAACTGCTTGCCCCCACTAAGTGCAAGGAAAGAATGAGTTGAGATAAGTAGTGAGAAAGATCTCCTTGCAATGTATAAAATTATTTTCAATGAATGTAAAACATGTAATATTGAGTATGCTATGATCCTACAACTATCACATGACAAGGAGAAAAGTTCATGTAATTTCTATCTAATTATCACTAGTAGAATTTGGCAAATAAATGACTACGTGACTAAAATTTTAGTCATGAAAACTAAAAATGACTAAATTCTACTAACTTTTTTTAGCACAACTATAAATGACTAAATAAATGAGTAAATAAATGACTAATTTGATTGTCGGGTAAAAAACACAACTAAATAATTAGTCACACAAATTAAAATGACTAGATAAATGACTAAATAATTAGTCACTTTAAATTGGTAATTTCCCTCTTCCCCATCATTTAAAAATGTCATTACAATTAAAAGTAATACATAAAATATTTGGAAGATTTGAAACTGTGAATAAAATTCCCACCTTTATCCTTCATAGGGAAGGGTGTCTCCTTGCCACTCCAAGGAGCAAAGACCAACACCACACAAAAATAGATCCGAACATTGAAGGAAAGGTCTCATACAAAACTTGCAGCCTTATTGATATTTTGAATAATAGGGCTCCACACTACTCGACCGTTGGATATTAAATTTCCTATTGACAATAAATTTACAGTGAAAAAATGGTGAGAAAATAAAGGAAGATATGAAGTACCCATGGTAAAAAAAGTTCGTTGATCATTTTCTCACCAACTGTATTTGTAGTTAGCTATATGCCCACCTTCTAAACTAGACCTATTGTGCTTGCATTGTAAGTTACAAAGATTACGGTTGGGTTCTTGTTTTTCCTTAAAGATATCACAATGGTTGCCTCAACACCAGATGACCCTGCTCTATTTGCTTCACATAGGTGTCTCTTTGCTCATAGAAGACATGATTCATTTTGGGATAGTGTTATTAGGAGTGGGTGTGCTTCAAATGCTAATACTGTGGATGAAGTCAGTAGGAGGAAGATAGAAGAAATAGGCAAGCCATTTCCATGGTGATTTCAATATGTGAAATGGGTGTTATTTTCTTTTTGGCTGGGACCTATTTCCCTCTTTTTTATTCTTCTAGTGGTATGAGTGGATAACCTTTAGCAATTTTGGGTTAGTTACAACTATGACCTCAGTTTTACCTTCAAATGAATGTTTGAGTAGTGAGATCATTAGTATCCAATTTTCTTTGAGATGTAACTTCCATTGAAATTGGTGTGTTCCTTGGTAGTAGTAATAACTACCATGTAACCCATTTGGATTTTTGGTTATTTTTTGTTCGTGATTGAGAACAATCTCTTTGTTAGAATGGAAGTGATATTCTTTTGTATCATTTTCTATTAGATTAGCCCCACTTATTCTACTATTCTATAAGCCCTATATTCAATATCATTAACATCAAAGTTCACTAAGCTAGACCATAACTAGCATTGTCTATTCTCTAGTAGTCGTAGCAGGTATCCTCAATTTGTGTATAGATTGGTTGTGTATGTTGAAAACCACATCAATCACATCTTTGGTTTATTTCTAGGTTACAAAGTGATAATGCTACATGAATAAAATTCCAGTAAGAATCATACCTCATTTCCTTTGTGTCATTTTATATTGGATTAACCCACCTATTATACTTTGCTTTAAGACCTATCATTTTTTTTTATTAATGGCCATGTTTCATTGAGCTATGACACAAGTGAGTTGATCTATTCTCTGACAGCTGTGACAATCATTATCAATTTGTAGAAACATTGGTTGTTTGTGTTAAATAATAAATTAAATTGCATTTTGTGCTTATGGCTACTTTGCTAACTAATCCTGCCATGTGACAATAATTTTTCTATTAGAATAAAACCAAGATTCTTTTGTGGAAGGTTTCTTGCAACAATTTAACCAATGTAATCTTATCTTCAAAAAGAAAGAAAAAAAGAGCCAATGAATTGTTTAGAAGCATAAAGGTAGCTCTATATTGTTTTTATGCCCTATGAATGTGTCTTTTAGGGAATCCCCATGAAATAAAAGTTCATAGGTATTGCATGGTGAGGCATTTGATGGCCTAGAAGTAGTTTACTAAAATAAGGGACGAATGTTGGGTTATACTCCACACTATGCATCTTAAGATTTTATGGCTAGAATAGTTACAATTCTTTTGAAAACTTGGAGAGGTCAATCCCTTGGAAGGCTGCATCCTAACATTTTTTTAAGAACTTATTAGTTAATGATGCTGTGTATTTTACAAAGCTGAGATTGATCGTTGTCAACATTGGGATGAATTATAAAGAAAATCATATAGAATTAGTCTCTTTTTCCTGTTGAATAAATCTATGTTAATCCCATTCAAGGATCTAGTGCACCTATTTGGAGGCACATGAAACAAGAAATCAAATATCTAAGTATATTTTAGAAGTCAAATTTTAGCATATGGCTTTCTTTGGGTGGATTAGTTGCAACAAGATCCATATATCCCCATTGATACAAGATCTTCAGTCATAAGGTATCAGATAGCCTAGTCCAAAATTCAATATCAATAACATGCTAATAACATCCAAAGATATTTTTTTACTTCTAATAACATTCGTCATTAGAATTGGGCCATATGTACTTGGAGTATCCCCTACAATAGGATTCCAGATAATAAACTTGCGACAACACTTAGAAGCAGACATTTACATTATTTGCTCTGCTTGATATCTTGCTTGGGTGGACAAAGGAGCTTAGATCACAGAGGCTCTTAAACCTAAATTGGTTTTGCATACCTTCTTGATAAAGTTTCTTTGTGCCTTATATTTTGTTTTATTTTGTTATTTTTGATGATAGATAAGTATTATTGTGTAGTTTGTAATTTTTGTTGTTTTTTGCTATTATTGTTTAAGTAGCTTGGATCTCTTTCATAAGCTCTAGATTATGTTTGAAAAAAAAAAATTGAGATTATGGTCTTTTAGTTAAATCCTTAGGTTCTAGTTGATTTCAAATTTAGTTCTTTTTAGCTCACACTCTAGTGTTTATTTCAACACACATATTAACAGATTTACTCGTAGTAGTAGATGTTGGTATTCAAATTCAAACCTTTCTATCCATATTTTGAATCTAAAACTTTAAACTTTATATTTTTGAGCCATAAAAGTAGGTTTTTGTTGGCAACCAATTTTTCATTACAACATGAGAATAGACATTTGTTTGCATTGAATTTGAATGGAATCATGAGGTTTGGGAAAGTATGATAGCTGGAGGTGATTTTAGTACATAAAATTTAGTAAGGAGAAAGATTCTTCTATGCCACCAAGGAGTGCATGAAATGATGAATAACAAAAAGCACTTGTTTGAATGAGTAGTGGTAGTTCTTTAGCCCCTCTAAGATATTTTCATGCAAGAAGATTTAGTAAACTACTCCAAGACATTAGTTGAGATTATCAAGGAGTTTCAATGAGAGAAATCAACATGTTTGTCCCTTCTACACCTACAAGAAGGTGAAGCCAATTGAAGCATTGAAGCAATAGTTGTACTCCTTGTTCTCCTTTTGAAGACATATTCCTTGTTTCTCTCACACAATCAATTACTTTTCTCTTATATCTTGTTGTAATTAGGCAGAAGATGGGGAGCGACTGGACTTTTGGTATCAATTTCTACATATCGAATTTATAACACATGCATGAGCCTTCACAATTAATAAAAGAACTGATTATTTCCTTTCTCTTGTATGGTTCCATTGTGTTTTCTTAAAGAATTGTAGGTTTCTCTTGTCGATATCATGATTTACTTTCATAGCTACACCTTTCTCCTCCTAACCTTTGTGACAATATTCCATGAGTTTGTGTGAATGCAGGTCAGATCCTTGAAGTTGTTTTATGCTTGATAAGCAAGTCTAGGGCTTCTCCTATTATTGGTGTATCACCTTTTTTGTACTTTCATTCACTTCTCCTTCCTTTTCCATGATGTGAACCTTTTTAGATTATTGAGTAGTGTTTTTTTAGTAGTTTTATAGGTAGAATATGGACATCTTGAAAGAGTAGATCATAAGATAAATTTGGGTTGTCTTTGATACTCATAAATAGTTTGTAAAAAAAATATTTTATCTTGTGTAGGTTGCATTACCATTGGATATTGGAAGATTGTTTGTGGGATATTGGGTTAGCCTTACTTCCTATATATTATGTCTCCTTTCTATATAAGATTAAAAGGGTTGGTGTTTATCCTTTGAATATATGGGTGAATCAAAATCAATATTTATATAATATAGCTAACCATGACTAATTTTTATAACATACATAGAGTTTTTAGGTCTGAAAAAGGTTGATTATGTTTTCTTTTTGGCATTACTTTTATTTCCCTTATTTTTAAATATCTAGATAGGTTCATGTCTACATAACTGAAATAACTCCCAAGAACTTGAGAGGAGAACTCACAAATACAAATCAGGTCAGAGTCTTTAATCTTCCTTATCCTTTTGTTAGTATATAGGTGAGAACATGATTAAAATAGATAGAATTATATTAGTTAAAAGTTAGAAGAAGCATCATTGCACTTCATTATGCTCAAAATAAAGTGCTCCTATTTTAAAATTTGAGTTTCATTATTGACGAGCCTCTAATAGTTATTGATAACTATTGGTATACTAATAGTATACCTTCTTGGAATGTTGGTAACATGAAAAAAAATTGCTATTATAGGTAATAAAATCCATTAAGATACCACTTGACATGTTTTCATAAAATAAAACATCACAATAAGAAGTGAATGTTCTTTATCCAGGTTGAATTCTAGTAAAAATCACAATATATAGGCTTAGTATCATAAATACATCGAAATTGTATTTTTTCATGTGAGGGAACTCAAATTTGGTCCACTTATATCTAGTATGAACGGTCTTTGTAGGACTTATCCCCTATTCTATTTTGGTCTTGGGTCTCTTCTTTATTCTAGAGTCTCCTAGGTGGTTGGTGAGTAGGTTTTTCATTTGGTAATTTCATCATGTTTTGTGGTTAATATGTAGGAAATTAAAAGAGAGTGAAATTATGGGAACCTAATACAAACAAAATGATTCTTATGAGCATAAAAATGTAATGTAGATGATGATATAATTAGGAATTTAATTTTTAATACCAAAAAAATTTGATTATTCTATTGCTGCATTAGTTGTAGTCTTGGGGACCACTCCAATTATAAACATAAATTTATCCATCAACCCTTCTATTGTCAATTATAAAAATATTAAATGACCACAACACCTATTAGCCTATTGTTACTTCTGTGGCTTCACCCATTATGTTGCTCCAATTGACACCTCCAACGTCTTCCAAGTCATTGATTATTTTATGTCCAATGGTTCTATACTAGGGGTAGCTTAATTAGTGATTATGAAAGGTTGTTCGAAGTGATCCTATGCAAAATACCATAAGCTACTTCAAAATGTTATGATCCAACACAAGAGAAAGCTATTAAGGGAGACTTGGCTTTTCCATTGGCATATTTATGATTATATACACAAAATATTTTTTTCCACAATTTCAAAATACACATTTATGATAATATTCACACAATGAGAACTTTGAAAGGTCATAAACCTTGCTCTCAATCTTCCTAGGTCACTCCTCAAGATCTTGTATTAGTATTTGTGGGCACTTTACAATAGCTTATCCATTGATGAGAAGGATCCCCTCATTTGCTAATGGAATAAATTGCCATCTGCTCTGCTTGAATGTGTAATGTGATATAGCATGTTCAATGTCACAAGACACAATTTGAGAGAAGAATTTGAGACTTGATATCCATAGAATCCAACTTCTTGCAACAAATTTCAGAACCAACATCCCAATCAAAGAAACTTAGCTTTAATATGCACCATAACCAATATTTTCCCAAACGAATGGTGGAATTGATCTAAATTTTGGGGGTCCCTTGAATAGAAAACATACACAGATAAAAATTGTTGTGGTGGCCAGAAAGGAGAAAACAAATGGATGATACATGGCTCCATGATAGCTTTTCATCCTTGATACTCTCTTGGAGGAAAATCTTACACAATAACCACATTTCTGAGGAAGCTTAAGTACCATTTTCTAAGACAAGTTTGTGTCTAAATGAAGTTCTTGAATTGCACTCACATTCAAGGAAGGTGCTTTCAAAAATGTTATTGCTAACTGAACACTCATGCTATCTCCTAGTTTTCTTCCAACTAACTAGTTATATGAATGATTATTTCTCATTAAGGAATAAGCATATTTGGAAGTGTATTTTTATCAGATATTATATTTGTAATTTCCACTTGGGATCACAAAATCCTTCACAAAACCTTCTGCACAACCGCCGCAACACTGAACGATGGTTGTTAGGCCTTTGCAGTGATGCGGGGAGCTTGTGAGATCACTACAACATCAGACCTTTTAGTAACTATGAGAGAAATGGTTTTTTTTATATTATATGAATCATATCCAAGTTTTATTAAATCAAACCCCATATATCCACTACTTTAGTTGTCTTCACTACAAATATCTTGATGAGAACATGTATTGCTATGGTTTTTTACTCACTTTAATTTGTTGAAACTCACAGGGAAAGGTTTTTTGGTTCATTTTATAATAGCCTTACATGCATAATAAGTTAGCAAGGAAAAACAATTGAATTCTAAGTGTATGACATGTCTCTTTGAACAATCATAGAATGCATAGAGTGGGAAAACTTATGAAGAGTAGACAATAGACAATCCAAGAGGAAAAACTAGATGCAATTCAAGCTCATGATAAGATAGTATAAGTGACACTTGAAAACAATGATCAAAGTTTAAGGCAGAGATAGAAAAAACAATGCATCATCAAGGTTTTGAGAGTTTTTCACATCTTCATATTCAGTAGTTTTGAGGGTTTTATTCATTAGTCATAAAATACCAGTTATATTTTTCTAAAGATGTCTTGAATCTTGTCTAGTAAGTATTCAAAACCTTTGTCATGTTTTGTTGTTATTAATTTTTCTAGGTCTCTACACTGATAGAGTTTGTTATGCTAAAATGAGAGTCTCTCTTAATGAATAATATTCATAGTAGGGTTTTTGAATATTAGGGAGTGGGTATGAAATGCTTCCATAAAAATCTTCCCACTATAAAGATTGAGAAGGGTTATAAGTTATTCAATCTTGTGAGATCACTGCTACATCAAACCTTTTAGTAACTATGAGAGCAAGAAGTTTCTTATATTACATGTGATTCATATCCATGTTTTGTTAAATCAAACCCCATATATCCATTGCTTTAGTTTTCTTCTCTACAAATATCAAGATGAAAACATGTATTGTTATGGTTTTTGTACAATTTCATTTGTTGATAGTCATGGGGCAAGGTTTGTGATTCATTTTATGATAGTCTTAAAGGAAAAATAAGTTATCAAGAGGAAAATTTGAAGTCTAAGTGCATGGCAGGTCTCTTTGAACAAGAATAAAATGCACAAAGTGGAAAAACTTATGAAGACTAGATAATAGAAAAAATTCAAGACGATAGACTATATGATAGTCAAGCTCATGATAAGATAGTACAAGTGACACTTGAAAACAATGTTTAAAGTTTAAAAGGTAGAGATAGACAAAAAAAAATTATCTTCAAGGTTTTGAGAGTTTCTTTGGTATCTTCATGTTTGGTAGTTTTCAAGGTTTTAATCATTAGTAATAAAATACCATTTATATTTTTGTAAAGATGTCTTGAAGCTCGTCCATTAAGTATTTAAAACCTTTTTCATCTTTTGTTGTTACTAAGTTTACAAGGGCTCTATATTGATAGGGTTTATCATACACCCTCTAGTCTGTGTTTTCATCCGAGTTTCACCAAGGAGGGTTTGTGCCATAAAAGTAATATATGAATCGATACATAGATAAAAGGTATAATAGTCCAATATCTATGACAATGTGACAATCCATGGCATAGGTGATTTGGATAGAGACCTAGAAGGTATTATAATGATAAAGGATAGGGTTGTGAAAGATAGTAGGGTAAGTGCAAGAAGTTGGGTCCACATTTAGGGGAAGTGCCATTTTTTCAGCTTTAAAACAAATACCCATTCATTTTTTAGAATAGGTACCCATTTTGAAGTGGGTACTTGTTCCAACAGGTTTAAAACTCACAATACATGTTTTGCATTTGGATTTAGGCTCAAAAAAGGCATGGTAACCCAACACTTAGGCTTAGACTTGTAAGTACAAGGTCGTGGTAATTTGAAGAGAAAAAACTAACTTTAACAATATAGCTAATGAGGTATTTCTAAAAATTGTTTTATGAAATTAAAACCCATTATATATGACAATGTCTAGTTTTCAAATATGCAAATTTTTTATGATTTAATTATTTTTTCTATTTTTTAATTAATTTATGAGGAAATAGGTCCATAAACTTGAAATGCCAGGTTTTTCGTATTTTTTTGATAACTTTTAATTTGTTAATTTTTTTGTTAAAAAATTATATGGCATCAATCTATAAACAATTCTTTACATAATGAAAAAAGAAAATTTAAAAAATGATAAGTTTAGGTCAAGTTATGGTGTTCGTACACAAGGGTTTTAAAAACCATAATTTAGGGCCAATAAAGAAATAATAATAAAAGAATATTATGAAAAAAATTATTAAAAACTATCCTAATCAATCTTCATTATAATATACATCTTTCCCCAAAAGTAATTAGAAAAATACTTTTATTTATGTCAAATTATGGTGTCCATACATGTGCATGGTATGGTCCTAAAAAAGTGACTTTTAAAAAGTGATTTTTATACATACGTATTAAAAATTATTTTGTATCATCTGTGTATTAGAATAAATTACATGTATTTGAAAACTAGACTCAAAATACTAAATTAAATTATATTACTGAACTTTTTAAAGATTCAATGTGTAAGTGCTTCAAATTTTATGTCCAATTGTGAATTTTTTTGAAAATCACGAAAAACACTTCCACTTTTTGAACATTTTGTGGACCCAACTTCTTGCACCTACCCAGTAGAGGTAGAATTCAAAGATTTGAGGGAAATCCATGAAATCCCCACAACTCTCGTGTTTTCATAAATGTATAAACACACTTTTAGATAATAGCCTTGATACCCACAGGGATGCTTATTCCAAATATCTTGCTAATGGAAAAGAGATATCATAGTTTGTTACTCTTCTATGATACCTAGAAATAACTCCCAACTCTAGAGCATGCGTGTAAGTCTTCATGGCAGCAAGTATGGCCCCCAATCATAGTTCACCAATCTCTCAACATAAAAATATCCCATAAAAAGTTTCGAAGTACATTTAATACAGTACTTAGCTTGGTTATGAGATCTCGTAGCTCTAATCCTTAGCTTTGCAAAAATTCATATAGCACTAGAAAACAAGAATAGATGCCTAGTTCTCTTTAAAAAATTCAAAATATCTGGCAACCAAAAAACTCTATAATAACTCTTGACAATTGAAATAGCTTCCAAAGCCTTCACAAAACCGTATACACAATCATCGTAACACCACAAGGTGGTTGTTGGGCCTTCATAGTGATGTAGGGAAAGCTCCCCACATCATTGCGAAGGCCCAACAACCACCATGCGTTGTTGTGATGGTTGTGCAAAAGGTTTTGTGAAGGATTTGTCACATTTTTTTGAAGAATTTTTTGATATAGTTTTCTTGCCTTATCTATGCTTCCACATTTTCATGTATGTCTAGTAGGGCACTTGTAACTACAACATATGAAAAAAAAATCCCTTTTGTTATGCTTTGATGGATGTCCCTTCGTTATTACTGGATGTTTGATGTAGTGCACATTATTATAGTGCAAGATTATTTTTTAGATTGTTTTATTTAGCATTGAACCAATATTCTCCACAAGAACATTTTCCCTATTTAAAATGATGGAAATGTTTCACATCTCTCAAAAAAATTTCTCTTGCAAAAGTCTTGGAGATGAATTTAGATGGAGAAGATTTACTGATTTTGTTTACCCATTAGATATTTTGTTGATTCCTATGTTCCACCTAGATATCTCTCCATCCCTTGGGTGATTTCCCTCCTTTACCATTCATATCTCCTTTCTATTTTCCTATTCAAATTTTATTTCTAGAATTTTTTGGGTGTTTCTAGGCATCCCCCTTTTGTGTTGTGTTTCCCCATTCACCTCAAAGGAGACTTGGTGGAACATGAGTTTGTTTGTAGCATATGGTATAGAAGTAGAAATATGATTGATTTAAATATTTTTCTTCCTTTAACACAATGTTTGGGTTTGCAATTCATGAAATGTTTTTGCCCATATTGTTATACAAAATTTGGCTTGTTTTCTAATTTTTTTAGCACATATACTTTAATGCATTTATTTTAAGAGATCTCAGTGTTATGTTTTATGTTATTCACTCAATGATATTGCTAGGTGATAACAAAGTTTAGCTCATAACGGATTGCCAAGTATGCATTTGAGTATGCATATCTTAACAATAGAAAAACAATGACAATAGTGCACAAGGCCAATATCATGAAACTTGCATATGGGATTTTTTTGGAATCTTGTCATGAAATCACAAAGAAATACAAAGTGATCAAGTATAATGAGATCATCGTTGATAACCGTTGCATGTAACTTGTATCAAAAATTGAGTAGTTTGATGTGATGGTAAGTCTTCATTCCATAGATTTGACATTGGTTCCAGTTATTTAATACTTTAAAGAGAGAGCTAGACATTTTATTTCCTCATCATATTTTTGGCTTCTTCTTTGTGCATATTTGTCCTTGATGTCAAAACTGATAATATGGCACTTTGATTTTGGCATATTCATTTGTTCAGTTTTGGCTCTTTGGTGTTATGGCATTTTGGTATTGAGATTGTGATACTTGATTCAGTCTTGGCTTACTCTTGGTCTATTCTTGTTTTGGCATTCAGTACCTTGGCTATGGACAGTGTTATGGATTTGGTTTACATTCAGATTTGTTATATCTTGTGGTACTAATCAGGTTGAGCTTCATGTGTAGATAAAGGTTATCTTGCTTGTACAAGTGATTGGGTTATGGTATTGGATTTTAGGTAATATCATTTTATATGTTTGATCATTATATCATTTTGATACTGAATCAGATGGAACTCATTTTGGCATGATGGATTTTAGTTCTTCCTTGGTTCTGCCAAGACACATACAGGTGTTAGCATTTCATTACTCGGATTAAAGGTATTTTGGTAAGCTTCAATTTTTCATGAAGACTTGTATTGCACATTCATTTTCTTCATATTTTATATGCTCGATTGTATCATTGACATACAAGGTTCACTTTGGCACTCTCAGGTGCTAGTAACTGGTTTATATGAAGTGAATAATTCTTGATGATATGTTTTCAATTCCTCTTCAAAGTACTTCTCTTTGATGGTTTACATGGAAACATTCGTTTTTCAAAGGGAAATCAACTATAGTAAAGTGGTTTGTATTTCTTATAGCAATTATATGCTATGTTCGGTGGCATAAAGCTAAAGCTATACATGGATTTTACTTGGTGCAATCGAGCTATTTACATATGATTTGGTTTACATTATTCAGGTTGGGCTTACCTTGTTTCACAATAGTCATATTATTTGATTATTTTCATCGGCTTTTTATTTGTTTTTAAAATGAAATCCATTTAAATGGCTATAGGTGATCATAGTGTTGGGATTCATCTTGCTTATCGACCACATTCATCAGGCTACATCTTATTTGAGTTTCAATGTTTTTGACTTAAGCAATAAGTCGGCCTTAACATGGACAGTCGATGGTATATTTATTTCAAGTTGACACTAATGAACATGTGATTAAGATTTTCATTGCTCACGTGGCTGTGAGTGGGAAAAAATATGAAAATTGTTTGTAATATCATGTTGTCGGTATTTGTGAATTTTAAAAGGATTAAAGTGCAGATTCCAAATGATTATGTATTTGGTCAAAATGCTCGATAGCAAAAAAGTTAGGGAAAAATCATTGTCTTTTTCATTTTTCCTTGAAGATATACCCCAACGCTACCATGGAGAGTATGTAGTTACAATTTGAAGCTAGTTTTCAAGTTTGTTTGTGTGTTGGAAATGTGAAGAGTTGCACAATGAGTCTGTTATGGAAGTTGTATAATCAACTAGTAATATTTTGGCCACCATGATAGGTATTTGGTTTTCAGTTTGAAAGTGTTTATGTTGGTTTCAAAAATAATTGATTTATGGATTAAGTTGTTTGTTAAAGGTTAATTACAATTTTCATTAACCCAAGTCTACTCAAGGGTTTTATCATTTTCAGTGGCATTCATCAACATATTATTATTTTTCTGTAGTTATTCTTTAACACCCTTGATGGGTATCATGATAAAATATTATTGTTCTTATTAGTTTATAGACCCTACTTATTGTATTATGGGTTTTTTGAAAAGGAATAACTATTTTGTGTATTGTATAAATACATGGAAAAAATCCATGATTCGAGGAGAGGAAGGAGAGAAAATAAGAAGAGGGTTTTATTGTAACACATCTTTGGTTTCATTACAAAGTTTTCATTTAGAAATGGAATGTGGTTCTAATTGAGTTATTTTGAGAAAATTTGTGAAAAGAAGAAAAGAGGGTTTCTACTGTAATCTCTGGTTTTCAAAACAGAGACATTTGTGTTTAGTTTTGAAGAGTTTTCATAGTACTATTATGAACAATACATATTGTAGTGGGTATCTTTGAAGATCATTTTTGTATTTTGTATTCAATTGTGATTTTGGGACTGCAAATGTAAATGCAGTTGTAAGGTCATTTCTATATACACAATTTTAGACAATGATATTATACATTGAGGAGTTGGTACTCCTACTTAAGATGGTGCTTTAGAATCTAGGTGGAGTTGGTGCTCCTGTATTATTATAGAGTTGGTGCTCCTATGAAGTTGGTGCTTCAGAAACTTGTTACAGAGTTTGTGGTCTTTGATTAATGAAAAGGAATTTTTAGCAAGTGGTTTTTTATACCCCATGAGGGTTTTTCCACTCAGGAAATCTTTGTGTTATGTGATGTTATAAGTCTCTCATTTTTTTTCATGTTAATGTGCTCATTTATTAAATGCTCTAATTCTTTTAGTGTGTTCAAAAGGTTCATATTTATAAATGTTCAAGTCTTTCATGCAAAGTTAAAATTGTTCAAATTTGATTTAAAAAAAACCTTCCATAAATCAAGTTAAATCTGGATTGGACAAAGTTGTAGTTCTATTTCAAAAGCATAAACAAGATTGTTCACACATTAACTGAACAATCTCATATGATGCTTTTAATATGAGTTGTAAATGTTAGTCAAGTTTCATTTCAATTTGATCTAAAGTGTTAATGTTCACTTGCATAAACAAATCTGCCACATTGGGTTATAATTAGTAAAAAATTTCATTGCGCTTTCAAAGTCAAAAGTTAAAAATTATATCACTCTGATTCACCACCCCCTCTTAGAGTGAATCCACTTCCAACACATCTGTAATTTGCAATATAGCAAAAGGCAAAAAATCTTGCTTAGAAATTATACTTATATAATATTTTATTTTATGGGATGAGAAACCTACAATTTTTGAAAGCTAAGAGATTTTGTCTTCATTGGAGTTTCTTAACATTGTTTTCTTTGATACATCGGTGGGGAATTTTCCTTGATGGGGTTGTTCCTAACATTTAGCAAAAATAGGTCAAATTTCTTTCTATGTTGTGATTCTTATTGTTTTAGTGGTTTTTGAAGAGTAGAGAATAAAACTCATTTATACATGCATCTAAGTGTTGCATATGTTACAAGATTGAGTTTTGGCTAGGATTATTTATAATTTTAACATATCAAAACTTCATAATATGATTATGGCTTTTTCATTCTTTTATTCTAGTCCTTTTATTGTAAAAGGGATAATAGAAGGGTTATGTTTGGGGTAACTATTTATATATTTTATTCTCTTTGTTTGATGATTTGAACTTGAAATAAGTCTAGTATATTTGGAATTGGTAGTTTGTAACTATTTGTAGATCACATCAATGCCTAGTCTGTTAAATATAACGTAGAATGAGAAACTTTAAACTAAGGTTTATGATTGCATTAAAAACCATCTACATTAGCTTATGATTGCAAATACTATCAAATATCCATGAGAATTTTTACTTCTTGTAAGTTAATACCATAAGGTATTCATAGTCATTATCAGTGAACAGATTTGTATTAGTTTTAACTTGTGTTTTCATCTCTTCACATTCTTATTGTGAATTAAATTTCTATTGATTGTGGCAATTTTTATATTATAATAATCTTGTGGATTATTTTCTCTCATATTGTTGCAATGTGAAAATCTTGAAGAATCAGAATAATTTCTTTTACTAGGGGCATGTTTTCTCATATTGTTATAGTGTGGAAAATCTTGTTTAATCCAATTCTAATATTTGTTTCTCATATTGTTGCAGTGTGAAAATCAGAACACACTCAAAGTTTCTTAACAACTCTAATAGTTGTACCAAGGAGCATGTTTAAAAAGCCAAATGCAATTCTAACTTTTCACTATGGTGGTAGATAAATGATTCTTTTTTCTTCTATTCCACGACATTAAGTAAAAGTATTGAATCTAGAAATACTTTGTTGCCTTCATTTTCCAATCCAACTTATTTGATTTTGCATAACTCTCCCATGTTTGTGGATGTAATCTGTCTCCTACATTTTTTTAATTGATTTATCTTTCTACTATGTTTGGACTTAGTTTTTTAAACTTGCAATATACAATGCACTTTTATTCTTTATGAATTGAGACTAATAGTAATTTTGTTGGTTGTCTTGAGGCATAACTTCATTCATGGTGGAAAAGGTAGTACCTTGTTGCTCATATCAGATGGCACATTGCATATAGAGGAAAGATTCCAGGGTTATTGTTGACTGTATTAAAGGAGAGCTTTATATATGGGACATGATCAACACTCTCCTTCTTGGATTCTACATGTTACAGCTTGCTCTAGGAAGATTTCCCATATTGTAGAAGTTTTAAGAGATGAAAGGGGCACGTGCTCGCATTGAAGGGCTCCAAGCAAGCATTTCCATCATTGTAGAAGTTTTTTGGAGAAGTTTCTTTCTTGTCATTTTTGTGCATTGTAACTTAGATTTTTAGTCTTGTGACTGAAAAAAAATTTGTAATACTCTAATTGTAAGCATTTTCAAGCAAGACAGACATATCAAACTTGTGCAATCTATAAGAACACCTTTCTTTTAATAAAGTTTAGTGATTTTTCCTTCTCAATGGTTGTCTTATTATGTGCAATTGATGATTGATGTGTATTTTTGTGTTACATGTTTAAATCCTCAAATATTATTCAATTAAAATGATGAAATATACTACTTATTGATGTCAATTAATAATTAAATTGACTAAATATACTACCAATTGACAGAAATCAATGAAAAGTGAATAAATATGACTAAATATGACCAATGAAATCAATGATTTGACTAAATATACTACCAAATTGATAAAAATGATGATTAAAATTAATGACTAAATACACTACCAATGGAAAAAAAATAGTGAATAAAAATGACTAAATAAGTGACAAGTTAACAACAATCAATAACTAAATTAATGACTAAATATATCAGTGAATAAAAAATGACTAAATAAGTGACCAGATTATAGCAATCAATGACTAAATCAATGACTAAATATACTACCAAATAAATCAATCAAAACAACCAACAAATGACTAAAAATGGTTTAGTCATCAATTTGGTCACATTATGAATGACTGGAAATAAATTACTAATGGTCACGTGATTATGTTTGGTCATTTATATGCAATTTTTAGTAGTTTTTTTAATCATGCGTTGTTGTTTTAGTACTAGTGTATGAAGCCATAAGAATTCTCGAGAGGAATAAATCGACTCAATATCCTATTTAAGGCATGACACTCATTTGTAATATGTCCAAGAGTTAGATGGTATTGACAATGAGACATGTTTTTTTCTTTTTGATTTTTGATTTTTCTTTCGATGTTCTTTAATAGGTAGCAATGTTATGTGACCTTGATGAAGAAGTATGTGTAAATATTTTTCATTTTTAGACATAGGACAAGGAAATTACAACTACTTTAGTTTATAAGGCTTGGACTGCTTACTTGTTTGGACAACTTGTTAAGGTAGACTTTGAGGATGAGGACCTAAGATGACCCTATCATCCTTGTGATGGATTTTTTCATTATGAAGGAGGACCATTGTTTCCTTAGAAGATGTGGAGGGAGGAGGATCTTGACATCCTAGTCCTTTAGTATGCTCAATTGGAATTTTTTCTAACAACTTATGAATCTCATGTTCATTTTTTGTGTCACATCCTTGCTTGGTTAGGATCTTAAAGCCTTGGCAATAAGTCTCTTCTAGGCTGATGGGTGTGTTGGTGACTTTATTATTGTAGGATAGATGAGTATGCACTTGATTAGAGAGATTAGGTTCACTCATGGTTGGCGGTTTAGTCTTGGTTTTTTATTCAATCTCGGGATTTAAAAGACCAAACATCTCTAGTGGTGCAATAATAGGAGGTGTTGGTTGTTGCATGGAGGGGACAAATGATGTATTGTTCTCATGGTTGTCAAGGAATTTTTTTATGAAATTATGCATGCTATCATCATCTTCTCCTATTATTTCAACCTCATGAGGACATACATTAGGAGTTGGTTAAACATGATTAGGTTTGATTGCATTAGGATCACTATCAAACACACAACTTGATACATCAACCAAAGATATTAAGGACTTCCATATATTACCAATACATGTGTCCATTATGCAAGAATGAATTGAAATGCAAAGAGATAGAAAAATTTCATATTTAAAGAAAGATAATTTGAATTCATACAATGTACTAAATTTGACAAATTAAACTTAATATAAGTTATTTTAGAAAATAGAAATTTTGGAAACTGAAATAGGAAATTGAATACAAGAACACAAAATGGAGAAACAATGTTTTTGGTGCTAAAAAATACTGAAAAATCCCTAATTGGGGACTCATTTTCCCATGGGAGAATGGTTCTTTCTTTAGGGTTTTAAAAATTAATTTATTGATTTTTGAGTTTGTGTTTATTCTTTTAGATTTTAGGTGCAAATAGGTAATTACAATTTCATATTTTTGGAAAATTAGATCTAAATGTAAGTGCAAAATGATGCTAAATGACAATAAAAAATTCATAATTTGAGATGCAATTTTGATTCAATTTTCTAATGTAAATTACTGATTATGCAATGTTATGTAAACACTATGCAAAATTACTGAGATTTTTGAATTTTTTAGATTTTAAAGAATGCAAAAATGTAAACCTAAAACCATAAATGAGATGCACACTAATGCAAGTAAACCACCCTAAATGAGATTCAAATCAATGCAATACAATGTAAAGTTATGCAAATCCTAGATCTAGGGCTGAAATGGACTCTAAAATCAGAAAGTTATGATACTCAAAAGTTAGGTTCACCAAAATAAAATAAAGAAAAATAGGGTTTTCCCAAAATGGAAGGGTAAGTCAAGAGGGTGATAATAGACCCTATCTTCCTATTTATATTAGGAAATGAGATCCCCAAAAATAATTGACTAACAACCATTAGGTGAATCAACTCAATGTGAGAGTCTACTAATTTCCTTATGCTTGAGGACAAGGGTACAAGGCTAAACAACACTTTTGGGAGAAAAAATAAAAAATAGCAAATCAACCTAATTATGCCAATTAAAACTTGTCTAACATCAATATAAAGCATATGACAATTAGAAACAACAAACTTTCTATATATCTAAGAAGGTCTAAATGATGTGTACCTATCACCAAAAGATAGTTTCATGAGGAAAACTAGGATTCATTCACCCATGGGAAAATGGGTATTTGTCAGGGATTTCAGACAACTTTCAAGAGCCTCTGATAATGATCTATAGCTTCTTTTTGATTCGGGTTTCAGTATCAAAAAGTTGAAAATCAAATCTATAGGTGAGATTTTGTGATTGACAACAACTTTGACAAATTTTGCAACTTTGATGACTTTTCCAATCTTTCTATTCAAGATGTCTTCAATCCTTCTTCAACCTAAATCTACAACGCAAACACAAGAGGGAAAAATTGTTTTTATTTGGTGAATGGTGGTTTTCCTTGGTTAAACCTCATTTTGGTAATTAAACCTTGAACAGAAATAAACCATGAAAGGGATGATGAATGAATAATACAATGTTACAACTCATCAAACCCTTGAATAAACCTTAAGATTTCTGAAATGTTGATTTTGATCTTGCATGAAATGTCTTCAATGGATGTGGATCTTGATACTTGAAATAATGCTTGAATTCTTGACTTGAATCTTGAAACCTACATCACAATGTTATCTCAAAAAACATGCATGATACAAGAAGACTTTGATATGATGATTGGATCTTGATTGTTGCAATAAATCTCTGATATATTTTCCTCTTGAATGCTCTTTATCATCAAATTTAGCTCTTGTGAAAGTTCTCTCAATTATGCTCTTGAATTTCTCTTAAAATTCTCTAGGTGAAACTTAGAAAATAACCTTGTATTTATAGGTATGTATCCTTAATTTACCAAAATTCAAAAATTACAAGATGACATTGAAATATGGATTTGGGAATCTTAAAATACCACCAATTTTTTTAAAAAATTTAGGTTGAAAGGCCTAGGGAGGACCTATTCACCCATGGGCGAATGAGTCCTAGGTCCCTATTCCTAGAACACACATTTCTCAAGGTAAAGTGTTATGTGTTGGCATTAATTATTGTCAAGATTCCCCTTCAAAAAATATAATTTATTAGGCTTGTAGATGAATAATAGGGCTTATTAAGGCCTAATTAATTCTATTTTAATTAGGATGGCTCAAACAAAGTGTGAAGATGTAAAGGGATACATTTTTCTACACTACATACCTTGTTCTACCTTTGATTAATTTAAATAAATATCAATTTTATTTAAATTACGTCACTAACTTGTCCTTTTCTATCTTTAATTAAATAAATCTTACTTATTTAATTAATTATTTATCCACGTTTTCCTCTATAATTAAATAAATTATTTTTAATTATTTAATTATTAATTAGCCTCTTCTTACAATAATTAAATAAATTTTATCTATTTAATTTTTTATCACATTTGTATCTCCATAATTAAATAATCATTTTAATTATTTAATTATTTGTCATTTGTTGTCTTCCTTTATTAAATAATTATTTTTAGTTATTTAATATTTTAGTATTCCACCTCTTCTTCTATAATTAAATAATATTTCTTATTATTTAATTATTCATCCCATCATTCCCTAAATTAAATAATGTTTCTTATTATTTAATTTATCCTTTTCCTACCTAAGCCCTAAATCTCAACTGCTTTCTTGACTTTTGGTTCATCCATCCCCAACCTTGTCTTAATTAACCTTGTCCATTGATCACCATACCTCATCATCTAATCCTAGCCCTTTATTTGAATTGGGATTTCTATAAAAGCAAGTCATTGTCTTCATTTCAACCTTACAACCACAATCTTTGAAGTTTTGCTATCAAGAGATCAAGCTATCAATTGTCAACATAAATCTTATTGATTATATTGCATACTACATTTTTGAGAATAAATAAAGCAAAATGGAGAAGAGCAATGAAGGTGATTCAACCATGACATAGAGATTTGACGTTTATTGCATTATTATTTATGTTTCTATGTTTTTTTGTACTTCATTGTTGGATTAGGGTTTTTATTATTTGATTTAGATAGTTGTGGTTGCTATTATTCATTCAAGCATATCCCCTAAATTTGAAACCCTATCTACAGGTTATATTGCTCATGCTTACTATTTATAGTAAGTCATAATTGGGTTAGCTATCATCATGCCTATATCTAGAAAATTTTGATGAATTACTCCCATGAGTTGGTGTTGGTAGTTATTAAGGAGTTGATGGTTTAATTTATATTATTAAAATTAAGTTAAATGTAATAATATTATTTATAATAATATTCTTTATAATGGTTGATTTAATAAAGTGGTATTTAAAGGGGTGTTATAAGGAGTTGAAAGGGTGATGTAAGGAATTTAAATAAAGTATTATATTTTAACATCAAATTTATGAAATTTCATCAAAAGAAAATGTATTTAAATGCTATCAAAAGAAACTATTAATAAAAAAGTATTATTTTAGCCAACTCGGATATGGTAATTTGGTGGAGATATAAAAAACACACTTAATATTTTTTCTTCATTATTGTTATTTATGCAAAATTTGAGAAGAATTGAGAAGGTGTTTTTTGGTTGAAAGCTATAGCTTTTCTAAGGATGAAATACCTCGAAAAGGATAGTCTTTATAGGTGTGAAAGATCACCCAAGAGCACTTGATTGGATAATATCATTCAAGGGTTATCATTGAGCTTCATTCAATTTATAAAATAAAAAAAATTAGACGTTCAAAGGAAATCATAGTAGATGAGGAGGTTTAGTGTTTGTTTTTATTGCTTATTCATCCAACATAAATCAACACATGGATTTATTGCAAGGTTGTGTAATTTCTAGTAGGTCATACAAGCATCAGTTGGGTGTGTGAGTTCCCTAGGATGAAATGCTTAGGGATTTGACCTGGAATGACCTCCTTCATTGGCATCTAGGGAAGATATACATGCATGTAGTATTTTTGAGGTAGTTTTTAGAGGCTTTTGAAAGTGTTGTTTAGATTTATGAGTTCTAGTTTACTAGTCAAATAATTTTTAGACATGCAATATTGCATTTTATAGTTTAGGTATGATTCCAATGTGTTTTCTTAAGTAATAATCAAATATAGGTTATCTATTTCATACATTTGTTTGGTGTTTATTTATTCTAAAAATATTTGTATTCCTTGCATTACCTTGTAAAAAACATAAAAAAATCATAAAACATTTAAAACAAGAAAGAAACTCAAAACAAGGGGGTATTATAGTTGTATCATAGCACAATATTTCCTATTAACCTATGCAAAAATAATTACATGAGTGAAAAGAAACAATTTTATATAGAGGATTAGTCCAATGATGTCCCCCACAATTACTAGAAAGTGAAACTATATCAGTTGTGTTGGGTATTCATAGGTCTCCAGGTTTACACAGGAGCTCATCCAATGAAAATGAGAGTATTGCATGAGCCATGGGTAAAAAAGATAAGGGACAGTCTAGTTCACTTAGTCCTGATTCCATAGTAGAGTATAAATTTGATATCATGATGGATATTATGCACAACCCTTGACCAAAATGAACCAAAATATGACTACTTTTCATATAGTGCATCTAGAGGTAACCAACATCTCCAATTCCCACCCTAAATATAGGAAAAGTATTCCTACCTACCCAACATTGAGGCCCTTGTATCCAACCTTCAAATGCAGAGTGGAGGAAAACACACCAAGAACAACCTCTTGAGTTGAAGGTATCTATGGTGGATGAGGTTAAGGTGAGTCATGCTACATATATCACTCTTCCTACTAATATCAGGAGTATGCTAACTTTTGAGAAATTTTTGAACTAGAGGAGACAGAGGGAAATTTTATTTGGCATATTAGAGGCTTGAGAACCATAGGGGTCTAGAGACTTCTAGTAGGAAGTAAAAAAAAAAAAACCTAGAGAATTTTGATGGTAGTGACAAATGTTCATTATGTTCCTAGGTAAAAAAATAGATAATTACCTCTACCTGAGATCCATGCCTGAGGAAGACGTAATCAAAATTTTCACCCTACATCAATATATTTTGTCTCATGAGTGATGGTACCATGTTTGGTCATGTGTGGGAGCAAATCAATTACTACTTATGATGAGTTCACTAAAAACTCATTGAACACTTTGATAAGAATAATCCATAGGCTTTCTTTTGGGAGCTTGCACAGTTGAAGCAATTTGGTTCATTGGAGTCTTACATCTTTGAATTTTAGAGGTTATCTGTAATGGTTATGTGCATTTGTAAAAGGATACTAGTAGTTCTTTTTAGTGAAGGTCTCATGGAACCTTTATGTGGGTGGATTAAATCCTTTGATCCTCCCTCTATATATAGCATGCAATGAATAAATCGTGTAATATGGAGCTTTTTTCCCCAAAGATTAAGCATTTGTCAAAGAAATTCACCCCTCTAAATGATGGTACTCATTGTAAGGTTTCAGACTAGTAGAAGAAACCAACACCAAAACTTAATGATGAGACCATAAATGACTTGAAGAGGAAGAAATTATGCTTCAAATGCAAAGGTTCTTAAGAACCCTTTCATAAGTGTCTTGTGCAAGGTAATGTAAATTAGATGGAATACTATTATGTTCATGAAACCACTTTTTAAATTGTAAAAAAAAATCTGGTCTAGAGGAAAGTGAGGTGGAAAGTGCATCCAATGAGTGTGTCCACCACAACATAACTCTTTAGCATTCAAAGAGATGGCTATTTAAGGATGAGAGGAGTCTTGAGTGGGAATCATGTGAGCACATTGCTAGATACATGTGCCACTCATAACTTCATTGATGAGGGGCTTGTCACTAGATGTAGACATAAGACAAAAGAGTTTGAGGGACCTTCAAAGTGAAATTTGTTGATGGCTTCACTGTCACATGTAACAGGAGGATTCCCAATACCACCTTGTAGCTAAATGATTATGAGTTCCAAGCTGATTACTACTTTTTCAGTATGGATGAAATGGATATTATCTTAGGCATGAAGTGGCTTCATGTGATTAGAGAGTTTACCCTCAACTTGCATACAATGGAAATGAAGTTTGAGGTTGATGGAAGGAAACATGTGTTGAGAGGGATGTCAAATGGTGGTATAAATGTTATTTCCCTTAGGGAGAAGGAGAGTAAAGGAAGGGAAAAGGAGATCAAACAGTTAATGGAGGAGCTTGATTGCATTCAGGAGGAATTTGAACCTATCCATTGCCCCAAGAAATCAGAAAGAGAGAATCTAGATCAGTAAGAGGACAGTCTTCAATTTATTAATAACCCTTTTTTTTAGGTAGATGTTGATGTGAATTATGATAATCCACTCTTCAAGTTGGATTATGGACACATTTTTTATTTCTATGTGGATATTGACAATAATCACAGGATTTGGGATCTTAGTATTGGTTTAGGATTCTTAACAGAGCCTACTAATACATTCCACAGTGTGTACATTGTGTGGTATGCATATTTTTTTTTCTTTTAGGCCACTCATAGTTGATTTGACTATGTTGTGAATGACACACAAGTGTGGGATGGATGGTTGGTGTGAGTTTTTTTCTTCTATGGAAGAAGGATACAAATCTTAGTAGTATTATGAGCTACTTCTAAAGGATTGCCATGTTGTTTGGATACATTATAAAGAAGTAGAGTTTGGCAGTTAGGCATTACAATCATAATTAGAGTGGTGCATTAGGAGGCATCAGAAATTGGGAATGACAGACTCCCAATTTTTCCATGGGATCCATGTGGAGTACACCCATGGAAGGTTATCATACATGAATTTTACTACTACAAAACTTGGATTTTGCATGATGAGGTTACTGGTTCTATTAAAAGTTGTTTGACCAGGTACACACATGTGAGACCATTGATTGTTACACCCAAAAAATATTATGTATTCTTGGATGAATGGATTCAAGAAACAACAAGGGAAGAGGAACCTTGTGTATAATTTATATGAGGATGAATTTTAGATTTGGGATCTAGGGATTGGTGTAATGGGCACATTACTTCCTTTTGATCCCAATGATTTTCTTAACCACTCTCATCTTGGTGAAGATTATATCAAAGTAGCATAGTGGAAGTTAGTGGGTGTTGAGTATGGTGGACTTCCAATTGGGATGTGGGATCCAGGATTCACTATGCTTGACATAACGCTATTTTTTTAGAGAGTGACTTCCATAGTTGTCATGTCTAGCTCTATCATTATCTAGTGAATGCAAATTCTACAAACTAATTTGGTATCCTAACATTTAGGTGGCATGCCTAGGTATTCAAGTGAGGATTGCTTGCAGACAAGTAATCTTGGGGAGGATAGGCTATAATATTTCCTTTTCCTAGGCAGTTGATAGATGCAATGTTTAGTCTACCAATTGGCCCTTGTAAGATAACATGGTGTTTAGGGGGCCCCTTTGAGGGTGATCTATGGTTCTTCAATCTAGTCCCTTCTATCTTTATTTTAGTACTCTTCAGCTCAATGTCTTAGCTTATTTTGGGTGCGCCTTTTGGATGCCATTATGGATATTTTCCACCACACTTACTATTTTCAGTAAGTCACTTAGTTGTATTGTGCATGCTTACTATTTATAGTATGTCATGGTTTCGCTAGCTTTCATCATGCCTATATCTAGAAAATATTGATGGATTACTCCCATGAGTTTGTCTTGATATTTATTAGGGAGTTGATGGTTTAATGTATATTATTAAAGTTAAGTTTAACTTTAATAATATTATTTATAATAGATGATTTAGTAAAGTGGTATTTAAAGGGGTATTGTAAGGAGTTAAAAGGGTGATATAAGGCATTTAAATAAATAATTATATTTTAATTTTGAATTTATGAAATTTCATTTAAATCAAATGTATTTAAATGCCATCAAAAGTAAATATTAATAAAAAGGTATTATTCTTCATATTGTAAATCTTGTTAGTTTATATATATATATAGGTGTTGAAGTGATCAACCCAAGATCTTCAATCTGCAACACCAAATAACCTCCACAAGAGACAGAGAGAAGCAACAATGAAAGATGCTATTCCACCAAACAAGGATTGCAATATGATACAATATGATCAATGTAATACAACACAAGACAATACAATACAATACAAAATATGCTAGAGATGCCTTGCTTATAAAGGAAAGGATGAGAGATAGGATAAGACAAGATCATGACAAGTTTCTTAATCCTATCATATGAGACAACTAACTCATAACTACCTAGGAAAGTGTAAAGTCTAGATAAGACAACTAAGACTTCTAGAAGATACAATTAATATCTTAAGTAAACTTAACATGTGAATTAAGTTCCCTAAGTCCCTAGTAAAAGAATAAACTAGGTACAAGACGTATTCACACCAACACCCCCCCTTAAGTGCAACTTAGGTAGGAACAAACCAATGCAGAATGAAAAAGATGGGTCCCAACAACTAGGCTTGATGAGGTACCCATGTATATAAAAAAAATCTCATAAGCGAAGAAAAGGAGAAAAACCTTGTGGGAGAAAACTCCTCTCCAAAAGAGAGAAAAATATATAAAGAAAGCTAAAAACTAATCAAGGAAGGATGAATCCTCAAGACCCCCCAAGGAAAACTTCCTTTACCCCAAGCATAGATCACAACTGAAGATAACAAGGCGATGCCAAAGGTTTAATGAAGATGTCTGCAACCTGCTGATCTGTAGGCAGGTACTCCAAGATGAGAACACCATCCTTAATGAGCTGCTTGATGAAGTGCATGTGGATCTGAATATGCTTAGTACGTTGATGCTCCACTGGGTTGTGAGAGATATGAATGGCACTCTAATTATTACACCAAATAATAGTGGACTTAGTGGAAGGGAATTCAAACTCAATCATCAACTGTCAAAGCCACAAAACCTCCTGACTAGCCAACACTGCACCTCGATACTCAACCTATGTCGATGATAAGGAAATAGCAGTCTGCTTCTTGCATGACCATGAAATTGGACCAAAACCAAGGAAAAAGACAAAGCTAGAAGTAGACTTTCGATCATTGACATCACCAGCCCAATTGGAGTCAGTGAAGCCCACTATCTAAGATGCATCGAAAGTGTAGTGAATGCTGAAATGAGTAGTGCCATGAATGTATCTCAAGATACATTTGACAACCTTCCAATGAATCTCATAAGGCTCTTGTGAGAAGCGAGAGACAAGTCCAACTGCAAAGGAAATATCAAGATGACTATGTGCCAAGTACAAAATACTTCCAACCAACTTTCGATACAAGGTAAGATCAACTATAGGAGTAGTGCAACTGGTAGACAGTACAAAACCTGACTGGAATGGAGTAGGGGTAGGATTACAATTAGCCATGCCAAATCTTTGAAGAAAATCAAGAGCATACTTCTGCTAGAAAATGAATATCCCCTCAGAAGTTTGATGAACTTGAAGACTAAGGAAGTAATGAAAAAGACCAAGGCCGGTCAAATCAAACCACTCCATCAATGCTTGTTTTGTACTCTGAATCATGGAAGTAGAATTCCAAGTGAGAATCAAGTCATCAACATAGAACACAAGTATGAGGAAATCCTCTCCATGTCTCTATGTATAAATTGTGGGATTGGAATGGTATTGAGTGTAGCCAGAAGCAAGCAAGAAACTATCCATCTTCTCATACCACGCCTTAGGGGCCTATTTGAGACCATACAATGAATGTCAAAGCCTACAAAAAAGTGAAGAATCTTTCACAAAACCTAATGGCTACTCCATATAGATCTCCTCATGAAGATCCCCATGCAAGAAAGCACTCTTTACTCCATCTGAAACACTGACCATCCTTGTGATGTAGCTATAGCAAGGACAAGGTGAATAGAATCCATCTTGGAAATAGGAGAAAAGGTCTTAGAAAAGTCAATTCCTTCAACTTGAGAGAACCCCTTTGCAACAAGATGAGCCTTGTACTTGCCAATGGAACCATCTACTGCATACTTGGTATGATACACCCACTTGCACCGAACCAAATTTCTTCCCTTAGGAAGAGGCACAAGATCCCAAGTATGATTCTTCATCAAAGTAGAATACTTATCAGCCATAGCACTATCCCACTCTAAAATACCTGAAGCATCTAAGTTTTGTTGAGGATCATCTGAAACTGCATGACTAAAAAGATTGATTCCTAAAGTCTAAGAATGAGTGTGGAGAGTGTCTATGGGATCACCAACAAGAGGACTAGCCTCCTCAAGAGTAACTTGAGCCCATTGTGGCCTAGTGGGTGAATGAGGAGGAGGTGCATCAAGACCATTATCAAAATATTCCTCAAGTAGTAAAGCATCATCAACTAAAGAAGATTGAGTAGGTTGTGATGAAGAAGAAGTCAAGGGAGGATCTAACTGGGTGAAGGTCTTAGCAAATTGAACATCATGTCGGAAATGAACCTATCGTATGTCAAGATCAAACAATTTGTATGCCTTCACATCCTCACAATAGCCAACAAAGATGTACCTTTGACTATTCTTCTCCATGGATTTATGCTAACCATTCGGAATGAATACCCAAGC
The DNA here is from genome assembly GCA_007258455.2 of Sequoia sempervirens. Classification (NCBI taxonomy): domain Eukaryota; kingdom Viridiplantae; phylum Streptophyta; class Pinopsida; order Cupressales; family Cupressaceae; genus Sequoia; species Sequoia sempervirens. The sequence continues at coordinate 731,618,443 of VDFB02271358.1, read as the reverse complement.
CTCACTACCGAATACTCTAGAGAAGGATATGTTGTGTAGTTTTTCACACACATGCCCTACTGAAAGTAGGGACCCTCTTTTGCTTTCATTCTTGGTGTTTTGGCCCTTTAATTTTGAGGATTTTTTTGCTTGGGCATGTGCTTGGATGTTTATATTGCTTGCATTGGTGATCCCCGTATGATATTGATTGAAAATATTAAGTGTTAGACAATTTTTGGGTTCTCCTCCAACTTCAAGATTTTCCCCCACTGGTAGAATTCCCCAGTTTCCTTGAAAACCCAGTGGCAGCTTTTTACACTGTAGCCTTGTCAGATTCCCGGGTTTTCCTAAAATTTCATAGCCTTGTTAGATTCTCAGGTTTTGGTTTGGCCTATCTTGTCGACTACATTAATGCTCATTTGTATGACTTCTGCGATAGGTATTAAATACATTTTAGGGGGTTTTATGCCATTAAGTTTTACCATTTGATTTCTATTGATTTGGAGTGCTTGATCCTGAGTGCTTGGTTGGATCTGGCATGTTAGATTTGTGAATTCTTGGATTTGGTGGTGATTTTCCTAGGTGTCATCTGTTGTTTGCTAAAGTGCTAAAGATTCTCACCCGTCATTACTATAATCAAATCTCACTTCATCAATGGTATGTACGCATTGCATTTCTTTTTATTGTTGAATGTGAGTGATTCTTTGGTGTCCTAAGTGTGCTTGGAGTCCAAATTTCTGTATGTTTGGGGCATTGAACATCTAAAGTTAGGGTTGGTTGATTATGTTAAATTGATGATCCCCAAGTGAGTTTTTCGAGCTTGTTTTTTTATTTCATTATGAGGTAGCTTGCTTGTGTAGGCCATACAAAACCTTTTGAAAACTTAGAAAAATGAGTAAGCTGAGCCCAAGTTTGTCATGTGCATTCATGGTAGAATTTTAGGGTTTCCTTCTTAGGGAATCACCAATTCCTTTCGATTTACTTTAGGATGAGCCTTGAATTTAAAGATGATTTGTAGGAGGTTCAAATTGAGATAGCTTCAAGCCCAGGATCCTAAAATTTGTGATCGATTGATCAATTTCAGTGAGGTCACGAGAAAACATCAATATCCAGAAATTCAAGGTCTTCGTGGAATTCCTTAGCTGCCGAAATTCCCCAATTTTTCATTTTCTCTTCATTCTCCCGAAATGTGCAGTGATCTGAAATTATGCCTGTTTTGTGGATATTCGTTCCCTTTGGATTTTACCAAAAATTTCTTTGTCCCTTCATTTTCCCAGAATTCGTAGACTATTGTTGTTTTTGTGGATTTCCATCCTGGGTGGAATTCTCTAAAACTTTGTGGAAACTGAAGAACTGAGAGATAAAATGATTTATTAGCTGGTGATTATGCATTGTATGATCAATTTGAGTTGTTTAAAGATGTATCATGTTGTTTCTAGTTAATGATGTTTGATTACATGATTATTGGATGCTTTATGTGTTTATTTTGCTAAAATCCACCTGGTTGGGAATTTTTTGAAATTCCTCTCTGGACTGGATTCCATGGGAGGACTGAAAACCCGAAGTTTGATATGATCAAATCTTATGAGGTTTTAGAACATTTTTTTTTATCATGGGACTTATATTGAGGTTGAATATGTCATTTGTGATTAATTAACATGGGTTTCATGTGATCTTTATTATGGTTTCTTTGTTGGATATAGGCTGAATCAATTAAGGTAGTGATGAGTGGAAACAAGGGTAGAGTGATGGATCCAAGTGCAAAGGGGTCTTTTGTTTCTGAGGAAGAAAGAATCAAAATGGATATCAAGATCAGAATTCCTGAGAGCAAGCTTACTTCCATCTAGTCAGAGGTAGCTAATACAAATGTTGGATTATGGGATTATGAAGAGTTCAAGACAAGGAGGGTAGCACAAAACCTTCCTTTGTTGGCTAGAAGAATGTTGGAATTAGGGTTGGCACATGTAGCTGGATTCCCTCCTACAGTGCAATGTTATGAATTGGTGCTCAAATTTTCTAGACACTATGACATGGATACACAAAGGACATGGATACACAAAGGATAGTTGGTCCTCAAGAGAGAATTGTGGCAAACCTTAATCCTGTGTCTATAGCCCAAACATTTGGCATGCCAGACAGGTCTCATGTGGTGGCTTTTGATATGGATGTGGCAAAGAAGTTATATGAGGAAGATACCATCAAGTCCCAACAAGTCATCAATTCCTAGTTGGAGAAACCTAAATCCCACTTTTCCAAGCTACCCAAGCAGCTATTCAGAGCTAAATTCAAGAAGGAATACTATGATGTTATCACCCTTCTTAATAGGGTGGTAGGGTCTAAGAGTGTAGGAGTATTTGAGAATTGGATGTTCCATGTAATTGTGAGGATGGAGCAGAATGTTAATTATCATTGGGTAGGCATTATAAGTTCCATGATTCCTTAAGAGATATGTAATGTCCTGCAGACGAAGATCTTCACAATGACCTCCTACTTGGTTTATGTACTTGCAAGATTTCATCCATACAAAGGACTAAGTACAAGGGGTGTGTTTGGAAAGGATGTAACCTATGAGGTTTATCCAAAGCTACACCTAGGTAATCATGCTATAGGAGGGTGAACGATCCATTCACCATGTACATCACCAGATTATTGCAAGGTGCAGAGCATGTAAGGATATCTGACAATGCCAAGGAGCTAATCAAAAGGTATGGGGCTTGGTTCACACAGTTTCCCACCTTTTCGTATATAAGGATAGATGGTTGTCAGAGGGCTCCATATAGACTTCCTATATATTCCACTAATCACATTATACTTCTGCAGGTCACAAAGAAAATATGTGATTTTGATGCAATTGTGAAAAAGGATAAGCATAAGATTGGATTTGATGGGGATTTTCCTTTGAGGATAGACACTAGTGAGGCATTCCCTTCTATTAATTTGACCTATGCTTCTAAAGAAGAAATGAGTACTCTACGTTTATCTTTTCATTCCAAGAGATCGAGGTTTGATAGGACTGGTGAGGCACAAAAGAATGCTAGTAGAGAATATAGTCACAAGGATGATATAGAGGACTACTGGGCCAATTGCAGTGATAAATTTGAGATTAGAAGGAAGAAGTTTTCTAGGCTACCTGTTAACTTGGTTTGGCTATATAATGTGAGGGCCATTCCAAATCAAGTTGAAGATGATGGAAATTTGATTAAGGGCCATGATTATGAGGAAGTGAAGGATAAACCAATGGGAGAAAGACTGGTTGGAGGAAGAGAAAACAAAGTTAGAGAAACTTATGACTCCGGTGATTAAATATAAAAAGTTGTGGCTCAAGCATAAGATGTGGGAGTTGGAAAGTGAAGGTGTGCAATGCACCTATGATCTAATGGGAGACTTGGAGTCTCATTCCACTTCTAAGGATTCAACTGAGCAAGATCCTAAGGGTAAGGGCAAGGTGATATCTCATTTTAAGATCAAGATTAAAGATGTTCAAGTGGAGGAAGTACAAGAAGAAAAAAACAAAGAAATCCTATTGCAAAGAAGAGGAAACATATTTCAAGGAAAAAGAAGTCAGAAAAAGATGAAGCTAAAAGGGAGGATAAGGAGGTTAGTGTCCCTATGCCCAAGAGAAGAAGGATAGTAATATTGGCGTAGAAGAAAAAGGAAAGATCCAAGGTAGGAGAGGAAGTTATCCCACCTGTTATAAATGTGGAGAGCTCAAGAGAAAGGACATAGGTATATATAAGGAGATCAAGAACTCCTTCTCCTAAGGATAGTGTGCCAAGGAAGGATGCTCCTCCAATAACTCCTGCTATAGAACAATATGATAATATTCCTCTTTCTCATGAGGCTCATGGTGAACCAAGTGAATCCAAAGAGGTAGAAAGTCATCAAGATACAGAAGGAAACTAATTTCAGGAAGGTGTGCTCTATAGTGTTGAGGTAGAAATAGATAAGGTGTTACAATCTCGTCTGGTAACTTATGAGGATTCACCTGTTAGGAGTGAAGAAGATAGACCTCATCAGAGAGAGGAAATACTAGTTAGGACTCCATCATTGGTGCGTGAAGGAGAGGAGCATGATGAAGGAAAAGAGGATAAAGCTGAGAAACAGGATTTGAGCAAAGATACACCCATGGATCAACAAGATGAAGTTGGACAAAGCAATGTACAATCAAAATCTATTGTTCTGGGTTGGTTGGATAAAGAATTAAAGAGTAAATATATTGTTGTAGATGACACCCCTTCCCAATTGCAATGAGCTATTGGAAAATATAGGAAAGGGTAAAGGAAAGAAGAAAGCCAAGGTCATCTAGTCCAAGATTGAGAGAGATGAAGCAAATAACAGGGTGGTCCACATTGCTACTCCTGCTCTTGATAAGAATATGGATGATGTGACTAGAAGTGATTATAATGTGCAGACCATAAACCTAGGGCCTACTTCCTTAGAACAAGAGATTCAAGATTATGAGGGCTCTAGTGCTGTGATCTTGAGAAGGTTGAGAAAATAAGTACAAACCAAATAGGAATTGAAGAATGAAAATGATAAACTCAAGAGATATTTGTAAGACTTGATGAAGCCTTTGCAATCCATCAGTTCCTCATCATCTGCTACAAGTTTCCTGCCACAAGAAACAATATAAGAATTGGAAAGAATGAAAACTACCACACATGCTACAATTGACTGGTTATAGGGGGTACAAGCCAAGGAAGATGATGCTATCAAGGACATCCTTTCAACTGGAGGAGGTGCAATGAGATCATTAGATTGACTAAGAAATGTGCTATCACATGATAAGGAAGACGTAGATACACTGTTGCAAAAGACTAGGACCATCATAGAATATACTGAGGATAAATTAATAAGTGATGGAATTATTCCTTCCTCTAGAGTTGCAGAACCTTGGGAATGGTTTGAAGCTTTGAAAATAAGGAAGAAGGTTTTAAAGAAAGTATATAAACATGGGAAATAGATTGAGGACACCTTGACTGAATATACAATAGGTGCATTTTCTTCTTTGAGGTGATGACAGGGAGAAAGAGATTTGTGCCAAAGAATCTTAGCTTGGAGCAGTTGAGAAAATGGTGGTGAGATGTGTATTCACCTATAAATGAGGGCCCAATCACTAAACATCAGTTGCATGATGCAGCTACTTACATTGCATTTATTGATAAATATTAAACTAGTAAGGTAGATTGGGATAAAACTGTAAAACAGTCAAGAGATGATATCAAGTCCATTGAGAGGAGAGTTAATATTTTACCTATGCCACCCATAGCCAACTTGGATAAGATATTTTTGATGGTGCAAGATAGGGTGGAGTGAAATAAGGACAAAGGAGAAGGCAGTTGATACAATGCCTCATCGGAATTTGTGCTCCCCCATTATTTCTCTTCTTCCTTCACATGCATTGGGCCGAGCTTTGTTGGAGATCCTAGGCTGACCTGGATGGAGTACATGAATTTAATGCATATTTCATCTTATTTTGAATTCCTTTTGGCTAGCTTGTTTTATGGCCATTTATTATTGTAAACCCTAGTTAGGCTGACATATCTTGGGGGTTTCTATAAATATGGCATTTTGTCTCATTTGTAAGGGCTAGATAGTTTTACTTTGGAGTGAATTAAGCAGTATAGCAAGAGTTAGAGTTGGGAGTTAGTCTTATTTTTAAGCAAGCAAGTGTTGTAAAAAAATATTAGAATTGTTGCTACTTTGGGCAATTTAATGCAAGTGAAGACATTGTGATTTGGTGCCTTTCTTGTGTTGAATTTTATCTAGCATGGTTCTTGTGATTCTATCTTTGGAATTGCTTAAGTTTATTTGATAGATGTGCTAGGTTTAATGTTAGATGAATTGATAGTGTTTATGATTTCATGCTTGAAGTGTTTACAACAATCCCTAGTCCATACTTTTTGCAGCTAGCTGACTATTAGTTGCTTTGCAAAGTTAGCCTAGACTTTAGATTCATTGTGCTTAGTTCAATTGTGAATATTTGTTCATTGTAATTGCAATAAGGTTGTTTTGGATGAATGTTCATGATCTGAAAATCTTTAATACCTTAGAAGATTGCACTATTTCTGTAAGATTGCAGATTCATCTGGGTCAAGCAGAAACCAATTTCTGAGGGATTGGTCCATTTCAAGTGTTTATCATTTGCATTGTCAATCTTAGGGTTAGTGCTAAATTTAAGAATCTCTCTAAAACCTTATCTCTTTTTCTCTTTCTTTGTCATTTGGGTTAGATTTAGGATTGGAAGTATCATCATATTGCTAGATCTGATAAATCTAAGGATTTAGTATTTGCTTGTAGTAAGGTCCCTTTGTGATTACCAACATTTTCACATTTATCACTAAGTTGTTTGTGCATTGTCAAGACCTGATATTAGAGACCTTGGGGTTATATCTTGAGGCTTCCTGATAGATATTTACCTTTCAAGAGAGATAGGATTTCCATATTCTGTCTGAGTTGTTGCTATGCAGAAAAAACCATCAACTGAATACATTAGGATTGTGATGAGACCAAGCCTCCTCAGGGGTCATATTTTGTACATCCTTTTGGGGCATACGGTTCTGAATATAGTTGGCACAATTGATAGCTTTAGCCCAAAATGCTAGTGCCATGGACCTAGACTAAATCATACAATTGGCCATTTCCCTGAGAGTCCTATTCTTTCTTTCTGCCACACCATTCTATTGAGGAGCGTAAGGAAGTATGTGATGATGAAGAATACCATGCTCACTGCAAAAATATTTAAATGCTTGATTGACATACTCGCCCCCATTATCTGTGCATATCTGGTGAAGAGAAAAAATTGACTGCTTCTCCACAAATTTTTTTAAGGTATTGAAGTTGGTGAGGACTTCACTCTTGAGCTTTAGAAAATAGACCCATGTGTAGCAGGAAAATTCATCAATGAATGTGAGCACATACTTATTCCCTAAAAAAGGAGTTGGGAATGACATGAGATCAATATGGACCAACTCAAGGGGTGTGGTTGCACAAGTAGCTTGACCCTTAGGAAAAGGATCTTGATGTTGCTTTCTAAGAACACAACCTTGAAAAACACCATCCGTGCAAGAGATCTTTGGAAGACCAACCACTAAATTATGTGCTTGCATTTGCTGATGATATCTGTAGTTTAAGTGCCCAAATATTTCATGCCAAAACTTGCTTATCTAATCAACATGATCAACAAAATGAAACCCGATGAAGACTCAAAGCCATCAAATCGATACAAATGGTTCTTATGATCAATTATCCCTATAGCAACAACCTCCTTAGGATCCTACAACTGTCTAATAGTCACATTCTATGGAGTAAACTCAACTGTCTTCCCATCCCTAGAATAACAAATTTGATATATGGAAAGTAGATTTGCTAAAATATTAGGAACAAGAAGAAAATCCTCAATGCATCCATATAGCATATAAATGAAGCTTGTCCCCAAAATTGGAATTTTCGAAGAGTTCCCAACTACAATTTGAGAAGTAGAAGTGTGAACAATGGAATCAAGAAGATCACGTGAATTGGTCATGTGATGTGAAGCACCTGAATCAAGAATCCAACTATTTGAAGATAAATGAATGGCCCATGCTAAAAGAGCTTTCCCTTTTCCCATGGAAGAAGGATTAGCCACTGAAATGTTGTGCTTCTTCATAGCTTCCTCCAAGGCTTCCAATATTTTAAAACAATGAGTTGCATCATGCCCAATCTTTCCACAAAATGAACAAGGATCTCCTTTCTTTTTCTTGGAATTGGAAGAAGAATCTCCAGAGGTAGAAGAAGAATGAGATGGAGTGGACTTCTGATTGTTCTTTGACTTCTTTTTGGAGGGATTCTCACTACTTGAAGATGATTCTACCTTGGGTTTCTTATTATTTCCTTTACCCTTGAATGATTGATCCATTAGAGCATGATTCTTAGAACTAGGTAGTGCATCCAACTGAATCAACTTGGCCTCATCCCTAGTAAGATGCTCACAAAACAACTTAAAAGAGGGAATTTTGTAGTCTTTCCCCCATTGCATCCATTGTAGAATAGAAAGTAGAAGAAAACACTTGATAAGGGCCCTTTAACTTAGACAAAATCAAGAAGATACATTAATCACTAGATATATCATGTCCACATCCTTTCAATTGTGACAAAATCATCTTGAATTATGCAAGGTAATCTTGAATTGAAGGAAATGCATCTGGAGAGAGTGATTGTAGATCTGCTTGAAGTTGCAAGGCTTTGAAATTATTTTATTTACCATACAATTATCCAAGTTTATCACAAACATTCTTAGGTGTTTTACACTCCGAAGTATGAAACAACAAGTTATCAGATACATGTAAGCCAATGAGCCCTTTTGCTTCATCCATTTTACATCTATGGACAAATTTTTCATAATCCCTTGTAAATTCAGGTTTTTCTGCATCTAACATTAGCCATAGACCCTTAGATTGTAACAATTGAGTTAATTTTAGCTTCCATGTATGATAATTGTGTGGAGTGAGTGGTTCAATTTTCCTTAGATCTGTCATGACACCAAAATAAAGAAGAAAATGTGGCACTTAATTTGTGCCTTTCACCCCCTAGAATGTATTAAAACTCAATTTGCAACCCCATCAACAAATTATAATGAAGAAATTTTACAATTTTTACAAATGACAAGCTCTAATTGACCGTTCATAACACATGGTGATTTTTACAATTTTTAGGAAAAAAAGCTTCCCAAAATTGAAAATAGAGGTTACAAATAGATTCCTTGTGATTTTATGAGCAATTTCAAAATAAAGTTTCCAAATTTTGACTTTGTTTGCTAAAGTTATGCCAATGACAAGCAATAAATGCAATTGTACCTTCGAGCTGAAAAAATTGTCAAAAAATGTGAAAATCTAGTAAAATCACCTACACCACTATGAAATTCATCAAACCAAATTTCTGACGATATCTCGTTTGCAAAAATCTGACATTGTGGCGAAAAGTTATGCAAAATTAAAAAAAGGCCTGTATTAGGCACTTTGAACACTAACCAGGTGCAAAATTAGCGCTAAACAAGAGCAAAAAATAAGCCCTCGGGGGCTAGATCTAGGTTGCCAATATGACCACATACACAAGGCTGGAGGAAAACATATGGCGGTTTAATGCTAACCGCTAGTGGTTATTGGTGGCACTTTTCATATGGGTGGTTAAGACCACCTTGCTGTTTCAGCTTGCTCGCCCACATGGCAGTCTGAAGACGCCAACACTATCACTAGCGGTGATTGCTGGCAGTGGAGGTTAACTAACTACCTAGCGGTGGTTTACTCCTAACTATCCACTGGTAGTTATCATAGACTGCTGACAGCTAACAAGAAAGCCACATGGGCTTTGAAAAGTACTTAGACTATGAAGTCTGCGGCTAGAAAAAGATGACATCACTTTAAAGTACTATATAAATATTTTTTATTTTTATTTTTGAATTTTAAAAAATAAATAAATAAAATACTTTCGATTAAAGCTAAAGAGAAATATTTAAAAAAAATTCTGACGACACATACCTTCGACTTGGAGGGTCATACGACCCTTTGGGTAAAAAAAATTGCCCCAAAAGCAAATTTCACCCAATATAAGAAAATTATATATCAAAAAACGTGAAAACAACCACCCAAACGCAATGGCAAGCTTATTTTTGCCAAAAATACTCTTGTAAAAACCTACTCACTAGATTTGAACTCAAAACCCTTATTTTCCAAAGTTGCAAATGGTGACAAAATTAAGCGAAACAAAAGCCAAATCTAACTTTCTCAAGCCTCTTGGATGCAATGGTTTAGCCTAAAATACTGACACTATAGCCAAAAGTGTTGCAATCACCAGATCTCACCAAAATGCATACATGCAATATAGGATACAAGAAACTCAAATCACAATAGAAATTGATGGAAACTCTCTACTAAAAAAATGGAAGGGGCTTGCCAAATTCAAAGCTCTAATACCATGTTGAAGTGATCAACCCAAGATCTTCAATTTGCATCGCCAAATAACCTCCACAAGAAATAGAGAGAAGCAACAATGAAAGATGTTATTCCACCAAACAAGGATTGCAATATGACACAATATGATCAATGCAATACAATACAATACAATACAAAACATGCTAGAGATCTATTGCTTATAAAGGCAAGGATGAGAGATAGGATAAGACAAGCTCATGACAAGTGCCTTAATCCTATCATATGAAACAACTAAATCATAACTACCAAGGAAAGTGTAAAGTCTAGATAAGACAACTAAGACTTCTAGAAGATACAACTAATATCCTAAGTAAACTTAACATGTGAATTAAGTTCCCTAAGTCCCTAGTAAAAGAATAAACTAGGTACAAGACGTATTCACACCAACAATAGGTTTATAACCTTTTGCTTAAAAAATAAAAATAAAAGGTATTATTTTAGCCAAGTGGGACATGGGAATTTGGTGGAGATATAAAAAACCACACAATGCTTTTTAGATTCATTATTATTATTTGTACAAAATTTGAGAAGAACTAAGCAAGCATTTGTTGGTTGAAAGCTACAAAAATTGTGAGGATGAAATCCCTTGAGAATTAGGACAATGTTTGTAGGTCTAAATGATCACCCAAGGGAAGTTGATTGGATAATCTCATTTAGAGGTTATCATTGAGCTTCATCAGATTTAGAAAATAAAACATTTTATACATTCAAAGGAGATCATAGTAGGTTGGGAGGTTTATTACTGGTTGTTATTGTTGATTCATCCAACATAAGTTGCTTCATGGGTTTCTAACAAGGTTGTATAGTTTCTAATAGGTCATTCAAGCATAAGCTAGGCGTGTGAGTTTCCTAGGGTGAAATGCTTAGGGTTTTGACCTAGAATCACTTCCTTTATTGTAATCTATGGAAAATATATGTGTGTGCAACAATTTTGAGGTGGTTTCTAGAGGCCTTTGGAAGTAGAATTCAAATTTATGAGTTCTAGTTTGTTGGTTAAACAATTTTTAGACTTGTAATATTACATTTTATAATTCGAGTATGATTCCAATGTATTTTCTTAAGCAATAATCAAATTTGGGTTATTTATTTTATGTATTTGTTTGGTGTTTACTTATTCTGCAAATTTTTGTATTTCTTGCATTACATGGCGTAAAAATACAAAAATAAAATTTAAAAAACATTTAAAATAAAAAAAAGAAAGTCAAAATAGGGGGGATATTATATAAATGATGGTGTCGTGTTGATTAAATACATTTAATTATACTTGATGCATGAGCATCCAAGATAATTAGTAATTTTGCATCACACAAAATTGAAATAAAGGTAAGCTAAGAAGAATTTTTGTTTTATGTGGGTTTTAGGTACAATGACATAATTGGATAAAATAGAGAATGAAAATCATTTTCTAGCTAACATTAGTGAGCATAGCCACATGTTCAATATCTTGTAGTCATTTTAGTAGCACTATCATTTTTGAAAACAAGCCTGCATGTAACTTTATTTGTAGGATAATTCACTTTAGTGTCAATTGTTAACTTTCACAAGAATCTAGGAAAACTTTAATAGTAAGGTAGGAACAAATATTGGGAGAGGTAATTTTTTAGTGACATGGACCTTAGATAAAAAATTTCATCATGTTATATAGACAAATTTCTTTAAAAATAAATATGAAATGGATCACTTTTTTAATTTATTAGTAATATGAAATCATATATACTATTCACTAAACACTTGGTAGTCATTGAAGCTTCATAATTTTTTTTTAAATTGGGACCATGCACAGTAGATGAGAGTTCTAAAAAAATGTATTTACAAAAAAAATTATCAAATAACTTATAACCTCTCATAGTAGATGAATCATTTTCCATGATCTTATTTGTATTTACGATGCTACAGTGAAGAATAATGAAACATGGGTAGTTAATTAACAAAGATAATGGATACCCTTCGCATGCCTTGAGTTCTCATATAGAGTAAGGATGTTTGGGAAGACACTCCCACCCTAGGGGTGTATGGACTTGTAGGTTGGGTTCCTCAAGGCGATATTTAATTAAACCCAACATTTCTTAGTCTTCTTGGTGAGCTTTGTGATGACACTCCATTCATCCTCTCTAGCATCTTATCCTAGTGTCTAGTTTTTTTGTGATGCCATTGGTCAATTATTCTAGTGGTGAATTTTTTCAATGATGATCTTGCGTTATGCTATTAGTGATTTTTCCTAATGAGGATCTTTGTGTTGTGTTATTGGTGATCATTCCCAATGAGGATATCTTGTTAGCTCACTTGGTGATCATGCCCAATTTGAGTGTTTTGTGTTATGCACTTGGTGTTGTTTCCCTATGAGGAATTGTGTTTGATTCACCTTGTGATGTAAATGATTATTTTTTATGATGTGTATGTTGATTGTATACTCTGTGTATGGTGTGTGTAAGCTTTCTCCCAATGTGTTTGGTGTGACTGTGTGCTTGTGGCCAATTTGAATATCTACTAGCACATTAGGATTGAATATTTTGATTCCATGTGGTTGGTTGGGTGGCGTGAAAACCAATGTTGGGGATCAAAGGGTCATGATTGGAGTCAAAGATAGTTTCAAGTTGGTAAAAATAATTTCATGCTTTCTTCCATTTTGTTTATATGGTGCAATTAATATTGAAGAACATTTGAGTCCTCAAAATTATTAAATTTAATCATATTTCATTATACCTCCCTTTTGGTATGGATTGTATTATGTTATTTAAGTGGCATGGTTATTGTATCTTGTTATGTTCCTTAGAGTTGGAGCCAAGAATGCATGCAATCTTGTATGTTTTAAATTATTTCATGTATTTGATAAAATAAACATAGAACACATTTGGTTTTGAACCTAAAATTAACTTCAAAATATTTATTTGGGTTTTAAAGTGAACCTTGGTGTTTGGTTTAGTGTTGTGCATAGGCCCTTGGTGGCTATTTGGTTCATAGGTTCCCCCTCTTAAGGAATTAGAACGTTTAGGGACTATTTAGAGGTCCCTTGAGTGTTCTTGAAGAACAAAGAATGTGATGCATCTATTTCTTTATGGTTTTTCTTGATTAGAGTAGGAGTTAGGAGTGTTAGAGAGGTACTAAGACTCTCCCCCATCTTCTCCTTCACTTTTTGGTTTTGCTGAGTGATGGAGGAAAAAAAATATTATTTTTCCCTAAGACTTGTTTTGAATTTGTGAAGTTCATAGGGTGTTGTAGAGATTTCTAGGTGGTTCCTCAGTGCTTGGTGGGTCCTAAAGGTCAACATAGTCTTGGATTTCCCATTGGATTGGACACCAGTGATTAGAAAAGACTAGAACATTGGAAAGGTCTATAACAACCAAAATGAACTTTAATGCCAAAACATAACTCCAATGCCTAATAGGGACACCAATATTGGGCACTATAGTCTGAGCAAGTGGTGCTAGTGTCCTTAGTTGCTATGTTTTCCTTTGTTCATTGTTTGAGGGGTCTTTTGTTTATTTCTTAAGGAAACATTATATACAAAAGTTTTCCCTGTTAGTCTTGTGATTATTCTCATGTTATCATTTCATTATGTGTCATAAATCAATATCTTTGGCATATTCTTTCGTTGGGAAGTGTATTATTTCCCAAAAGTGACCTATTTTCATTCCAATCGGTGGAGAGATTGTGTCTCCTAGTTAGGAAACCTCCTATTGCTTCTCTTGTGCTTAATACTTTTTCTACCCCTTACTAATGAGGTTAATATCAAGGATTCAAGTGATGGGGATAGATTTTTTTGTGGCTTCAAACATTGAGAAGATGGTTTTTGATGCAAATATTAGTTTGTGCAATTGTAGACCCTCCCCTTCTCACAATGAGAAGGACAAAAATAACAATGCCACTATGATTGTGAAGAATAGGGCTAAGGCTCATATGATAAAAGATAAGGATAATATTTAACATTTCTCGTAAAAGAATAATAAATATTAGCAAAAAGAGTTGGAGAAGAGGGATGAAAATAAAATTATTAATGCTAGCAAAGATAAGGAAGCAATGTGTTTGTAAAATTAACAAAAAATATTTTCCTGCATTACTTGTTATTTTAACCACAAATTGATTAATGTCTTGTATAACAATACATTTTTCCTAAGAAAAGTTAGAGAATTGAAAGGGTTAGTTTCTAATATCCCTAAGTTGATCAATCAATGCTTGGGGAAGATTGCTTCTAGTATGAATACTCTTTAGGAGATAGTCTAGAGCCAAAGTGAATAAGTAGAAGAACACTACTTCTAATGACTCTAGTAGTTTAAGTAACTCTCTAAAAAAATTTCCTTGTCAAATTTCTAAGAAATGGGAGGCAAATCTCAATATTCAATAGTAGGTTGTTCTCCTTTTGATTAGCTTGTGTTTGTAAGGATGAGAACCCTAATTTTCTCTTTCACTTAATAGAAGAAAAATAATGAAGGTGAATGAAGAAACTATTTTATAAAAAAATAATAAGAAATAGAACAAAATTTTCAAAATAACATAAAATAAAGTAATTTAGGTTGAATTGTTAGTTAAGTTAATATGCAATATTAATGTTTTGTTTGTTTATTGATTTTAGATATCTAGTATTTATTTATATTTTTTATTATTTTCCACATACATGATGAAATAGTTATAAATATATTTGATTATGGAAAGTTTATATGAGAAAAAATTAAATTGTTAGCTCATATTATTCAAGGAATCCACCATTGCTAAATGTATATTTATTGAAGCATTCAATGCCATGCCCTTATCTATTCTAAGGTTTTTACAATAAATTTTCCTTATTTGAATTATTATATTTTTCTTTGATCCATCCTTCAGACATTATCTTTTTTTTTCTCTAGATTCATTGAACCTAGAAACCTATCCAAAAGTCAATCCATCTTTTCATCTTATCCATTCATCTCATTTAACGTCTTAATCCTAGTGATTTCCATAAGGATTTTTTCCTTATCTCAATCCTAAACCTAGATCCTATTAATCATTTAACACTTGTCATATGATTGCATCCTTTATCCAAATCCTTATCCTCCTTCAATAATATCCATCCATCACCAATCATTTCTAGCCATTGATTTTTCCTCTTCAAGACTATATCTAGAGGCTCTCATCCTTTATTTTCATCTCTTGCAATTCTTATCAAGAATCTATTTTCATATTTGCATTCTCTAAAAATCTCTATTGAATCAAACTTATCCTCATCAATATCAATCATATCAAGGTTATGCTGAGTATTTAGCAATCCACATATTGACACCAAAGATAAAATCAAATGGAATAAGGGTGCACTCCATTTCTGCTCCTCAAGGAGAAAAGCAAAGATTATAGGTGAAGGTATTGTGGATTTTTATTGCTTTTCTCTTCCTTTTTTTTCCTTAATCCTTTTCCAACCTCTTGAGTATGGCATACTTGGTGGGACCCAATCCCCGAGTGAGCATTTGGTGATATTCATTATTCTAGACAACTACAATGCCTATTCAAATTCATAATATAAGTGTTGCCTTTAATGTTTTCCATCTCTATAGTTGTAGATTTAGTCTCCTTTCTTTGTATGACTATTCCAAAGTCATTTGAATCATTAAACGACAACGAGTAAAGACAAAAGGAATCTGAATCTCCTATCAATCAATTGAAAGGATTTTCCATAGAATAAAAAAAGAGTAAAGACAAGATGACGACTACCACTCACTTTTCTTTCTTTGGACCGAACTTCAAAGAAAATTATGATCCCCTTTAATCTGTACAACTTTCGTATTGTGTGGCATCATAATAATTCTCAATGGCACCGATTCACAACCAATGACAAAGAAAATTAAAATGGAAGATTTGTATTTCTCAATGGCACAAATGGCTACAAATATTGTGATCATTGTCCAAAGCCAGCGCACTCCATTCTTTCAATAGGGATTTCATTACACATTAAATAAGGTCTTCAATGGTCGACCTAGCTTCATCCTCATTCAATACTACTCAACCTTGTATTTGTCCTCTGGTCATTCAACGACACCAACAACCGTGTCTTTTCCCTCCACTATCATTGCCTTTCTACAAGCATAAAAACCCTTGTTCTCTCCAATGTCAAACCCCCAGTTTAGAGTCCTCTTCTCTCCAAATACATGTTGCCTTCCAACTGTCGATTCATCAATAGTTACAACAACAATTGTCAATTGTCAATTTGTTAAAGAGATTTGACCATAAGTGTTTACAATATATTATGAAGCAAATGCACTAACACAAAACTAAATTTATCAAACTAAAAGAAAGAAATGAAACAAAATGGAGATAACAAATAGAGCAATGCCCTGCATCAAGTTAGATCCATATTCAAAGAAGTGAAACAAACTTATGAATTCAACCCCACATGTAGTTGATCAACTATCTATATCTCTAGGTGAATTGTAGACTAAGATCTTCCCATTTATAATCCTAATACATCTAAAATTCACCATGGTCTTGTTTTCATATATTTTTGTTTTGAATGAATTATCCCATTTCATACATAATAATGATCATTGTGTTACATATCAAGTTAAACCTATGAATATCGTTGATACTATTTCATATAATTTTTCCACATGTAAATAGCTTACACATTGATGATAATATATTAGCTTTGAGTGAGTCCTTATTTGCTATGTCATTACCCTTTTTTGCATCACATTAAGAAACTATAAGAATTAGTGGATAACATTCATAGGATGATTACAATAGATATATTAACGATTTCTTAGATGTGAATTTATTTATACTTACTAATTGTGAATAGTTAAATTGTAATATCCCCATTTTCCTAGGTAGTTGACAAATGCAGTGGTTAGTCTACCAATTGGTCCCCGTAGGATAACATGGGGTTTATAGGACCCCTTTGAGGGTGATCTATGGTTCTTCAATAGGCCCTTTGCTGTTAATTTTAGTACTCTTCAACTCAATATCTCAACTTATTTTGGGTGTGCCTTTCGGAATCCATTCTAGACATTTTCCCCTACACTTACTATTTTTTGTAAGTCACTAGGTTGTGTAGACATTGAAAAATGTCTCAAGCCTGCAAGCAACATTTTATCACTGATTCACCTTCTTCCTAATAGAATTGAATAATTTTAAATTATTTAATTATTTTCGAGTGTCATAATTCCTCTATTAATTAAATAATTCTTAATTATTTAATTAATTCATTTTACCTTATTCTACCTTTGATTAATTTCAATAGATATCAATTTTATTTAAATTACGTCACTAACTTGTCCTTCTCTCTCTCTCTCTCTCTCTCCCTCTCCCTCTCTCTCTCTCCCTCCTCTCTCTCTCTCTCTCTCTCCCTCCCTCTCTCTCCCTCCCTCTCTCTCCCCCTCTCTCTCTAAATTTATGTATCCACGTTTTCCTCTATAATTTAAATAATTATTTTTAATTATTTAATTATTCATTAGCCTTTTCTTGCCATACTTAAATAAATTTTATTTAGTTAATTATTTAATTATTTGTCATTTGTCCTCTTCCTTTATTAAATATTTACTTTTAATTATTTAATATTTTAGTATATTCCACCTCTTCTTCTATAATTAAATAGTATTTTTATTATTTAATTATTCATCTCATCCTTCCCTAACTTAAATAATGGTTCTTAATAATTAATTTATCATTTTCCTACCTAAGCCCTAAATCTCATCTACTTTCTTAAGTTTTGGTCCATCCATCCCTATCCTTGTCTCAATTAACCTTGTCCATTGATTACCATATCTCATCATCTAATCCTAGCCATTCATTTAAATTGGTATTTCCATAAAAGCAAGTCATTGTATTCATTTAAACCTTACAACCACAATCTTTGAAGATTTTATATCAAGAGATCAAGCTATTGATTTTCAACATTAAGCTCATTGAGTATATCAAGCACAATATATTTTTGAGAACAAATAAAGCAAAATGGATAAGAGCAATGGAGGTGATTCAACTAGATGAAAATAGAGATTTGAGGTTTATCACATTATTTATGTTTCTATGTTCATTTGTACTTCATTGTTGGATTAAGGTCTTTATTGCTTGAATTATATAGTTGTGGTTGCTATTATTGATTCATGCATATCCCTCAAATTTGAAACCCTATCTACATTTGGTGAACTCGACACAGACTAATGAAATTGTCAAAAATTTAGCAAAATTATAATTTGTAGGAGTCTACCACAATCGATCCATAGAATGATGCAATTTCTATTTAAAATGTTGCAATCATTATACAGTGTGCCACAATCATTTAAACAAAAATTTGTAGTCATCCCCCAAAACGCCGCATCTAACTATTATTGTCCAAAAGCTTGAATTTAATAATTTCTTTTTTATTGAATTTTTTGGTTTTCAGGTTATCATTCTAACATCCTAACAACTTATTAAAATCTATGTAAGGGGGAAATTGAGAAGCATAAGAAATAAAACATAAAGGAATTAAACAATATTTAACTCAAACAAAAGATAGATTCCATACCCATTACTCATGAAATGAACAATACAAGAAAACTAAAATCAATGAACTAAGTATTAGAAAACAAAGAAAAAACAATAAATTCACTAAACTATATCGTTACCTGTCTCATGTCGAAGTGTATTCACAAATGATGTTGGATTGCATTGTATCAATGCAAAGCTTCCATTATGTGCTTTCAAAAGCTCCAATGTACGTTAATGGTGATCAAAGATGTGTGTAAAAGATTTCAAGAAATCAAATGGCAATTAAACATTACTTCATTGCACAAAAGATGCCAATTCTCTGATCATTTTTTAGGATGAAGAGGATTGTTATATAGATTTTACAATACAAGATGAATGTGAAAGATTAAACAAAGTTGAAGCAAGATCAATGGTTGAAAGTTATTGAGAAGAATTAGATTGCTTAGTTAGCTTATGTGATCAAATCAATTAAGGATGTTAATTGATCAATCAAAAGATGTGGAATTGAGGAAGTCATTTTGATCTTTCAGTGGGATTGAAGAATAGATGGAGGGTGAGTGTAGGATCATGGGGGTCAAAAAAGTGGCTATATGACCCAAAAGTGGCCAATGACATAAATTTTTAATCCAAATTTGATGAAACGAAAAGAGTTTATTGATAAAATTTTCAGCTTTCCACCAATATAAGATATGACTTATTTGGAATGAAATAGATAATTATTATTTATTTTCTACATGCATTTTGACTAAAGTCATGATTGATAGGTTGATTGAAAAAATCTATAACTCTCAAACTATTTCACATTTTTTGAATCCAAAAGATGCGACACATTCTGTGCTTCCCATACTATAGAATAGAAAAAAGAAAAAAATGATTTTCATAAATTTTTGACCAGGTTGTGATGGTCAAACAAACAAGTTTTAATATTTTTAAAAAAATTTAATAAGAAAATCATAACTAATTATTTACTTACAATTTTTTATTTTTAAAGGTGGCACATCTGGGCATGTGTCCACTTATATTGAAAGTTTCAAATAAATATATTATTTTTAGCTTTTACTTAGGTTGGTCAAACATACACTTGCTTTTTATTTTTCTCCTGAAAATTTAGTACTACTGCATTGAAATTTCAAAATTTGACCAAATAGATTTACTTATTTCTAAAAGAGGACTAGTATCTTAGAAACTAAATTCAATTTACTACAAATTTTGTTGTTACATATTTTTCAAATTATGTTAATAACCTATTCAAATTTTTATGTCAAGTTGCCTAATTCTATTTTTAAGAATTTTCATTACTACTTAAGAGCGTAGTTTGGATCCTCATGAACCTGCACTGACCCTAGATTAGTTAGGAAATTGAAAAATTAGTTAGGAAATAGATGAATCAGTTAGCCAATTAGAGTGAACAATCGGTGGGTCGTAATTTACTCAATCATAAAAGTGGGTGAGGGTAATTAATTAATTAAGATTTTTGAGTTGAACGTGCAAGTCATGTTTGACTTTCACAAACAAATTTGTATTTTTTTGTTTTGACCTTTTTGAATGATGTTTGAATAAATTATTTAATTATTCAAGTTTAGGGGAAAGTGATTTAATTAAACTATTAAGTATTAATAATTTAATTGACTTAGCATAATAGGGTAAAATGGCGACATAATTAAATAATTGATGTTATTTAACTAATTAGGAGGAATAAAGTTAGATTAAGATTTTATTGAATAAATAAAATTTATTTAATTAGTTAAAAATGATAAAATAGTGAATTAATTAAATAATGTAATATTATTCGATTAATAGAGGAAATTATGGTTTTTGATGTAATTGATCAATGTGAAATGCAGTGATATTAGATGATCTAATGACATTGATGATGAGAAAATATCATTTAGGATGTGTGATAAGTGTTAAGTCATTTTAACATGTCTACATTTTTCCCCTCTTTGAGACAAGGTATTGGTTGCTTTGTTTCAAAGAATTCAATGTTAAGATCAAGAATTGAAAAAAATTATATGCCCACTGTGCCCTGGCAGTCAACAGAAAGATAGTACAACGTTGGGGTGCCCCCTTGAGAGGTTTTCCAAAAAATAATTTTTCGGGTTAGGCCCTCGACAAGGTTCAATTTATGTTAAGATGCATAGAGGATGAAAAATTAAGCTTATAGGAACCTAGTTGATAGTTCAAATGTTCCTGAGAGCTCCTAATTTCAACCTAGAAGGGTTTCCTAGGTAAAAAATTAGTGTTTTGCGGGTTACAATAGTTAATTAGAGTTTAATTTACCTCATTTTCATTCTCAATGCTTAGTAAATTATTGTCTTTGGATTCCTTGATTTTGCGATTGTCAAGGATTGCAGGAGCCACACATTGCACAAAGGTGGTTTGTGAGTTTGGGAGGCCTGTTGGTGTCTGTACAATGGTATGTACCTTCTCCTTTCCTATTTTTGTTTTTTCATTTTTTAGTAATAAATGCTAGAATAGTTTTCAAGTGATAGTGGTAATTTCATAAATTTTATGCTTTTTTGTCATTCTTGCTACTTTAGATGTTTGTGAATGTACCACTCTTGCATTTTTCCACCACCTTTGAATAAAATGTTCACTTTTGCTCTAGATATGTGCTTGTATTTTCACCTTCATTTAAAATCTTTGCTATTGATTTTCTTTATGTGAATTGGTTGCCATTGTGAATTTTTTGCACTTTTGAGAAATTTGTTTGCTTTTTCCATTCGTACCGCTTTTGATAAAAAATGTATGCTTTTGACTTTCTTGATCACTTTTGTCACAAAATTAGCCACTTTTGCTATTTTTGAAAGTTTTAACTAATTTATTTGGAACCTTAGTTTTATTTTGTGTTTTCATAGTGTTACCCCAAAATTTTAGTCATGAAAATTTTCAAAAATTCCCCTATCAAAATGCTAGCTAAGTCTATAATGGATGCTAATTTCCTGTGCACTATTTATGGTTAATGGTACCTTCGGTAGATATTGCACTCATAGATATCCTATTATATATGAACACAAACATATGTTTAAGGTCATATTGAGATGCTTGAAGGTTACTTCACCCTAGTATGAGTGCAACATGGGATGGTATCTCATTATTTTCACTTAAGCTTTGAGGATACCAAATTTGGCATTTATTTCAAAGATTTTATTGGTATCAAATGTCTTAGGTTTAAATTGATCTTTAAGAAGGAATATAAAATGACCTCAGTGCAAATTTACATGCAGCCAAGGTTTTAGTTCAAGAGGAAAAAACTTATTACATAGCCCCCTTGAATAGTTGAAAATTTATAAACACGGGATTGCAGATTCTTTATCAAAGTGATTTGGATAAGAATGGAATGACAGTTGAGATGTCAAATGAAGATAAAGATTCAATAACATATCAACATATTAAGTAGTTCAAAACTTTCCATCATAGGCATCCTCAAATTTGTCACATTGATGTCAGCCCACAAAACACAATTGACAACTTTTAATAAATGGGCCTTTATGCGTTTGAAGATGAAGCACTGCATAGATAAGGATAAAATCACAAGGAAGAATTATCAATATTATGAATTAAGAAAGGAACCTTGACTAAAAATTTTGTTGATCGGTGGCATATGCACATGTTTTGCTAACTCTAGCAACATTTAACATAGTTAGCATAACTTGTCAAAAGTCCACCAACAATGCAAAGCAGTGTTTTTTCTCAGATGAGAAACTTCCTACTGAGGTTAGAAGAACCTATCAAAACATCGCCGACATCATAAAAATGGGTCAGTGTTATTCATATTGGACCTATGGAATAGGAGCATCGACTGGGGATGCAAGGAGCAACTGGTCAAAACCGATAATGAAGACAAAATATGGATATCTTATCACAACAATTAATAAGTTACAAATGTTTGGATAAGCCATATTCACCATTATGAATAGTATAAAAGGAGATCTGCACTTCGTTTCAATCCAAATTTCATGCAGGCCATGTATATATGTTGTAAGTGTCTACGATGCATCGAGCTTGGAATTGATTGTTGCTAGTAATGTTTTGAAGATCTAATTGATGATGTTGGTTTTTTATTATATTTAAAATTCTCATGGTTTTTCAAAAGGTCTCAATGTCTGGGGGTTGTTGCATGACACAACATCGAATAAGCAAAGTTATCACAATGCAAAATTTAGAGGACGATTGCTAATCTAATAGCGATCTCCTAAGCTATGGGTAACAGGTTTGTCTTTATTGTTGGGATTTTTTGAGTCATTTATCTAATTATTTGAAGATGAAAATTTGTTAACCAACACCTTGCAACTTCTTAACGTCATGGGTTGAATGTTTGCAGGCGGTTCTCAAACCCTTTTACTCAAGAGAGCGATGGTTGTGTCGGTTGTTTGATTTGATCACCAATTTTCATGAGCATGAGTTGGATGTCTTAGATGCTATAGGATTATGAAATATCTACTACATGTTGATGATTAGATGCTACAGAGCAATGATGACGGCTCTTGTTGAGATATGGCATTATGATTCATCGCTCTTTCACTTACCAACTGGTGAGGCCACCATCACCTTAGAGGATGTATGGAGGATTCTTTGTATTTTGATTCATGGAGAGATTGTGACCTATTATGTATGATAGGGTACACATGTTACACAATGATTTCTTGGTGTTCGGAATATTTGGGTTGTGGAGTCAGAGATAGACTTGTCTTTGTTCATCAATAGTGCAAATCTTGTTTCCTTAGTTCTATGTGCTTTGGTCTCGATGCTCATCATTCTTGATCAGTGAAGCAGATAGTTTCTAGTTGGTTGTGGTATGTGTATTGAGTAGATTTTCAAGCATGGAATGAGGTATGCATGGAGCTCATGTCTCCTTGCAGATTTATATAGAGACATGCATGAGGTTACCTATTGAGGAGGCAGTTCCATTTTTGTTGGTGTCACATTGTTGCATGTGTGGGCCTATGAGCATATCCCAGTGACAAGAATTGATGGTGTCTTGGATTAGGATCCAAAGGATCCATATTAAATTATAGATCATATGGTGATTTTCTACACTACACTTGGTCTAGCCATCTATCTTACTTTCATAGTATTATCAATGATATGCCTAGTTTTGTTTAGAGGCCATTGTTAGATTATGATGTTTGGTATGATGATATGGAGTAGCTTCCATTTTTCCAAGAGATCCGTTGGTTGACTGGTCGTGTTCATTCTTTTCTTGAGTGTTATTTACCTGATCAATTTCTTCACTAGTTTGGTGAGTGTTAGACACATTTTCCTGATGTTTACCGTGCTTGATTTAGGAGGACTACTTGAGAGGGACTCAAGGTGTGGGGGCTCTAGGCTAATTTTGATGCAGTATCTGTATATTTTATGGAACTTTCCCCATTTAGATGGGGATGGACTATAGGACCAATAGACCTTATTACTAGACTCAATTATGATCAATGGTGGGCTTGTCAGATTCCTCTCCATTTCATAGATCCTGGTGGTGGTGCACCAACTGTTGGTAGAGAAAGTATTACCTACCACAAGGGTGAGAGATAGCGACTCAGGATTGTTGTGGAGCAGCTTGATAGAGTGAGATAGGATGGGCATCGGGATGAGCAAGATGATCCTATGCAACAAGATTAGCTAGTGGCACTAGGTCCTCCTCCACTTGGGGATGCAGTAGCGGCAACCCAGATTTCTTAGTTGATAGCAGTCAGAGATGTAGATATTATTAGGAGATAGGATACAAAGGCACAAGTTGTGGTGCTAACTACCAAGTGATATTTTTCCAAGTAGGATAGAGATGGTTACAGATAGGAGAGGGATGCAGCCAGGTAGGAGCTAGCGACAAAGAAACAATAGAGATTGGCCATAGAAATTTCATTGTCTACATCTATCCCTATGCTCAACATCAAGCTAAGCGAGAGAAGCTTGATCATAGGGTGACACATTACCAGATGCTTTACGAGGCTTTCATTCCTCGAGCTCAACAATGACATCATTTTGGAGAGCCTAGCACTTAGAAAGGGGAAAAGTTAGGTGGTCACTTTATCAGAGGTCCCCACCTCCGACTAGGCAATAGGACTGATTGTTCTTGATCATTTTGATGTATATTATATCAGAGACTTTGTAGAAATTTTTTGTATATATATTCATTAGCCTAGTTGAGGCCTTATATATATGTGTTTTTTTGTAGATGATATCACACATGTTACTTGATGATGTATATGAAATTCTTAGTTTTGATGATATATGAGATATACCATGTGTCGATTTGGATTTATTGTGTTAAGTGATTATTATGGATGTTGGTGCATTTTTTTGATGTATGCATATTTTGTGGATGGATGAATGATTTATATATCTCTGTGATGAATGATGATACACAATGTGTAATGATTTATGTTTATATGTGATGGATGATGATATCCTATATATGCAATGTATGATTATACATGATGCATGATGTTTTTATTGCTTTACTATGGTCATGATATGTATTGATGAAATCATGGATGTAGGATGGATGTGATACTAATGATATTTTGATGCAAGATGGAGTTGTTAGTTAGAGGAAGTGTTTAGATGAATAGAAGGGTATGTGCAGGATCATGATGGGCCAAAAAATGGCGATATGATGGGTATGTGGCTGAGAACTTTCTTTTTACCCAAAATTGATGAAATGAAAAGGGTTTTTAAAGGAGATTCTTGGCTTTCCACCAATATAAATTATGGTTTACTTTGAATTTAATAAATAATTATTATTCATTTTCTATTTTAACTACAACTAAAGTCCTGATTGATAGGCTGATTGAAAAACATCTATAACTTTCAAACAATATCACATTTTTTGAATTTGAAACATGCATCAAATTCTATGCTTCACATACTATAGGATTAAAAAAAATGAATTTCATGAAGTTTTGACCAAGTTAAGGTGGTTAGACATACGATTTTAATATTTTTTAAAATTTGTAATTTAAAAATTCAAAATTAATTATTTACTTGGAAAAATTTACAAAAAATATGCATCACATCAAGACATGAGTCCTTTACTTATATCTAAAATATTATAAAAAAAATATTATCACTTTATTGTGGTTCTAGGGGGTCAGACAGACATCTACTTCTTATTTTTTCCCTGGAATTTAAGTACTACTACATTGAAATTTCAAGTTTTCACCAAATAATTTTTTTTTAAAAAAAACCTAGTAGTTTAGAAACTACATTCAATTTGCTATAGATTCTATTCTTACATATTTTTTAAATAGATAACTTATTCAAATTTTTATGTCAAGTTGCGTAACTCTAATTTTTTTGAATTTTATCGCTAGTTAAGGGATTGTTTTTTCCATGATGAACCTGCACATACCCAGAAATTTGATGTTGTTAGTTATTGATGAGTTGTTTTTGCTTGCATGGAGGCTTCATATCTTTAAGTGCAATCCTTTTGATGTAGCAAATAGACATGATGCACTAGGGTATTAATAACCAAGGTGGCTTTGTATCTATTGCGTGGACTTTGACTTGTCACACAAAGAATATTATTACTCATACCCGACGTACAAAAACCCTATTAGCATATACGGTTGAGTTGTGTTCAAAAATTTTAGACTAGTTACATAGATAGGTATAAAATACCTAGTATGCAACTACTACACCAATTGTCCTAAAATATCTTCCATACACAAAACAAAGCAAGTATTCACCATGATAGTATAAAAAAAAACATATTACAAATAGAATAAACATAATTCAATAGTTAATGCCACCATTCCTTCTTCTCTAAATCCTTATGGACATCCTCGAGAGATCCTAGGAATGTGATATTACAATTAATCAAAAAGATAAGACTCTATAAAGATAAACAATGTTGCAGTATCACTTGCCATACTTGTTTTGTTGTTTCATGATGAAATCCATTGATGATGTCTATTGTAGGAACGTTTTATCTATTAAGACTCATGTTTAGGATTGTTGATATGATTTTCAAGTGGGTATGGTAGTCTATACTTAGGAATTGTTTTTACTTGATAGTTATCCAATCATTTTGATATTTACTTTAAATTTTTTAATTTTGATGTTTGTTTTATTTTTTTTTCGCGTTATCAAATGGTGAGTGTGATGATTTTTTATTATGGACTTGAAAAGTTTATTGTGGATTGTTGACAATGGAGGTAGAACCTTTTCTATTTTCTAGGTTTATCTAATGCTATTTTTGTTGTTTTCATGAAATTTTATGAATGTTTCTAGGATTTGATAATATATTTGAATTTTTTCATTTTTTTTGGGGGGACTAACCTAGGGCCTTGGGGGCTCATCAGTTATGATGTCCTTGCATATGTTATCTATGCAGAGGCTCGTAGTTCACTTGGTTTGATAAGAACATGTTTTTGACTTTTTCTATTTTTTGAATATTTTGGGGTATTTTGAATTTTTGAATAGGCTAAAAGAAAGCATGATAGATACCTAAGGGGAATGACCTAAGGCCTTAGGGGATAGATAAGCCTTGCCTATGTTATACACACAATGACCACATAGTTCAACTAGTGTTGACTCAAAGCATAACACATTTTTGGGATCTTGATTGTTTTGAATTTTTTTTTTTTTGTTTTTTGGATTTTTTTTTTTTGGGTAGTTTTTTTACCATGATGGCAATTACAAGGATCCAATTGGCTACCAATTTCAAGAAGTTTCCCCTAGTTTGAGACAAGATTACCTTCATTTTGGGAGATGGATGTTGATGACTTGCAACAAGGTTCAACACTTGATTAGTCATCGAGCCATGGTTGGTTTGTACATTTTATTATGGGAAAAATGGGTAGATTCTTTAGATAATGCTAATAGATAACGATGCATGTCTTATTCAAATGTAGCGCCTATTTTCTAGGTTTTCACTATGGTACCTATCCTAGATGTGCGACAAAGTGGTTTTCACTTAAAGAACATTTTATTTCTCTTTATTTTTTTCTTTATTTTTTGATTTTTTTTCCTTTTTTACCTTTATTTTGTATATTCTTCTATTATTTAATTTGTATCTATACACATTTTAATATATTTATTTAGATTATATATTTATTATGTATATTTATGTACTTATCTCTCTATGTTTTCCATCCACCTCAATTTCACTATCTCCACATCTTAGCTCATTGCCATGGGTGTGGGATTGATCTCCTAGATCTAACCTTTAAATTTTTCAAATTCAAATTTAAATTTTGGTTGATTTTTACCCATTCGTCTCTTGCCTTGAGCTAACTAAACACGTGTTTATATGATTTAGTACTATTTTTTTTAAAGGAATTTAATTGCATTTATTTAACATGGACAATATCATCTTATAGATTTTGATCTTATCCAATTATTCATTCATCATGGAAATGATAAGAATGCTTCCATTGGTGGACCAAAGAAAGTTTAATTTTACATCACAACACTCTGATACATCTATATGTTTGAATATTATTGCTTTTAACTAGTAGCATGACAATAAGTGTGGTCATCTTCTAAGTCTTAACCTGGGGAACTTGTTCCCTATTAATATTTTTATCCCTCAAACCAAAAAAGGTACCTAATCTACATAGAAAAAGAGGAGGTAGGGGATTTGGTGAAATTGAAATTAGGTATACACACTACACTAGATCATTTTAGTAGGTAACAACTAGATCCATATTTAGAGCAGTGAAACAAACTTATGAATTCAACCCCACATATAGTTCATCAACTATCTATATCTCTAGGTGAATTGTAGATTAATATCTTCTAATTTATAATCCTAATACATGGTCTTGTTTTCATATATTTATGTTTTGAATGAATTATCCCATTTCCTACATGATAATGATCATTTTGTTACATATCATGTTAAACCTATGAATATCTATGATACTATTTCTTATAATTATACAACACATGTAAATACCGTACACATTGATGACAATAAATAAGCTTTGAATGAGTCCTTAATTGCTACGCCACTACCCTTTTCTACATCACATTAAGGAACTACAAGAATTAGTGCATAACATTAATAGGATGATTATGATAGATATATTAATGATTCCTTAGATGTGAATTTGTTTTATACTTACTAATTGTGAATAGTTAAATGATGATGTCTTGTTGATTAAATAATTTCAATTATACTTGATGCATGAGCATCCAAGATCGTCAATCATTTTCCATCTCACAAAACAAAAATAAAGGTAAGCTAAGAATAATTTTTGTTTTATGTGGGTTTTAGGTATAATGACATAATTGGATAAAATAGAGAATGAAAAAAAATTATAGCTAACTTTAGTGAGCATAGTCACATTTTCAATATCTTATAGTCATTTTAGTAGCACTATCATCTTTGAAAACAAGCTTGTGTGTAACTCTATTTTTAGGTTAACTCACTTTAGCATCAATTGTTTTAACTTCAACAAGAATCTAGGAAAACTTTAATAGTAAGGTGGGAACAAATATTAGGAGAGGTGATTTTTTAGTGATATGGACCTTAAATAAAACTTTCCATCATGTTATATAGTAAATTTAATATTTCAAATAAATATTAAATGCATCACTATTTTGATTTATTAGTAATATTCTCATATTTACTATTCACTAAGCATAGTCATTGAAGCTTCATATTTTTTTCTAATTGGTACCATGTAGAGTAGATGAGATTTATAAAAAAAGATTTCAAAAAAATTACCAAAGAAGAAAGTTTAGAACCTCTCATACGTAGATGAATCATTTTCCATGATTATTTCCATTTTTCCATGTTGTGATGTGATTTTTAGGGTAGATGAATTGATCAAGAAAACTTTATATATAGCAAAAATATTGAAAAAAGAAATAAAAAACATATTTCTTAGAAGAAAACATGCCTTAAGTCATGGATATGAGAGATTTTTTTTTAAATAAGGTAAAATAGTAGGATAGATTGCAAGGAATGGAATATAAGCATCTAAAGCATGAATTTAAGCCATATTTAAATAACTAAGCTACAATCCCAATGAGATGTTCGAAAGATTAAAAAAAAATTAACCATTAAACTAAGCATGAAATAAACCATGAAAGCATAAAAGACACATAATCTAGAACTCCAAACATTATCCCATTGGGGGATTGGTGTCGTATTAATATGGAATGATGACCCTTTCGAAATCCTTTGGATAATACGAGCATCTAATCAAACTCCATTGATGAAAGCTTAATCTAAAATGGATGAAACTATGCTAAGGGTGGATGAAAAAGATGAAAAAGCTTGATAATGAATGCAAGGATAAATAAAGATAGTATTCAAACGTTCAACATAAATTTTATTTGATGGAAGTGGATCCATTTATCTCCAAAATGCGAGGTATTTATAGGAGAGAAAATGAAGAATCAAGGGTCAAGATCAAATTGATCAATCGATGGTTAAGATACAATCAGGGGTGAAGACATGGATCAAGGATTCTCATCAAATGGATCAAAGAATCAATCAATGACTCAAAATGATTCAAACAAACACACTTTCAAAGTTGTTAGAGAGTTTGTTACAAAGTTTGTTAGGAAATAATATTCCATTTTTGGAGCCAAATAGAAGAATATTCCTTATGCAAGTGGAGGGGTGAGGAAAATTAGTAATTAGTTAATTAAAACAAATTTTTAATTGTGTAAGTTGAGGAATATTAGAATGCTCATTAAATAATTAATCTATTTAACAAAAAAGGGATGTGAATGACATTTAATTCAATAATTTAGGATTATTCAATTAAATGAGAGGACATAAGGGGGATTAATTTAAATAATTTACATTATTCAATTAAATAGGATGAGAGGTTAGCGTGAAAGGGTAGGAATTAACTTAAATTAATTAGATTAATAGAAGAAAATGATGCATTTAATTAAATAGGTGAAAAGAAGATGAATTTTAGGATGAAAGAATGCTAGTGACCAGATTCAAGTGTGTAATATCATTCAGGGAAATTTTAAGTGGCATTATCACAAGTCAATCTAACTCTACTGATGTGAAAATCCAACAAATTTTCATTGACAACTTACAAAATGATATAAGAGAAAAATTCCTATTATAGAAATTTCTATCCTTTATAATATTGTGTCATACGATACTTCATGATTATTAGAATTCAATTAATAAGTATGAAGAGGCATGTTCATCAAAAAATACTGAGAAATATGAGCTTGCACATCACAAAAATATCAACAATTTAAGAAACCAAACAAGAATTTAAAAAAAAGAAATCCATCTCAAAAAAACCATGTTGAACCTCAAGTTACTACCATAAGCTCTACCCCATACCAATTGTAGAAAATTTACATCATTACCTGATTACCTCCATTCGATCATGTTACAACTTTTGAATAAGAACCTAATTCATTTTCCTCCAACCAAACCTATGGACACAACCAAATCCTTACCTGCAAATTACAACCCAAATGGCTTTTTCCAATATCACCAAGAAAGTGGACATAACACAAAAAATGCATGCATCTTAAACATCAAGTAAAGGATTCAATCAATTCTAATCATATCTAGTTGGGAGGTGTTAATTATAAAGGAAATCAATCAATTGCTCCACATAACCAAAATTTGCAATTTTTTACCAACCCAATGCCAAATCATTCAACTAACTTTGTGAAAGCCAATGAATTCAAGAATGATGTGATAAATTTTGATAAGATTGAAGACATAAATAATGATAATAATAATAATAAGAGTGATGATGAGGATGACCTAGATGGCATGGTCACTCTCATAGACATTAAACCTTGTAAGGGCCAAACCACTTTGTTACCTAACATTGCTTTCACACATAATGATGCCTCTATATGCACCCAATGATCCTCTCTATATCATCAGCTGAATTAATGATAAGCCTGTAACTATGATACGTATTAATCCCATGTGTGTAGAGAATGTGATCATCGAGGAATTCTTGTTTGTGTATGAAATTTATCAAGATTCTTATGAAAAATCGAAAGTATGGATAAGAACACATAATAGTTTTGCTTGCCTTACAATAGGTTTGGTCACTCTTCCATTAAAAGTTGGACCAAAAAAATTAGATGTGCTATTCTCCATCATCCTGATGTTAGACCAATTCTATGTGCAGCTAGACTATCCATGGCTATGCTCCATGAATGTCAGACATCTCATTGGTTATTCACAAGTTTGTAAAGTTTCCCTTTGAAAAAGCAGATATTTATAGTGCACCATAGTGGATTCAATCCTTTTTCTTCCCGTGGGAATTTTTCATTGGATTTATTTTGGCCTAGACCTATGGAACCTATAAAGCCTTGTGAAGATTTCTTTTTCAAGTCATATAAAAGGTTCAAAGAAAAGCACATAGCAAAGTTATCTCTTAGCAATATTCCGAAGTTTGATAGTTCCATGGTTGTTCCTTCTCCCCAACCCATCATGGATGAACATATGATTGACTCAAAATACCTTCCAAATAACCAAAATAAGTACATTGCAGTTCCTCCACCACTTTTGTATAAAATACCAAGAGATTATAAGGTGATCCCTTTTGTTCCTCCAATGTTAAAAAATGTGTATAGAGAAAAAGAGACAATGGTTTCCCAACCCCTGATGGTCGCTTCAAATTCTCCCTTGACAGAAGAAAAGAGAAAAATAGTTGATAAATCCACTCCTACCCCATCACAACTTGAAAACCATGCAAAAAAAATTGAAGTACTAATGAGCATAGGCATAGACAATGTGCTATTGCCTGACAATTGGAAGAAAAGAATAAAATAGTGTATGATAATCCAACACTTATGCAAACAATTGAAGAAGGAATTCAAATTTCACCAAAACAAGACAGAACTAAAAAAAGAATTAAAATAAGAAAATCCAAATCCAATCATCATAAAGTCTCCGATTGTGATTAATTTGGATGATGATGATGAGATTACTAAAATTGATGAAGTGCATAATGAGCTGAATTTGTGATTTTCCCTTTCTATGAATTTAGATGGGGGCAACTATGATGATCCTCCTCATGAGAGTGACCCACCACGTGTTGAACTTGGAGATTCTCCAAATACGGAAATTTTTGTAGTCCCTTTGGATAGTTTTCAACCTTCCTTATATGATGAGCAAGATTGGGATGCAAATGACCTACTCTAGGACTGCTCACATGTGAAGTACTTATTTTTTGTTTGCTTTCTATGTTCTTTGTGTTTTCTTACAAATAATGTGATCTCATACATATTGTGTTGCTTGGAATGTCTTTATGCTTGTGAGTTTTATTTGGATGGCCCTTGTTGCTCTATTGGGGCAAGGATACAAAGGAAATGAACCTATCATGACATTATTCTAAATTTGTGTCTTCATTCTTCTATCTTTTGTAAACTTTGACTTTTCTTTTTGTCATGTGCTTTTCTTTTTCAGATGATGCAAGGAGTTGAGACATTTAGGTCTCTTCCTTGTTGACCCAAAAAATTTCTTCTCCCTCTTTTTATGTGTCATTCCTCCTTTATGTTCGTTGTTCCATGTGTATTTGGTGAATAATGTCAATTTAGAGCTCTATTATATCATTGTAGAAAAGACGTATAATAAACCCAAATCCATGAATCCCTTAACATACCTTTGTATATTATTCATGAAATTGCATTATGGGGGAAACTCCTTATCACGATGTATTTTATTTAGAAACATATCATTCACATAGGGCTTTCCAAATAAACTTTTATGATCTTTTATTACATGGAATTTATCATTTTTCTACTTTAAAGTAATTTTTCATAGCATCATGTTTAGCAATTTATCTAAAGTGGGTGCATACATTGACATTATTTTTTCTTCACTGTGTTCACAATGGATAAACTTAGTGATGCATTGACATTGACACTTGGCATGTTTGCTTCACTTTGTTCACAAGGGATGTACTTAGTTCACTTTGTTCACCAAGGTTGAACTTAGTGTAGAATTTTTATAGCATTTTGATCATTTTGTAGCACTTTATCAAGGTTATCAAGGATTATAACTCTCGATATGGTTATGAGAACACCTTGTAGACCTACTATGTGTTTCTCATTTTGCTACCTATTTTGAGAGCTCACCTAGTGAAAAATGGTCCTCAGTAGTTTCTGTTTCTTCTGTTTATAATTCACCTAGAAAATATTATATTTTACTATTGTGTGTGTCATGAAATCTTTTGTATGGATGCTATCATAATACAACTTGTTAGCCCATACCCCTTTTTTCTTTTTTGCATTTATTTTGACATTGTATGTTTGTGTACCTTGTCTTGTTGTATATCATACATATGTGTTACTTCGTGCTTATGTTGGTTTTCCATGGGATCTTAGATCCAGGGGGAGTGATCACCTCCCTTGATCCTTAGTCATCCTATCTCTTCAAAATTTGGATAGTTCAACCCCTCTTGACATATATTTCTCTACTTTAGTTTGAGTATTTTTGGTGGCATTTTAACATCCAAAATTCATTTATATGAAGTGTAAGCTTTTGGAATCTATTTTTTGGGAAATTAGATAAACAACTATAAGTACCTAGTTATTTTATCATTTTAAATCTAACACACACTATCAATCATTCAAGAGAAAACAATATTGTCAAGAGAAAGTTAAGAGAAACATTTCAAAGAATTATTATATAAACTGGAGATCTTGTTCATCATGTCAAATTCTATGTGTGTTCATGTTATTGTATTGTGAAGGCTAACATTTTTGTAGGTCTCCAAGCATTTAAGAATTTAAGAAAATATATCAAGCAATATCCAAATCCTTGAGGAGATGTGTATGAATTCAATCCTTCAAGGAAGCCATTGAAAGGTGGTGAGTTGTAACATTGTGTGCATTAATCATTCCTTCCTTTCAATTATCATTCTCATGATTGGCATTGCCATTGTTGAAGTGGAAACACTTACATGAGGTTTGAATGAGGCAAGCCCCTATATGGCACAACATCTTCCCTCTTTGTGAATTATGTGTAGGTTTGGAAAGGATTGAAGAGATCTAAAAGGAAAATTCTACATTGTTGCATTTGTTGTCATTAATATTGTCAAGACACAAAAATTCATCTACATAATTTACTAATGACATTCCAACAAGTTTACAATTGGTAATCAAGAGCTCAGATCCAAAACCAAAGGACTACAAAAACAATTTTAGGACCCCCTATCAAAGACCTAGTCATCCAATGGTGGCCTAGTCCCTTTGCACTTGTTAAATCCAAATTTTAGTGATAGGTACACATCAGTCTACACTTTCGAGATCTACTTGCAAAGTTTTGTTTTCGTCTACATTTATCTTTGAGAAATTACACTAATCATATTAGGTCATATGGTCTAATTAGTCCAATCACTCCAAATCATTTACAATTCATTCCTAAGAGTCAAAAGGATTAGATCTAGGTCTGATTGACTCACCTTGGAGATTGAAATTCAATCTACTCACCTTGTTGATTTGCATCTTAATGAGATTCTAGAAATGTTAGAACATTGACCTCCTTAAAATAGTAGGGCTATTCCCAACGCAACTATATCTTCTAGGTGGGCCCCTACTATTCTATGGGGTTGTTTCCCCTACCTTATTAACTTTAATCTACCTCAACTATAATTAATTGCAACCTCCCCCCGCCACCCAAGGAAAATGTGGTGGTGCGGCCTCGCTCAATGGGAGGTTACGTCCATAACCTTAATATTGGGTACTAAACATAAGGTCACCACATTTTATGTTTCAAATATTAGTATGGGAAATAATTTTTTATCTTATCTTCCTTTCATAGGCATCTCATACCAACCTTCCTCTCATTTTGAGACTTAATTTAAAGATGATAATGACCCAAATATCCTATTATAGTAATGAATTACATCTTATTTTACAATAATATGGAATGGAGGTTAATACATTAGATGTAGAATCTATTTCGGATTCATATATTAGTTTAGAATATCTTGTTACATCAATTAAAAGATCTAGGAAAATACTTTCCAACAATCCACATTTCACCATTTTAGATATGTGAACCAAAGATCAAATATGTGGCATCAAGATCAAACATGTGATGATAAAAATTAAACTACAAGGTTTTTTGTGTCCATTTTGATTCTAAGACAATTGTACCGAGGCAACTAAATTTTTGTTAGTGGTCAATCAATTCTACATATTAACTTGATTATATTAATGTTCTTGGGTATG
Source organism: Sequoia sempervirens (assembly GCA_007258455.2). Lineage (NCBI taxonomy): Eukaryota > Viridiplantae > Streptophyta > Pinopsida > Cupressales > Cupressaceae > Sequoia > Sequoia sempervirens. The sequence continues at coordinate 731,582,927 of VDFB02271358.1, read as the reverse complement.
TGCAGGATCATGATGGGCCAAAAAGTGGCGATATGATGGCTATGTGTAGGGTATGTGGCTGGCGACTTTTTTTTTACCCAAATTTGATGAAACAAAAAGGGTTTTTAAAGGATATTCCCAACTTTCCACCAATATAAATTATGCTTTACTTTGAATTTAATAAATAATTATTATTCATTTTCTATTTGAATTACAACTAACATCCTGATTGATAGGTTGATTGAAAAACATCTATAGCTTTCAAATGGTATCACATTTTTGAATTTGAAACATGCATCACATTCTATGCTTCGCATAATATAGGATTAAAAAATGAGTTTCATGAAGTTTTGACCGAGTTAAGGTGGTCAGACATACGAGTTTTTAAATTTTTTAAAAGTTGTAATAAAAAAATAATAATTAATTATTTACTTGGAAAAAAATTACAAAAAAATATGCATCAGATCAGGACATGAGTCCTCTCTTTATATATAAAATTTTATAAAAAAAATATTATTGTTTTATTGTGGTTAGGGTGGTTAGACATACACATACTTCTTATGTTTTCCCTGAAATTTAAGTGCCACTGCATTGAAATTTCAAATTTTCACCAAATAGATTTAAATAAATAAAAATAAACCTAGTAGTTTAGAAACTACATTCAATTTGCTACATATTCTATTCTTACATATTTTTTAAATAATATAGATAACTTATTCAGATTTTTATGTCAAGTTGCCTAACTCTAATTTTTTTGAATTTTTTGCCACTTAAGGGCCTATTTTTTCCATGATGATCCTACACATACCCTCTTCTACTCTTAAATATAAATATAAATTAATCTATTACTTAGATTTCTTTTTTCAATAAACACTTTGTTTAACAATCCCAAATTTATTTATCTAAATTTATATGTACCCAATTAATTACATTTTTCTACTTCACCTAGACAATCTAAGAAAAGATAATTAAGCTCTTACAGTACAAATCCAAATGTTTTAAAAAATATGATTTCTTATTAAACTATTATTTATATTTAAACATAAACAATAACTATAAGGTGAATATACTTTATGCATAATTATCTGTCATTTATTATATTTTTATATTACTTGTAAAATGAAAACATATTCTATTTCATATTTTTTGATGTTATAGATTATATTAGTAATTTTTAAGAAATACAAAGTAAAAACCAAATATGTCAAGTTTGTGTGTTAAAAACCATGGTTTGGGTTGGGCTTAACCAACACACTCTAAAGAATTGAATCTGTCCTTGATTCGTGGGCCTAGCCTTAATCTATTCTCTATTATGTTTTTTGTTATACTTGTTCCTGTCTCTTGATAGTCATTTTCATATTGCAACTGTTAAAACTTTTAACTTTTGTCTTCAAGCTCTAAGCCAAAATAATTATCATTCTTATTTCATGGCCTAGTATATTATTATTATATGATTATATTTACTATATATTTATGCCAAAGGTGTTCTTGCTCTAAATATAGATGGGCTAACTTCAACCATCCATAATGCAGGTTGTTCAAGAGGGGATGCAAGATGATAGTTTTCATTCAAATAATTGAATTTTTGTTGCTTTCATTCACCGCATTAATTCTACATGGCAATTGTAGTATCAATAATGCCATTTATCAAGTAGTTATTGGATGATCATGAATAGACATATAAACACATGTTCTTCTATATCTACTTGCTCCTATGCTCTTGTCATCTCCAACCCTATTTCTACTAATTGTATCTTGGCCACTTCTACAAGGAATAACCTTCTCATCCACCACGACATGGTTCCCACTAATTTTCTATCATGTTAATAAATAAAATTTGTAGAAAATAATCAAAAGGATAACATATTTAGAAATTTTCTAGAAAATACAATTGGTAGGCATAAGTCTAGACTCCACAATATTTTCTACTAAATGTTCTCCCTACCTATGCAAAAATGGGGGTTTTGGAATAGGGTATGGACGTCCATCAAGGCATAAAGGATAGAGGATTATTACATGATATCAAAGAAAATAGATTTTTTGAAAAGGGTTTAAAAATTTCTAAGAAAATGCAATTGTCGGGTTTAAAGATAAATTTTGTAACCTTTGCTAGCATCCTCCATTCCCATGCAAAAATGGGAGCTTTGGAACATTATGGACATCCATTGAAATAAAGGATAGAGGAACTTTGTCAAACATTATAGTCACAACTACCCTTGTAGACATGCATGTAAAAAGTGGAAGCATTAACAATGCATATGAACTATTTGATGGAATACTTGAAAAAGATGTCATCTCATGGAATGCAATAATTGTAGGATATGTACAAAATGGACTTTTTGAAAAGTCTATAAAATTTCAAGTGAATTAAATTTGTAGGTGTAAAGCCAAATTCCATAACCTTGGCCAACATCCTCCCTACTTGTGCCAAAATGAGATCTTTGGAATAGGGTAGGAACATCCATCAAAGCATCATGGAAGGATGATTTTTTTCAAATATTATATTTGGAAGTGCTTTGGTAGACATGTATGTAAAATTTGGAAGCACAGAAAAGGCACATGAACTATTTGATATAATTCCTCAAAGAGAGGCTATCTCATGGAATGCAATGATTGCAAAATATGCAAAAAATGTTTTTTTTTTAAAAGCTTTAGAAACTTTCAAGAAAAGGCAATTGGAAGGTGTAAAGATAGAATCCATAAATTTTTCCAGCATTCTCCCTACCTATGCCAAATTAGGAGCATTATTATAGGGTATGGAAATCCATCAAAGCATAAATAATAGAGGAATTTTATCATATGTTGTAAATGCAACTACCTTGGTAGACATGTATGTAAAAATGTGGAAGCATAGAAAAGGAATATGATTTTTTTGATAAAATTTCCCAAATATATGTCATCTCATGGAATGTAATGATTTCAAGATATGTACAAGATGTATTTTTCAAGAATACTCTCAAAATATTTGAATTAATGAAGCACTCTAGAACACATCCTAACATTGTAAGCTTTTCTTGTGTTCTATATGAATGCGGCCCTGTAAGTTTAGTAGATGAGGGATTTACATACGTCAATCACATTATTAAAAATTATTACATTACACCTATAGTTGAACATTATGTTTGTATGGTTGACCTTCTTGCTCGAGTTGACTATCTTGAAGACACTCTACACTTTATCATTAAGATGTCGTTTAAACCTATGGTGGTTGTGTTGACGTGTTTTCTAGGAACTTGTAGATAACATAAGAATATAGGTCTAGGAGTATTTATAGCAATAATACTTTTTTATTTGGATCCTAAACATGATGTGACATATGTTCTTCTCTCAAACATATACATAGAAATGGGTAGGTGGGGTGAGATTCAAATGAAAAGAAAATGGATGAAATATCAAGGAATTAAAATATCCCTAGATGTAGTTGGATTGAAGGCCATAAAATAGTACATGTTTTTCATGTAGGAGATAGATCACATCCACAAACACATGAGATCTATGCAATACTAATTATTCTTCCTATTATAGGTTTCAAACTACTAACATTTTGAAGAGACGGATAGGATTCTTTGTAAATCTTAGTCTAATTTTTAAACTCTCATTTCATAAATATGCACATTCTCATATCATATGCATAACAATGAAATGGGTATATAACAATTTAGACTTGTTAAAAAGCTATCAAACACTAAAGAAAACTATAAATCTAGTGAATATATATTCATTTTTATATTATATCCATACCATATATATGTATATAAGAAAACTAAAAACCCTATGATTATGCATATCCCTTATTTTTTTATATATAAGTGGGAATTCATTAGTCCAAACTTCTAGAAAAATTGTCAACATTGAAAAAATCTATAGATCCTATAATTATATTCAATTTTCTTCAAGACTTTATAGAATTTCCTAGAAGTATTACTTTTGAACATTCATGTCATTGATATACATATGGGCACATGTCTTTAAGTATATTTTTGTATGTATGTATGTGTATAATATGTATATATATTGGACCTTGTGATTAACATAGTATATAGTATATTCAAGGCTTTGATGGAATCCTCATAAGTCCATTTTTTCTTTTCTTCAATACTAGATAGAATTTTTAGCAAGTCTTATTGTTGAATATCCATTTTATTGGATATCCATATAATCATGTGTATGTATGTCTTTTCTCATTTTTATTTATATTTACAAAAATTGAGACCTTATAATACATATGGTATGATTCGATGATTTTTTTGAATCCTTATAAGTATGGCTTATAATTTTATTTAATACTAGATATCATTTCTTGCAAAGTCTTATTCCTAAATACCCATCTCATTGATATGTCTAGATTTGTGTGTGTGAATAATGTGTATGCACATTGGGACTTGTAATTAGACTAAGCATACCATCTTTTATAGAATCCTTGTTAGTGTTGTTTCTGAAGATTGATATATAATAATAGCTCATGTACATTTCTACATCTATAATCTATATACACATATGGTTCTATGTATATACTTGTAGTTTTCTTCAAGGCATGATAAGATTAGTTGCAATAATGAATCCTTATTATATATTTCATTGATATTTCACAAAAGAGGCACCTATTTGAATGCAGGAGTGATACACCTTTTTGAGCAATATGTAATGTAAGTGGAAAAAAATTTCCTTATGTACATTGTGGATCTAACTTGGCTAGGGAGAGAACACATAGTTTAGTAGGCTTGATAGGACATTGTGTCTACTTTCTTAATACCCATTTGATTTAAAATTTAAACCTGTATCTACATGCGTGCACACACACATTAGGTCCTATGGTTAGTTTAGACTAGTTTATTTGGTAGAAATCATTGTAGTTTGGTTTCTAAATATACATTTCATTGATAGGAATATAGCATGGTCTTATATGAACATATAAATCTATATATTCTCATTGATACAACATGTACACATTGAAGTTATAGTGTACTTATCTTTACTTCAGGGCTTGAAAGGATTTTTTGCAAATCTAGTCCTAAATTATCTTCTTTGATTGATCAATATCCATATAAACCTATACATGTGCACTTCTAGAGAATGTGTACAAATATTATCTTAAGAGAAAAGTACACAACTAAATTTTCTTAATATAAGAAAGAAATGATGTTAACATTCCAGTTTAATTACTTTCACCCCACAATTTTCTATATTAATAATTTTCTTTGTACAATAATATTATACTAGCAATCACACCTTGGTGTATAATGGATACATCAAAGAGGTGTGGAAGGTCATTTTCAAAAAAATGATCTATTTTTTTGGGTACATTTGTGCAATAAAGATCTTAATGGAGAAGTGATATGCATCCATTTAAAAGGATCCAAACATGATTGAAACAAAACATTTGAATCAAGAAAGTAATTGTAGTGCCACCCCACACTGCCTTACCCACTTCTTTTTTCATAGGTACAGATTCACCTATCAAGCTACTCTCATGTAAAAAACCTATAGTAGATATCACAAGGCCATCTAGAGGAATTATTTTTCCAACTTTCATAGCCAAAATGATGTTAATTTCCATAGCCTTAATAGACACTTTTTCCCTTATTTCCTCAATCACAATAGTTTGAGGTACCAAAATCATCACAACTAATACAATATTTCAAGCATATATGAAAGTGAAAAGATTTGTTCACCCAAAATTTAAGCGTGATCTCTATGTTGTGCCTATCGACTACCCTTCATTGAATTTGATGTCTTGTTTGTGTAATATTTTTATGAATGGATGAGAATGTTCTCGTTGTCTTGCATCCCTTCTCCAACACTGCATGGATGAGAATGGGTATAATGAAAATAATGGCATATTGTAATTTAAGACTCCCAAAAGTGTAAAAAAATTGAAAAACAAGAGAAGTGAGACAAAACATATAGTGGGTCGATAAAAAATGGATTCAAAACAAGAAGCATTTTATAAGTTAGTACATATTCAATGAAAAATGACATGTCCTATGAAAGTTACAAATGGCCTCCTCCCTTGGCCCTCTCTCCTATAGAAATTTTACTTTCCTAATTAGTACAATTATGAATTACATGCCAAATATTATAGTTGAAAATGTTGATATAGGAGCTCTATAATAGGGTATGACATCTATCACAACATAATGGAAAGAGAATTGTTTAGATGTTATAGATACAATTTGAACTATTAATCTCTCTTCTCTTTGTATCTATTTCATTTTATCTCACTTATCTCTCTCTCTCTCTACCTCTTGCTCTCTTTATCTCCCTCTTCCCTCTTTGTATATCCCTCTCTTTATCAAGTCTTCTCTCTTTGTTCTTTAAGTCTCACTCTATTTTTTCCTCTATCTCCTTACCACCCCTCTCTCTCTCTCATGCACTTCCCCCCTCTATCTCTTCATCTTTCTATCCTTATTACTCCCTCTCTCTATTGCAAACATAACCTGATCTTGTTGGTAATGGAGCATAAGTATCTTCCTCACTCAAAGGTTTTGTTTCAATCATGTTTGGATCCTTACAAAATGATGCATACTTTATTTTGACGCTATCACATGTATTGCAAAATGTTTGCAAAAAATGGAGATTTTTTTTTCCTAATTGACCTTCCACACCTCTTTGGTGTACCCATTGTACACCAAGATGCGATCGCTAGTTAGTATTAAGGTATGTGCAGGATCATCATGGAAAAAACAGCCCTTAAGTGGCAAAAATTCAAAAAATCAGAGTTAGGCAACTTGACGTAAAAATTTGAATAAGTTATCTATATTATTTCAAAAATATGTAAGAATAGAATCTTTAGAAAATTGAATGTAGTTTCTAAAATACTAGGTTTATTTTTAAAAAAGAAAATCTATTTGGTAAAAATTTGAAATTTCAATGCAATAGTACTTAAATTTTAGGGAAAAAATAAAGTAGGTGTCTACCACCCTAACCACAATAAGATGATAATATTTTTTATAATATTTTTAGATATAAGTAGAGGACTCATGTCCTGATGTAATACATATTTTTATAATTTTTTCCAAGTAAATAATTAATTATGAATTTTTTATTACAACTTTTAAAAATATAAAAATTCATATGTCGACCACCTTAACTTGGTCAAAAATTCATGAAATTCAATTTTTTTTTTAATCTTATAGTATGCAAAGCATAGAATGTGACACATGTTTTGGATTCAAAAAGTGTGATACCGTTTGAAAGCTATAGATGTTTTTCAATTAGCCTATCAACCAGGACTTTAGTCATAATTCAAATAGAAAATGAATAATAATTATTTATTAAATTTAAATTAAAGCATAATTTATATTGGTGGAAAGTTGAGAATCTCCTTTAAAAACCCTTTTTGTTTAATCAATTTTAGGTAAAATAAAAGTCATCAGCCACATACCCATCATATCATCACTTTTTGGCCCACCATGATCCAACACATACCTATTATATGAAAATGATAATATGTAATATATAATATATAATATTAATGCAAAATATATTATATTTAGTAATTATTATTAATATATAATATATTTTATATTAATGTTAAATATACTATATCCTTAAATGTATTAAATAATTAATAATTATCATTAATAAATAGTATATTATATTTTCTTAATAATACATAATATTAATTATCAATATATTTGTATAATGATATTATAATATAGTGATTATTAATAAGAATTATTCATTATTATATAATTACTATATAATATACCATTAAATATATTAAAATAGTTTAAATGCACCTCCAACACGCACATATATATGATAATTATTAAATCTATAATATATAATCATATAATATATTTATTTAAATAATTATAATAATTAATTATTCCTATTAATAATGAATATATTATTCTTACCTACAATAAGATGCTTTAGCCAATTAAACTAATCCCTCCACCCCAATAATTATTAATTATTAATTAATAATATATATTTTATATATTATTAATATAATAAATTATTTACTATTAATAATGAAAATTAATTAAACTATATTTAATATATAATATATTATTTATTAAATATGTTTAATAATAATAATATAATTTAAGTTTAAGTTTATTTAAATAATTGTTTTAAGTTAAAAATTTTAACAATTGTCATATTCCAATGAGTGGGAAGAGAGGAACCAAAGCATAAGAGGTAACGGAATAAGATTGGACCGATGAGTCAAACACAAAGTCAATTCCAACCTATAGTTTGTGGTGTGCCCCACAAATAAAGGCAACGCACATCATTATGGCCCTCAAACAGCATATTTTATCTACACATTCATTTTTCATAGCTTACTTTGTTGACACTCACTGCTGAAAAAAATTCGACAAATAATCATGCCCATCGCTTTTCCCCACTGTACTTGCTAATTATTGAAACTTTTACAACTTTTTTTCCTCTTTACTAATTGCATTGGATCATCTTTTCTGCTCGGTATTTGTTCCGAACTGAAATCCACGCAATTCTGTGCCGAACTAGTTCCGTTGGCTGTGATTTTTGAGATGCATCCTCGATTGTATGCAATTAGTAAAAGCGAGACTAATATGAAGAGCGATCTCTTTCTCGCTTCGAAAAGTGACAATGTTCAAACAATTCAAGATTTATATGGAGAGGACTCGCGTGTATTGTTTCACTGTACTTTCCAAGGAGATACTCCTCTGCATATTGCTGCAAGGGAAGGCCGTCAAGATATTGTTCAGTGGATTCTTGGAGTGAATCCCTCTTTGGCTCGAGTGAAAAACAAGAATGGCAATACACCGCTCCACGAAGCTGCTAAATGTGCTAATCCAGATCTTGTCAGAATTCTCCTTCAACACAAAAAGGGTTTTCCCTCCAGTACCAATAAGTTTGGAGAGACAGCTCTTATAATAGCTTCCAAGTATGGCCGCCTCAATACAGTCGAGCTTTTGTTGCAAGATAAGTCATCTGACAATCCATTCGAATGGAGACAATCTGTTAGGGAGGCAGCTTACAGGGGCTATACAGGTAAATTTACACGCTATTTTCTCAGTTTGAAGTAAATTTTAAGTCTGCATACGCATCAAATGTCTTCACATGAGTTAATGTGACGGTGGAACAGATATAGTTATGGCGATGCTTAACCGTCCTTCCAAACCCAGTCAGTTCTATACAATCCAGGCCCACGCCGAACGCTTGTGGCATCTCAATACGCCTCGATGTGAACCACCGATTCTGCATAAAGCCGTGCACGGAGGACATCTTGAGACCGTAAGGGCGATGTTAAATCATTGCTGGTGGGAAGACGACTTAATGACAAAGAAGGATGAATATGGAAGGTGCGCCGTTCATGTAGCAGTCACGAAAGGTCGTTGGGACATAATCGTTCTATTTGTGGAGAAAATGTCAGATTGTATGGAAATTCGCAGTTCAGATAATAAATCTGTTTTACACTTTGCCGTTGAATATAATCAATATCAGATCGTGAAGAATCTCCTACAAGACGAAAATGATGTAGCAGCAGCAGAATTGGTGAGCCGCGACCATGACCTTTCTCACAATACAGCATTACATTTCGCATCAATAAATGGAGTAAATCCAAAGGTACATCCTTACCAATTTTTCAGATTTTTGGAGGTTCTTCTTTTCATCGTCATTTTGAAAAGACTAAAGGACTATTTTTATATTTAGGCCTTGCTCCATATTTTTAATAAAATAGTTGAAATTTGATTCCTTATTATGTCAAGCATGCTACGTTACAGACCTCTGGAATGTTAGATTCCCAAGACAAATATTGCTAATTATAAAATTATCAAATATAAACATTGCTCACATTTCCTTATAATGAGAGGATATTATTTCACTTTTGTAAGTTTCTATGATTTAAACTTTAATCATTTTTCCTTTCTCTTTGATCTCCACTATATGATTAAAGTGTGATGGAACATTTTTCTCTGGGTTTACTTAAATATATGTAATAAATTAAATATAAATCAATTTAGATTGATTAATAAATTTATTGAAATGATAAATTTGATAATTTTACATGTTATTTTAGTGAAGTGGATGTGATGTTGAGGAGTACCTAGTTTGTGATAAAAGAATATATATTTTTAATGAATATTCAAGAATACTGTAGGTATGAATATGGGCTTTCAATTTATCGAAGGTCTAGGATTATTCACAGATCTTGTGTTTTGTTTGAGATCAAGTCTAACAGTTTGAGTAAGATCCACAATTGTGTATTTATCCTCAAGGTTAAAACTTATCATTTCAGAGTGTTTGTTCCTATTCCTATACTAACTTGACAAGTCTTAATCTACTTGACTCATCTCTTGTATATGATGAATGGTAGTATTCTTGTAGTTGTTGTCATTCTATTGTAGGAAGTTGTGTTCTCCAAGTTCAACCCTTATACATGTATATAAAAGTTTGAAAACATCAAGCGAGATTTTCTAGGATGATGCATGCAAACTTGTTCCTTGTTTTAGTCCAAATTCAAATTTATCACTACTAGTTTCTCTTTTAATTCTATAGGAAGAAAAGTGATTACTTGGGTGGATTAATAGTTAAAATGAAATGCATTGAATACATTTAAATAATAAGATGCAATGCAAAATTTTGTAAACTTTGTAGTTAGTCAACATAAGGTGAAAAATAAAGGGGCTAGTAAACAATATTTGAATTTTAAATTTTATAAATGAAAGATAAAGTATGTGACTACAAGGTTGACCCCTCAATTATATAAATGATCATGGTTAATAAATTGATCATATCTAGGTGAGAAAAAGTTCTAGACTAAGATAGGTGTGCATATAAGTGTGCTAAATGGACAAAATAGATGAATATATTAGAGTATGTGCCTTTATGGATAAGATAGGGTATAAATATATAGAGATAATTTTGTATAGATATTAGTAAATACTAAGGGAATGTGTAAAAATCAACACAATATTTCATCAATTGTTGATATATACAAGCATCAAGGTATTTCCTCAAAATTTTGAAAAAAAATAAATGGAAAATAAAATAGATATGTGAAGGGAACACAATACTAAGAGGGGGGTGAATTAGTATATCAAATCTATTTAAAACATTTTAATTCAACATGAATAACTATTGGTCACTTCTTCAAACATGAGAAAAAATAGCTAGTATCAATCAAGTAACACAGATGCACACATTCACACAATGAACACCAGATATACATGGAAACAAAGAATGGGAAAAACCATGCATTGAGAAGAGTTCGTTGGATCTACTGTCTAAATTCAACTAGAGAAAAATAATGAATAATTTGTAATCATGATGTAGGAATCAACCTATTGGAAACACCAACCCCCTATTGCATTTGTAGGCACCAATCTATTGAAGACATCAATCCCTAATACAAAAATCTAAGCACCAACTCAACAAGTAAGACACCAGTCTTACCAGATTACATAGATAAGATGTGTGGATCTTCAATGTTGTTTGCATAACTTACACTTAGTCAAATCTTTGTTTAGACACTCTTCTAAAAAATTTATGTTCTCTTGATGATGGGGCACAATGATTAGGATGAAGATCCCATTACATCATCTATATTTACACTTTCTTGCATAGTCACTATTAGAGTGAATGGCTTTTTATCGTTCACATTCTCTTAAGTTAACTTAGGTACACCAATATTATTTATTGGTGGTAATGCATTTAATAATTTGTAACTATATTATGTTGGTTATCTTTCCCACACCGACCTTTTCGTTCCTTTATAAGGCATGCTTTGTACATTATATTTTCATCTCAAATTCATTGTTTTCACTTCTAGTGAAATGGCCTCTTTGTGTTGCTTCTCTTTTTTGTGAAGGTGTTGGTTTGGTCTGCAGACGTTCTTGGAAGCCTACTCCAACATGGTATTAGATCATTCATCTACAACCCCCTTCTGTTGAGAGTGTTTGCTAGAAATGTGTGAGATCAAAGCTTTTGTTGGAATTTGAAATCTATTAAATTTTAAAATCTACCCATTATTCTTCAAAGTTTCTTTATTGGGCATGATTTCATCTTTGTTGGGCATGATTATTCTTGTTGGGCATGATTATTTTTTTTGAGCATAATTTTTTCTTGCTGGGTGTGTAAAAAATTTATTATTTTTTAACTTGGTTGTGGATATTTATCCCATATTGGTCAGAAATCAATTCCAAATAGCCCTTTTATACCCTAATGCCCTCTAAGTTACATGAGATAAGGCTCGTGCAAGGTTATAGGTGGTATTTCACTGGCACAAGGTGTGAATCATTCTGCATGTGTGGAATCTACTCTCATCTAGCATGGAGAGATTTACAAAAGTGGCGTGAAGAGATTTTAAGCAGTTGCGTGGATAGACTAGTGGTGGTCTATAGTGTTTCTAGGTAGCCTTTTCCTTCAAAGGGAAAAATAATCCCACATTCCTAAGGTGTTGGCTTTCTTTGGTGCTTATATACAACTCTATGCATACTATGTTGTGAGAAACTCTGTCATAATCGCATGGTGGGACCAACAACTTAGTCTAGGTAATTTTTTGAAAAAAAAAAATCATCATTTTCCAATATATTGCTAGTTTTTTTTAGCTTCAAGTTGCATGTAGTTTTTTTGCTTCAATCTAGTGGTTCTTTGGCCAAAAATTTTTTTTGGGGGGATTGCACATTGTTGGTTTTACCCATTCTGGGGGGTTATAAGTAGCATATTGGTCTCTTCATGTTCATTTGTGCATCATGTCAGAACTAAAGATTGAACTACTCACTCCACACAACTATCACACATGGAAGCTCAAGATGACACAATTGTTTTATTCTTAAGGTCTTTGGAAAATGTTGGATGTCAAACAACTTGAGTTCACTAAGAAATTTAATAAGTTTGTTTATCACAACAAAATGGATGAGGTGAAAGGACTCATAGGTCTCCATGTTTCTAATAACTTTATATTTCATATTGCAGAGTGTACAACAACTAAAGAGGTGTGGGATAAGCTTATTGAGTTGTATAGAAAGGTCAATCAGTTCAGGATCTTGCAACTTGAATTGGATCTCACTTCTCTCTCTTTAGATGCCTTTCCCACTATTCAAGAACTCCTTGCATAGTTCAAGTTGATTTTGTTGTATTTGAAAGGATGTGGTCATGAAAAAATGGATAAAGAGTGTATCTTATTGATCTTGTCTAAGATTTGTGGTGCATTTCAAGTATTTTCTTTCTCTTTCTATTATACCATGGGTTATATGGGTGATTTTTGTTAGATGCCTTCTTTTGAGGTGTTGTGATCAACTAACTAGGTAGCAAGCCAAGTTGAACTAGATGGATGCTCTTCCTAAGGGTCATGCTTTGATGGCTTAATCTTCCAAGGGCAAGGGTAAGAATAAGAAGAAGCCTAAGACAGATTATCCTTTAGGTGGTGAGCATCCCTCCAAGCCTAAGGAGAAGAATTATTAGAAAATTGCACTTCCTCCTTCTTCTAACTCAACAGAATCATCTTCCAAGCCTAAAAAGAAGAAGGATAATTGTTCCTTTTGTGGAAAGTCAGGACATAATGATTCACATTATTTTGTGAGGCTCACAACATTGGAGGAAGCTATGAGGAAGCATAACATTTCCATGCCTAAGTATTCTTCCTTGGGAAAAGGCCAAGCCCTTGTAGCAAGAGGTTTGTTCTCTACCCATGACGGTTGGATTCTTGATTCTGGTGCTTCACATCACATGACTCATGATGTGGATCAAGATCTTGATTCTCTCTCTGATAGTCATACTACTTAGATTGTAGTTAGGGACTCTTCTCAAATTCTAGTTTTAGGGAAAGGCTCAGTTTGGATATAGGATGGTTGCATTGATGATGTAATTCTTGTTCCTGATATTTCACAGAATCTTCTCTCCATTTATCAAAATTTTCAGCATTGTGATGAAAGGCTTGTTGAGTTCTCTCCTAGTGATGTGACTATTTGAGAGTTATAGAATCCAGAGAAGGTTGTTGCTACTAGTACGGTTGATCATGTAGCCTTGTTGTATAATTTTGATGGATTTGAGCCTTCATCAACATCATCCTTTATTTCTTATGCAAATTTTATGGGTAAGCTTTAGCACAAGTAGTTTGGGCCTGAATTATAGGTATCTCCAACAAATGAGCACACAAAATTTGGTTATTGTTTTACCTCAAATCTCTTGTTATGATGTCTTTTTAACAAGTTATGTACTTGGGAAACATCATCAAGATCCATTTCCAAAAGGTATGGCTAGACACACTTTGACACCCCTTGAGTTGGTGCTTAGTAATCTTATGTCATTTCTCACTCCATTTTTTAGGAGCCAAGTATGTGCTCACTTTCATTGATGACTTCTCTCACCACACTTAGGTGTACTTTTTGAAGTACAATGATGAGGTTCTTCATTTTTTCATGACATTCCTTGCATTTGTGGAGGAACAGTCAAGATATTCTCTTCAGAGGATTTAAACAAATAATGGGGGGAGTACGTCAATCAAGCCTTTCAAGACTTTTGTAGTACTTGAGGTATTCTTCATCAATGCACAATGCCATACACTCCTTAGGAGAATGGTGTGGCTGAGCAAAAGAATAGAACCTTATGGGAGATGGCCAATTGTATAATTCAATCTAGGTCCATGGCTCTATATTTTTGGGCAAATGTTGTCAATTGTGCTAACTACATTCAGAATTGTATGCCTCATAAGTGTGAAATATGAATCTTGAGGAGGCTTGGCATCATGTCAATCCTAAGGTCTCCTACTTCAGATTATTTAGCAGTGATGCATGGACATTCATTCCAGTAGGTAGGTGCAAAGTAGTGGAGAAGAAGAGTCAACAATTTGTCTTCATTGGCTATTGTGAGGATGTGAAGGGCTACTATTTATTTGATCATGTCACTCAAGAGGTACATTTTCATCATGATGTTCATTTTGGGTATGTGTAGGATCATCATGGAAAAAATAGGCCCTTAAGTGGCAGAAAATTCAAAAAAATCAGAGTTAGGCAACTTGACGTAAAAAATTGAATAATTTATCTGTAATATTTCAAATATATGTAAGAATATAATTTGTAGCAAATTGAATGTAGTTTCTAAACTACTAGGTTTATTTTTAAAAATATATATATTTGGTGAAAATTTGAAATTTCAATTCAATAATACTTAAATTTTAGGGAAAAAATAAGAAGTAGGTGTCTGTCTGACCACCCTAACCACAATAAAATGATAATATATTTTTATAAGATTTTACGTATAAGTAGAGGACTCATGTATCGATGTGATGCATATTTGTTTGTAATTTTTTCCAAGTAAATAATTAATTATGATTTTTTTATTACAACTTTTAAAAAATATAAAAACTCATATGTCTGACCACCTTAACTTGGTCAAAACTTCATGAAATTTGATTTTTTTTTGAATCCTATAGTATGCAAAGCATAGAATGTGACACATGTTTCAGATTCAAAAAATGTGATTTTTTTTAAAGTTATAGATTTTTTTCAATCACCTTATCAATCAGGGCTTTAGTTGTAATTCAAATAGAAAATGAATAATAATTATTTATTAAATTCAAAGAAAAGCATAATTTATATTGGTGGAAAGCTGAGAATCTCCTTGAAAAAACCATTTCATTTCACCAATTTTGGGTAAAAAAGAAGTCGTTAGCCACATACCCTACACATACCCATCATATCGCCACTTTTTGGCCCATCATGATCCTACACATACCCTTTTGATGATTCTTTCATTTCGAAGGATTCTCCATTATAGGCCTCTACCTCCCTTCTTCCCAGTTCTTCTTTTGAGGATATTTTATTTCTTGTTGATGATGATGATGTTGTTCCTAATGCTCCTAATGATGGTATTGATATTTTTGTTGACATATATCCATATTCTCCTAAGTGTGCACCCACACAGCCTCTTTGGGCTTGTACTCATCTTAGGTAGGTTGGTTCTCATGTGGGTGATCCCACAACTTCTCATTGCACTTGTTCTCATAATTCAAGTATCAGTATTTTAAGTCATGCAATTTCTACTGATCCTCAGAAGTTTTCAAATGCTTCAAGTTTTCTAGAGTGGGATAGTGCTATGGCTAAGGAATATTCTTCTTTGATAAAGAATCATACTCAAGATATTGTTGCTCTTCCTAAGGGAAGAAAGTTGGTTTGGTGCAAGTGGGTGTATTGTGCCAAGTTTGCAGCTAATGGTTCTATTGAAAAGTACAAGGCTCGTCTTGTGGCTAAGGGTTTTTCTCAGGTTGAGGGAATCGACTATTCTGAGACCTTTGCTTCTCTCACTAAGATGGATTCCATTCATCTTGTACTTTCTATTGTTGCATCTCATGGTTGGTCAATGTACTAGATGGATGTGAAGAGTGTTTTCCTACATGTTGATCTTCAGGAGGAGATCTATATGGAGAAGCCACCAAGTTTTGTGCAAGACCCTTCACTTGTTTATAGGCTTCAACATTCATTATATGGTCTCAAACAAGCCCCTCAAGCTTGGTATGAGAAGATGGATAGTTTTTTGCTTGCTTCTAGATTCATTATATGTCACTCTAACCCTATAGTTTGCATTCAGAGGCATGGAGGGGATCTTCTCATTCTTGTTCTCTATGTGAATGACTTGATTCTCACCAGGAGTTCTCTTGCCATGATTGAGGATACTCAAAGAGATTTTATGAAGTATTTTGATATGATTGGCCTTGGTCCTTTGCATTTCTTTCTTGGTCTTTAGTGTTAGAAACCAAGATCAGACATGCAAACCATAAAATCCTTCCACATAAGAGAAAAGTAGAAAAAAGAAAGAGCTTTGCATGAAGATGTGCAAATAATATTATTCAGGAATTCATTACTTACAAGAGATGAGACTTGCTTATACAAGAAAGCATGCACAACTCTAATGTTATCTTGAGCAACAAGATAGCTCAACAAGATAAGGATGACAATTATAACCTAGGAATTAAAATATTACCTAAGTAAACTTATGCAAGTGTAATTAAATAATTAATTACACCAACACCCCTGCACAAGTGCAACTTAGGGAGAAGAAAATTATTATGAAAAAGATCCAAAGATGTAAAGGATGGGTCCTAAAAACAAAGGCCTGATCAAGTATGCATGTACAAATGCAAGAATGAGAAAGAGGAGAAATCCAGTGGGAAAAAACCCCCCCTCAATGAGATGTCTTGTTGCAAAGAAGCACTAGAAGAACACTATGGAGTAACACTGGAACCGAAATTTGAAAAGCAAGGAAATATACTTTTGTCTACAAGAAACCAAATGAGAGTCACTAAAGGACTCAGGAAGAATCATAATAATGCAACATCAAACCCGATGCCATGGAACACTGGAAAAATTACAAACTAGAACAACCCTAGAATCTGTGAAGCAACATTAGATGAAATGATGATAGAGTCTAGAAGTCGTGTATCTTGATGTCGATGCCAAACTGAGACTAAAACTCTTTTATGGGAACACATACCATAAAGATTATGTAACATTTACCATAAAAACATGGCCCTTAAATTGAGATGGATCTAAACCAATGCAGATGACTAACCATAGGCTCCCAATCTGAAGTGTGAACCAATTTGAATATGATGTGTCAAGCTATAAGCTAGATGTAGCCAAAAGAAACTTAGAAACTAGATAGAACCCATCCTTTTAAAGGTGTTGTGAATGCAAGTGATGTTGCAGGTACTAAAGATGTTGAAGATGATGAATTGGTCAAAGATTTACCTCCTAGTCAACTAATGAAGCTTGAAGGCATAATGGATACAAGGGAGGTCAAAAGAACTAGGAAGAAGGTCTATAATGAGTACTTGGTTAAATGAAAAGTTCTACCAATTGGAGATGCTTATTGGATGATAGAAGATGATATCAAACAACATGGTACTTTATTCCAAGAACTCATTTCATCAGGAGGATGAAATCTTTTCCCCCCTAGTTGAATGGTGCAAGAGCACCCTTGCAAATTTTGGCTTGATTTTGCATTTTGGAATCTAGAATAGGGTTGAGTCATTTCATGATGCTAATAAGGTCTATTTGAAATTTTTTTGATGTAAATGAAGTGATATAGGGTCCTTGTGGGGTTGTGTTTAAAAGTTGTCAATAATGTAGCAATTTTGCAAAAGTTGCACTATGCATTTTTGTTATTTTGTTGGTTAGTTGGAAGATGAACAGTCATATTTTAAAATGTTAGTTGTAGACCATTGGTATTTCATGTAATACATGTTAAAATTCCTCTAAAATCTTCGAGGTAGGTTGTTAGCTTCAAGTTTTAGAGAAATAAAGCATTGTTACTCTATTTTTGAGAGATTTTTTGTGTTCTTTTGCACTTTCAGACTCTGTATGACTCTATAAAGTAAGATAATCATGTGAAATCCATGTGAAGTGGTGTATCTCTATATTATATTTCTTTTGAATCCATTTGGAGAGATTTTTATACAGATTTAAGGGGGATAAAGGTAGTTTTTTGAAGGTTGCTTGGGTTGCTAGGGTTTCTAGCGTTTTGTAACAAAAGCATGACAAAATAGGCCATTCCACTATAGGAAAATTTTGTAGTTTGGTGGAATGGGCCTTTTAGATATGTTTTTTCAGATTTTATTAGTTGTAGGGAAAGGTGATAGTGTTAAATGATATTTTACACATCCCCTAGTCTAGCAAGTTTGATTGTTAGGCTTGAATTTACTAGTTTTTGCTTGGGATAGCATAAAATTGGAGTGTTTTGATGAATCTAATGGATCAAATGCAACCTATGTGATTGGTTGGGTCTATTTATGAAGTGTTTTAGGTTTGGTGAGAAATATTTTGAGCACTTCCTCTTGAAAAGAGGCCTAATTTAGCCTAGGAGCAACGTTGAAGGACAATTTTGTGCAAGATGTTTCAAAACATCATATTCCACTAGGTTGATATGTTGAAGAGGAGAAAAATGGGTCTTTGAAAGTGTTGGAGTCAAGTCCCAAAATGACCTTCTCTATAAGATATAAGAGAAGAAGTGGGTTTGTTAACCTACAAGTAGTTTGGTGAGATTGTGAAGAAAGTAACCCTAGGTTGGGTTTTGAAGCTTGAAGACTGGTTGAATCTGGTTAGAGGATGCTTATATCACCTTGATTTGCATCACACCCCACTTAAAGGACTGTAAATATTACTCTTGTGTAAAGGCATACAATGTGCCACATGGTGGATGCATGACTTTTCTTTATATTACCTTTCTTTTAGGACCAAACTGGGACATGTGTCCACTCGATAGGGATTTTTGTGAAGCTGTTCTCACAAATTTTTAAATCACCCACTAGCTTGCCATGTCAATAATTTTGTTGGGAAAGTTGTGTCATCCATAAATGTATGTTTCTTTTGGCTAAATTTTTTCAAACAATGAGGCAAAGTATTTTCTTTTGGGAGTAGACTTTTGGGATAGCGTCATCACTTGTCATGGCTAATTAGATTATGCTTATATGATCAATCTAGGATTTGATATTCTTATGATATTATATATTCACAAGGCTTCTATAATATCTGGAACCATAAATCAGGCAATTGAGACTTTATGATTGAATATTGCTATGATATAATCAAGCTTTGAGATCAGATTGTGGATTATCATATTTAGACATCTAGCAGTTTTTTCTTCTCTAGAAATTTCAGCTGTGTCCTCTTCTTCTAGCTATAAATGGAGTGGCAGGAGTGAGTAAAGAGTTCTAGGATATTCTTCAAAAAAATATTTTCAAGGAAGATATATATTATTTTAGGGAGTTATAATTATCTCAAAAATAGGAAGATTTCATAGAGCACTATTTACGCTATTTGGCATGTTGTATTTGTTTAAAATATTATCAAATTGGCATCCGACCTCTATTTTGAGTTAATATATCATAAGAATTTGATCTATTAAGAAAGATCTTTTGGATTGTTCATGGTATAGCCTTTATCAAGTTTCATTTTCACATATCATTTATGTTGAGAACATTGTGTTAAAGCCTTACACTGATATTCTAGATAATTAATTTACATGATATTAGCTTTTATGTTTTATCCCATTTTTCATAAATTGGACCATGTCCATTATACTCTTCCACTTTCTATAAAAGATGTCATTTTTCATATTATGTTGTAAAAGAGAAAGGATTCTACAAATGTCTAAGTATTCTTGTTAATCTTTAGGGTCTCTTATTTTTGTTTGACCTTGGTGGATGCTTCCCACAGGGAGATTTGAAATATTTCATTATTCTTTCTCTAGCCTTTTATTTTCATTCTCTTCCCAACAATGAAGGGTTTGTGGCATTATGTGTCCATATCATCAATTATAAGAGATAGTTATAGTTTGAAATGTTGTAAAAGCTTTAGTGCATTGCCATATTTATGTTTTTCATGCATTTCTCTCTACCAACTTTCCCAAAACACAAAGAAGAGCCATATTTCTTTAAAAATCCTAGAGGTCATTTAGTGAGGTGTGAATTGGTCCCCCACTTTTTGAATTTCCCAAAGGCTATTGAGAGAGGTGCTAGCTTTTATGATCAATAGTTCTTTTTTTTGGCACACCTGGTGGGACCTGAAGTTTTTCAAGCGTCATATTAGAAGTAAAAAATATTTCATAAATCAGACTCAGAGACAGTTTGGAAATCTCATGCCCAGAGTTCAAACTAGAGCATCTTCTAGAGGCAATTGTGAGTACTCCCACTACCTACTTCAGCATCTAGGAGGAGATGAATTACATGTTCCATATCACCTATCATGAGCAATAGAGTGAGAAGTGTTAGCCCACAATCTAGAGCTTTATCCACTCCATGAAGAGGATAAACCTTTGAAATTAGAATACTTGTCTACCCCGCTCACAAGAATCTATTTACAATGGCCCACTTAGGTGCTCCCACTCCTAGAAATTTTGTAACCTAGGATAGTGATAGCCCATTACAACCAACTACACCCCCAAATGTATAGCTTGCCATACCTTCCAATCCTCTCAAGGAAATCCTGAAGTTTTCTAGGGAGGATTTTAAAACACATTCTAAAAATCTCCAAGATATTGTGGAAGAGAATGTGGCCCTCAAGTTACTGACTACGTCTTTCAAAGGAAAGGCTTAGGACTGGTATATATATTTAACTTTTGGCTCCATACACTCTTGAGATCAACTAAATGAGAATTTTTTTTATTGCTTTTTAGAGAAAGAAGATAGCTCCTCTTTGTTGTAGTAATTAATCGCTATTAGGAGGGCCCCACAAGAGTTCATGAGCAATTTAAACACTAGGTTTCACAAAACTTGGAAAAAGATTCTTGTGACAGCGAGTCCTCCAACAACCATGGAATTCATATTATATCTAAAGGCTTTCCATTTAGACATCATAGTAATGTTAGAGTCAATGGGAGGAGATATCTTTCCTAATGCATACAATCTGGATGTGTGCACAAAGAATAGTCTAGTTGACATCAAGAAGCTTCCAACATGTCCACTGATGCCCATGTTCACTAAAATATTTGATGGTCACAGGAGGAGATGGCCCCTAGTACTTCTACTCTACTCTCCAACTCATCGGCCACATTGTCGCCATCCATGTATGTGTACCTAGGTGCACAACCAAGCATGTCGAGCTCCTCTTCATTAGTGGTAGAAATTAATGATATGAAGAACCTTATGCAGTGTTTTGTGAATGAGCTAGTCATATCTAGAATTAGTAGGTGACAACTTCAAAGCCTCCCATGCAAACCTATCAAGGAGGAAGGTCATCTTATCAATAGAACATGTATCAAGGAGCTTTGAAGGGAAGTAACCAACAATAGGCATCTATGAACTACATATTACCAGTCACCATGCCACTTTAGACTATTAAGAATAGTTAGAGCAAGGATTTGGTCCCATGTAGGAACAACATGGCAGAAGATGAGAACAGATGGTGCTTCCCATGTAATGATAGCCATATGCCATGTAATTTTCCAAGGGGAAATCTTCAATAGAAGATAGTGGAGCAAAGAAGCCAAGGTGTGTTCTTGAACATAGAAGAATATTAGTCTCTCAAAATTGAGAATTATCACTTTAGGGTGCAAACACAAGGGATGTCTTTAGAGAAAGAGATAGATATCTCACCAGACCAAGCATTATTTTCTTGGATAGAAGAATAAGACACAATATTTTCAAATGATGTTTAGATGAATAGTGCCCTATACATACATTCAGACTACAACACATGGTCTAAGAGAAGATTCATTGGAGAATACGTGCAATGAGATCCACAGTGTCTAAAACCACCACAATCACAACCACAAGTTGAGAAAGCCTCGTAGTTCTGACCCACTCAATAGTTGCAGGCTCTGCCATTACTAGAGAAAGATATGGACAAAGCACTGAGGCCATTTTACATTTGATTGACCTCTTACTAAGTCAAAAGAAATGCCACCATTCAAGCCTAGGGTTCTGCCAGTCAAAACACTTAATGTAATTGAAAAAATAAAGAAGGCACTCACTAATGTGTCTTAGTGGGACACCATATCTATTCTACAAAATAAGACATTTCTCCAGGAGGTATTGAAGAAAGAGAAACAAATAACACAGAAAAATACAATCCCACCACATAGTCAAGATGGAGGAAAATGGCCTGCATCAAACCCCCAACCTTTGGGAGCCACGACACATATAAATGTCATAGAAAATACAAAAGTAAAAGAGGTGAGAAAACCAAAGCCTATCCATTTTTTTTAACACTTATTGTGGGAGATAAGATTTTGCACAATAACATGATTGATTCAGGACCTAGTTACACAATCATGCCTAAGAAAGATGTTGATTCCTTGAAACCTAATTACAAACCTCTTTAGAAAGGGATCATGCAACTACACAAGAAGAAAGTCATGATTGTTAGATGCATCAAGGATCTATCTTTAACCCTTTTCTCATGTCTGAGCCAAACCATCAAACAATAAGTATTTGTAATAGACATCCCCCCAATTTATAGGATGTGCCTTTCAAGAGACTTCACAACAAAGATTTGTGGATATCTAGCACTTCATTGGTCTCATTTGATATTATGGACAAAGCACGGGGCAAAGATGAATATTTCATTTGAATCCTTTCACCCTAATCATATAGGAGACAATACAGTTTTGTGATTTGAAGCAACACATACCTCCTCAAAAGGGGATTCATATTGCATAGAGATGTTAGAAGACAAGGATGCAAGTGATTGGACCCCTAAGGAAGAGTTCTTGCTCAATTAGTTTATTTATTTTGAACCATTCAAGAACTTCCATGCTACCAGGTTAGGCACCTATGTGATCTTCTATGATGACGAAGTCTTCCCAAAATTGGTAAAGGAGCATGAGGAACCTAGCAAACTGAGTGAAACCAACCTATGGAAAATATATTTCAATCATGCCAAATACAAAATTAGTTTCAGAGTAGGAATCTTACTAGTATCTTCGACAAGATCGTACACCCTCAAAGTCTTCTTCTTCCATTTCCCATGCACAAACAGTGATGTGAAGTATGAAGGTTTGGTCCATAGTTTGATTCTTGTGAAGCGGATTGGTGTAAAGAGAATATAGGCATTCAAAGATTTAGAGTTAGTCATGAACTAGGTCTGTGGACATGTAGCTACAAAAAAATACAAGAATGAGGTCTTATAGAAACAAAATATGGGATCTAATCAAGATATTCAAAGCTTTTAACATACAAGTTATCCCATGGTTCCAAAATTTAGTCATAGATCAGATGGATTCAATTGGCTCATAGTTTGAGCCAACCCCTGAATCAACAAAAAATAGAATGCAATGCATACCATAGTATGACCGTCAATACCTGACAATGATAAAAATTGGCATGTTTTTTAAGATGACATTTAGATTTTCACTTTTATACAAAATACAAGGAAAGATTTTGATAATTCATAGTTCAAAGTTAGAAGGAATACTAAAGGACAAGTAATTCAATTGAAAAGAAATAAACTCCCATGAGGCTTGATTTCTCTAAAAAATCCATTTTACTGTGAAGATGTGAGGAATAGAAAGAAAAGATTCATTGCCAATGAAGGAGACTATGAAGATCTCAATTTCGGGAAAGGAAAAAAAATAAAAGTCAGAAGAGACATCTAGTAGGTGGAAAAGGAAAGATTAAAAGGCTTGTGTGCTAAATACGATAGGGTCATGGCCTAGAATTATGACAATCTCAAAGAATATGATCTAGGAATCATTCAACACACTATCAACTTAGCTAAGAGCTCAAATCCCATTCAATATAAAAAAGAGCTGGTGAATCCAGAGGTAGATGCACTGATGTGTAGGAACTAATCAAGCTGATCAAATCAAGAATCATATATCTAATCAAACATTCCACTTGGGTACCCAACCTTGTACTAGTGTAGAAGAAGAATGATGACATTTAGCTTTGTGTAGGTTTTTGGTACTTGAACAAAGCTTCATTAAAATATCACTATCCCTTGCCCTCAATGGGGAAAATTCTATAGGTCATGGCTAGATTAGAAATATTCTCACTACTCAATGGTTTTTTAGGGTATAACAAAGTTTATGTGGAGTAGGACCAACACAAAACACAATTCACCACCAAGTGGGGAAAATTCACATATGAAAAAATTCGCTCTGTACTCTCCAATGTGGGTGCTACCTTTCAAAGGTGATGGATATATCCTTCAAAGAATTGATCAATAAGATCATCCTAATATATCTGGATGACTTGACTATTTTCTCCTAATCGAAGGATGATCACTTTGATCATCTATAAATGGTCTTCTAGAAATTTCAACAGTTTTGGATTTCTTTAAATCCTAAAATATGCGTTTTAGGAGTACCACAAGGCAAGTTGCTAGGCTTTATGGTATCAAAAGAAGGAATAGCCATAGACCCTGAAAGGGTGAAAGCTATAATGGATCTACCACTGCCAGTCAATCAAAAGAGGATACAATCCTTTCTAGGAAAGATTAACTTTTTCAACCATTTCATCTAGGACTTCACAGGCATCGTGTGACCTATCACACTGATGTTGAAGAAAGACTTAAAGTTTAAATGGACTCCCGAAGGTAAGCTTTCTTTTAGAAAGTAAAGGTATCTATCTTCATAGCTCCGGTGTTAGCCAACCCAAACTTCTCCAAAGATTTCTTGCTCTATGTCTATAGTATCCAACACATCATAGCTTTAGTACTCACTCAAACAGACGAGGAAGGAAGAAGAGAAAATCCCATAGCATTTCATTCTAGTAATCTCAAAGGATATGAAACAATGTATAAATTTGTTGAAAAATAAGCCTTTTCTATCATCAAGAGCCTAAAGAAATTTTGACACCTGGTATCGGCCAATAGGATTACCATCCTCATTGCCCATCCCAATGTTAGGGAATATATCACTGAAGGTGAAATAACTGAGAAGAGGGCCAACTAGATTACCAAGATCTTGGAATATGATGTGGCCATTAGGCCAACCAAGCTGGTTTGAGGGAGAGGTCTTTTCGAATATCTCATGCAAGAATTAGGCTCCCAAACGGAAGAAAAGACTGACTAGGTCTATACAAACTATTTTGAGTATGATGTGTCATGGGTGGTTGATCAAGCATGATTTATGCAAGCTAGTACTACCAACTGCAAGGCACCAAATATGTACTAATTGAAAAAAATTTATTTAAAAAAAATTATGATGGAGTCCTTCTCCATTGCATATACAAGCCATAGGTAGAAAGGATTCTAGGTGAATTCCATAGCAACCCTATGGGTGAAAAATTCTCTGCTAAGACTAATGCTTTAAAAAAATGTAGGAAGGCTATTACTAGCCTTCAATGTTCTTTGAGGCCCATCATCTAGTGTGAAAGTGTATTTTGTGCCAATATTTCATTAGAAAATAGAAGAACTTTTCCATGCCATTAAGCCATATCGTGACTAAGGAGCCTTTTGGACAATTGGGTTTGGATTTTGTCGAGATAATCAATCCCATCTCCAACATAGGCCATAAGTGGATACTCACAGTGATTGATTATTTCACAAGATGGACAAAGGTCATTTCCCTGAAGAATGCTACAAAAGTAGAAATTGTAATTTTTCTCGAAGAATTGGTAGCAATGTTCAGTTTTCCCAAAACCATCATCTTCAACAATGCACAAGCCTTCATAGGCTTTGGGATGTTGAACTTTTCTCTCAAGCATGGGGTGTACCTAAAGAATTCATCCAATTATTACCTGTAAGGAAACAGGTTAACAAAATCAACTAATAAGAACCTGATTAGGTTAATAAAGTGCATCAGGTCAGAACACCAGAAAGAATGGCATAAGCATCTACGAGCAAATTTATGGGCTGAAAAAATTACACCTAAGTAGATCCTAAAAACCTCCCCTTATGAAGTAGTGTATGGAAATGAGGTAGCTTTACCCATTTCCATAAAAATTCTGGCACTACAATTGTTAAAAGCTTTGGAAGTTAAGGAAGATAGTGGAATGGAAGTAAGATTGGTGGAGCTCTTAAGCCTCAAAGAAAACAAATAAAAGGCATATGACACCATGATTGGTTACCAACAATTTTTCAAATGATTTTTTTATAAAAAGGCCTCCAACCCAAATTTTTGGGATAGGGGTCTTGTGTTAAAGTATGATGAATGTGTTGCAAAACCAGGGTAGCATGATAAATTTGACTCACTATGGATGGGTCCTTTCAGAATCCATGCATGCAAGGAAAGAAATGCATACAAGTTGGAGGATATGAATGACAATGTATTAGATATATGGGTAAATGATATTCATCAAAATCTATTCAATTAAAGCGCGAGAAAGTTCATAAAAAAATTATAGTTATGGACCATATGCAATTTTTTTTAAAATACATTTCTTTTGTGAATAAAGCCATGATATTAAATGCAAGAATAATAGAAAGTATTATATTTTGTATTCATTGAAAATATTTATAATATAATATGTGTGTCGAGCTAGAGACTCCAAGAGAAGTTTGAATCCTTCTCATTCAAAACAAAAAAGAATTACATATTTAAAAGCAAAAAGATGATGCAACATGAAAATAGTAGAAATAAAATCTAGCCTCTATTGGTCACAACAAATAAAAAGATTTATTTTTAGGGTTTCTCCAACAAGGTAGGAATGGGGTTACCAACACACAACACACGAGGCACATAGACATAGCCTGAACCTTCAATCCTCATTGTCAAGACTATAGACTAGGAATTCAAAGTGGTTTTTCCACTCAACCCCAAGGAAACATTCCATGCCATACATTCTCAGTAGGAAAGAGGCCACTGGTCAAGATAGTATGCGATGACACTCCAAGTCCATAGTACAATAGTCTATGAGAAAGAGCAGCCAAGGCACCACTTCCCCATAGTTGATGTGCCTCTGAGTATTCATGTAAAATGAAATGATAGCACCAGGGATAGCTACTTGAATTATTTCACTGAGCCCATCTAAATACACTAAATCAAATATGGCATGGTAGAGTTCAATGATCTAAGGCTTGGAAATGTCCAAATCTAACAAGGAGTCCATGAACCGGGAGATTACATTTGAGTTACACTATAGTTGGTTCTCATCCTTCACATAATACCTATTGAGCACCCATTTGAACACCATGATGATAAGGCGGTCATTCCTCCCTTCTAGGAATTTAATTATCTCACTACTGACCTCACCTACAAAAGAGTTTTGTAACTTTTAGCTCAAGAGCTGAATTGGGGTATCTAGGCCAAATATGATGGCAATGAGCAAGCTACAAAATAGGAAAGAAAAAATTACAAGAGAATGAGCTCAACAAATCAATACTAACTTATTAAGTATTTTCATCGAGCAAATGTTGCTATTTATAGAAAAAAATGTACCAGGGATTTTAGCAATGAAAAATCTATCTCTCATAAGACAACAAAAAATATATCAAGGTGATGAGAGGCAAGGGATAAATCGTATGGAGGACCTCAAACCAAGCTTTGAGAAATTAATTTGGGTCTTGGGTGTAAATGCTAACATGAATAATTTTTTTTCCATATGTCCATCATCATCATCAATCCCAACTTGCTCGCTTATGCGAAAAGACATTTCTTAGAGAGCTAAAATCTGCTAAATTAAATGTAAATTTCTTTTCAAAGTAAACTTCCATTGCTCAAAGCATGCTTTCCATCACTAAAAGAATGATTTTCATTGATAAAGGAACATTTCCAATTGCTTAAGACTTATTTGTGAAAAGGGTGGCAAAAGGAATGTAATAAATACATTCTCAAAGTGAAATTGGCATTCCTGAGGAGTACAAACCCCCCACTATGCACATATTGCCTCACTGGTAGCACTTAACAAGCCATCAGTAACATAAAAAAATTTACTACATGGCCGTGTGAGGATTGAATGCACCCAAAAATAATTTTTTTTGCTAAGTGCTTTGTTTTCTCAAGCAACTATCACTCTAAAAGAGGTTTATGCGAATCCTTCCAAGAAAGAAATAATGGTGGAAGCATCATCCTCTGGTCAAGACACTAGAGTCTCATTCCAAAGGCTAGGCTACACCAACATCTTCAAAGAATTTTCGTATTCTACACCATAATGGTAGAGGAATGAAGCTTTACGCATATAAGAATCATACAACTAAGCAACCCCATCAAGGAAGAGGCAGTCAAAGATTTCACAAACAACATTTAC
This sequence comes from Sequoia sempervirens, assembly GCA_007258455.2. NCBI lineage: Eukaryota > Viridiplantae > Streptophyta > Pinopsida > Cupressales > Cupressaceae > Sequoia > Sequoia sempervirens. The sequence continues at coordinate 731,554,387 of VDFB02271358.1, read as the reverse complement.
AACCAAAAGCTATGTGTAACCCCTAAGATCCTTAGGGAAGGAGAAATACAAAGAATTTTTTCCCATGGGCCAATGGATGGCTTTGCAAATCATCCCTAACATTGTGGTTTGCCACAATTCATACTACCCTATACACATCCATGCTTAGAGTTGGTTAATGCATGTGCAAAAAAACTACACAAAAATACTAGGGTTATTACTAGCAACAAGATAAGGGTTATCATCAGTGCGAAAACCATCGAGGATATGTTGTGCATCCCTACAAATTTGGATGTTAAGATATTCCAAAGTAGAAGAATGGAAAATTTATGGAGAACTAGGGAGAAAAAGCTAAAATTCGATAGAGAAGAAATGACTAAAGCATCAAATAATAAGTAGTTGGTTTTTGCTTTGACACACAGAGAGTTCAAGTCGGATGTGTAGGCCATCTTCTCAATACTGGATTCCATTTATGGCTAGGATAGTGATGATGAGGTGTATGAGTACCAGATGGTTTTACCTTTCATACTCAAAAAGGAAAAATACTATAAGTATTTTTATATTTCTGATGCAATCGCCAATGGGATGATGGAGAAATTAACAAATTATAACACCACCTTTGAGTTGAAGTATTCCTCTTTTCTTGTACACTTAATTTTACACCAAAAACTTGAAATTTTTAGTGAATATTTGCTACTCAATAGGTTTGATATGATGGAGTTATACAATCTAGTTTTGACCTAGATCCATGTGCTTTCCAAAACATGGGATTACTATTCATTTATTGATTATTTCATGCAATTGGTACTCTTAGATTTTTCTCCACATCCTTCAGGAAGGTTCTGCCCTAAAGTTTTGGAATGGATGAAAAACCATCAGAACCCAGTAGATTATTTCTTCAGAGTAGATTTTTCTTTTATCAAATTTCATGGTTTCATTAGGGAACCTTTTAGGCTTCCTAAATTTATAAGAAAAAAAACCTTCACTTTGGGGGCATGTTATTAGGCATCCATTGTTGACAAAGATTATGGTAATAGGAGACACAAGAAATTGCTTTACATAATTCCCCTTACCATTGGAAAAAGTTAGATAATGCTTGTGAAGTGGGAGGAACAAGATGTACTAACTAGCAAGTTAGCTTGTCTAGGCATGGTTCTTATTTGTGATAGTTGGAAGTACAATCTTGATAAATGTATTTCAACTATAAAACATGGAGAGGAGTATTTTGAGTCAAGAATGAACCTGACTGATGAGAGGGTAGAGGTGTACATTGATCTACCCTTTATACCATTTTACTAGCCACCCTGGCTTGACTTCTATCCCAGAGTGGTGTAGTTTTGATAGAGCACCCAAATGGGCCAATCTCTCAGAACGTAGCTCAAGAAATTGGGATGGTCAGAAAGAAAGAAGGTGGATTTTTGGAGGTACTGGTAGGAAATAAAGAACCTCAACACCCTATATGGATATGTTAACCTGAACGATGAAAGGTTTGATGAGATCTATGATGTTGAGGTTGGGTCTAATAATAGAAATCTTGAATCAGATCGAGAGATAGAATAAGAGCAAGCACCAGTTTCCACCCCCCCACCTCAAGAGCCCGATGCAAGAGAAAGGAAAGGAAAGGGGTCAAAACACAAAGGATCATAGATAACATCTTCCATCACCACCCTACCAAAAGGAAATATTACTTGACGGTCTCAAAAGATATTTGCTATAGTTCGAAATGCCTTGGGTTTATTGGGATCGATAGCTAGAGAGTCAGAATCAACCAGTGCAGCCCTTGAAAAGAGGAGATGATATCACAACAATATTTAATACCAACCATTCCACCAATATCTAATAACCAATTATCCAATCCATCACAACCACCAAAGGAACAAATAATTCCTACCTTATCATGGTAATGCATCAGATATTACTAAATTTTATCTTAGATAAGAAAACCCTTTAAGTATCAACAAATACTAAGTTGGGGGCTCACAAGAATAATTTGAAGAAACCTAAACTATAATTGATGAAACAAATACACAACCAACACAAACCCCATTTATTGATAATATTTGTTCCCAACCCATCAAAAATAAAATATCTCAACTTGAATTTGACTTTGTTAATGAATTGACAAATTAAATTGTGTTAAAATTCCTCTTATGTAGGAATTTTTTTTTCATATTTACACAAAGATAATTCAAGAATTATGTACATGAAAATAGAGAAATAAAAAAGACCCAAAAATTGTTCAAGTTATTTAGTAGCTTACAAATCTTATGCTAGGAAATATTTTAGCTCCCAAGTATTTTGACCCTAAGAGTCCAATGACATAGGTATGTATTGGTTATATTATTATTCCAAATACACTTATCAATCTAGTCACTACTATCAATGTTATGAATAATTAAAATAAGGATGAATTATCTCTTCAAGTACTTATTCATACACCTACGATTCTTTTGAAGGAAGATCATTTATTTAGTTAAAACTAAAGGTATGATTGAAGATGTAATGATTTCTATTGATTCAAGTAATCTAGAAGTTTGATCCAGAATGTTTGAAGTAAGTTACCTAGGTAGAGAGGTTTTTATGGAAACATATTTTTATTTGTATCTCTTCATGGATGTGATTTATGTGTTGTAGTTTGAAAGGAGAGTATATATACACATAATTTATCTTATTCCATACTTTTAAAAATTCATGTTTATCAAGAAGAGATTTTGGAGTGATAGAATATTCACTATGTTGCTTAATTAACTAGGTTGACATTTTGGATCTGTGAGGCAAAAAATTATAGTGTGTACTCCCTGGAGGTAGCATGGAAAGGTGAAATAGGTCTAGATTAAGGTCCCTAAGTGAAGAACACATCATCACATCCTACTAACAACAACAAATTTGATTGAGGACTGACCCACTACACATTATAAGTGAATTTTAATTTAGGTCCACCTTAGCCAACCTAGCTAATTGCAGATGGTGTTAAGAGAGTCATGGAAAACATAAATTTATGTTAATGTAATGGTATGTGTATATAATGAATAATCATGATAATTTTAGGTTTGTAAGAGTGTAACTATTGAAGCAAGATTCCAAGAATGTCTATAGACCAAATAAACACCTTAAAAAAAGAGAAGCAACATGAAGAGGCTATTTCATCAAAAGAGAAAAAAATGAATTTGACATGAAAAAATAATGTACAAAGCATGTCGTATAAAGGAACGAGAAGGCCAGTGCGGGAAAGATAATTGAAATAATACAACTAAATATTATTAAATGCATGTACCACCAATAATTAATATTGGTGTGCCTAAGTTAACTTAAGAGAACATGAATGGTAAAAATCTATTCAATCTTACACCCCCCCCCCTTAAGTGTAACTTTGGGAAACTAAAAATGAAAAATGAGATGCAAGATGGGTCCCAACAATAAGGCCATGTTAGGTACCCATGCACAACTACAATATAAAAAATAAATCTCTTACAACTGGAGAAAAGGAGAAAAACCCTGTGGGAGAAAAATCCTCTCCAAAAGAGAGAAAACAACAAAAGAAAAAAGAAGGAAAGAGGACTCATCAAGACCCCCCAAGGACAACTTCCTTTACCCCAAGCATCGATCTCAACAAAAGATAGTGAGGAGATGCCAGAGGCTTAGTGAAGATTTTTACAACCTCCTGCTCTGTAGGAAAATACTCCAAACTCATAACACCCTCGTAAATGAACTGTTGAATGAAGTGCATGTGGATCTCAATATGCTTAGTACACTAATGTTCCACTGGGTTGTGATAAATATTTATAACACTCTTATTATGATAGCAAAGAGTAGTGGGATGATCAACATGAAAGCCAAACTTAGCCATCAATGGTCGAAGCCACAAAACCTCCTCACTGGCCAAAAAAAACCTCCATACTCAGCCTCAATCAATGATAATGTAATAAAAAAATTCTTCTTGTAGCACCATGCAATTAGACCAGAACCAAGAAAAAAGATAATGCTAGAAGTAGACTTTCAATCATCAACATCACCATCCCAATTAGAGTTAGTGAAGCCCACAATTTGAGTAGCACCTAATGTGTAATGAATTCCAAACTATGTAGTATTCTAAATGTACTGTAGAATACATTTGGCTACCTTTGAATGATTCTCATTAGGATCTTGAGAGAAATGGGAGACTAAACCAACTGCAAGGGAAATATCAAGATGACTATGTGTCAAGTACAAAAGACTACCAACCAACTATTCATACAATGTAGCATCCACTGACAAAATACTACAACCAGAAGAAAAAATAACACCTAACTGAAAAGGAGTAGGGGCTAGATTGCAATCATCCATCCCAAAACTCTAAAGAAAATCAAGAGCATTCTTTTGCTGTAAAATAGAAATACCCACAAAAGACCAATGAATCTAAATGTTGGTGTAATTAATTACTTAATTACACTTGAATAAGTTTACTTAGGTAATATTTCAATTCCTACGTTATAATTGTCATCCTTATCTTGTTGAGCTATCTTGTTGCTCAAGATAAGATTAGGGTTGTGCATTATTGATTTTATAAGCAACTCTCATCTCTTATAATTAATGAATCCCTGAATAATATTATTTGCACATCTTCATGCAAAGCTCTTTCTTTTTTATGTTTTTATCTTCTATGGAAGGATTTTCTAGTTTGCATGTTTGATCTTGGTTTCAAACATGGTATCAGAGCCTTGATATGCAGCCCCTTAGATTTTTGGAGAAAATCATTGTAGAGCATGTTCGGGATTCCTTGAGGGTTTCATGCCTTGAGTTCATCTATGCAGCATTTTGGATCAGATTGAGCATCTCCATTGGATTTAGAGCATTGGAAAAAGTCAAGATTGGATTTTATTTTGTCGATTTTGGTCATCATTCGCTAGATCTGTGAGGGTTTCAAGCTCAGTGATTTTTTGGAAGCTCTGGTGGTAGCTGATTTTTTGAGGCACTTTGAGGACAAATGGAGGTCACCATTGTGTTTGCAGCAGCCAAAAACCCAAAGAATGCCTTTCATTTTGTCGATTTCGGAGAAAGTTGATTCTGAGGAAAAATCAATTGCTCGTACGACCTGTAGGGATGTCTACATGAGGATCAAGAAAAATTACATAACCTAGTAAAAAAAAATTATTGTTCTAGCTTTCATATTTTTGCCATAAAATTGAAAAAAATTATTGAAAAATTTTCTAGTTTTTTTCAATAAAAAAACCCATATCAAAGTTTTTTGGTGGAAATTTTTTTATATCGCCGATGCATTTATATGAGGTACCCTCAGGGTACCTGCAATTTGCAAGCCCTGCGGGCCCCAGCCAATCGCCAGCAGCTCCCTCTCCAAAGTCAATGGCCTGTTTATGCCAACCAATAGCCTCAAGCTTTGTTGGCATCCTCTATATTTTACAACATCCAGTATCTATCTTTTCCCATAGATCTTTCAAATCTTGGCAGCTTTGACACATGTAACCGGTGGCAGGCCCATACAATAGGGAATATTCTCTATCAAACAAAATATTCTGACCATATTCTAAATGGCAGTCAAATTTTTTGTAGGGATGGAATTTTTTTTCCATGACATCTAGATGGCTGTCATATTTAATCTCATAAGTTGATGACGTTGACAGTCGTACGACCCTCTTTGCCCCCTCCTAGGCCTGATTTGCCTTAACGGAGCATTTTTCTTTTCTTTTTGGCATAACTTGGGAATACGGTATCGAAATTGAGAAAATGAAATATCGCCAGAAAGCTGGTTCTGAGAACTATCCTATGGTGTAATTTTTTTTAGTATTTTTCTATTTATCTGCATTATTCTTGTTTGAATTCAGATGTTCATTTATGGCCTTCGGGTTCATAACTTTTTTCCATAATCTCCAATTTTTGCCATCTTTGCGGCATTGGAAAGCTATTGAGGAGCTCTATGTTGTTGTCCATGCACTCTTTTTTGTATCTGTCCTAGGTTGATTGTGATTCTGGATTTAGCTCGATGGGTGTTTTGAAGATTACTTGGATGTTTTGGCAGTTGGAAGGGTGAAACTTGAGTCTTTGCACTTCATTTCAGTATCACATCATTTTATCTTCTATTTATGCATGTTTAGCATTCTCTCCTTTTACAATCATGGGTTATTGTAATAAATAAACTGATATAAAGTTCCATTGGGGGGGGGTTTCTTGCATAATAATATTATTAGAGTGTGCATGCACTTTGATCTCCATCTTGTTTTTTAATGACAACTCGCATACAAACCAACAACATTGAAAATGGGTGAAATGGAAACTTCTAGAGGGAGCTCAATTTCATAAGCATTCTGACCAAACTTGTGCACTATCCTGCAAGTACCAATCTTCTTCATCATTAGCTTAGTGTATTTTCCTTTTGGAAGTCTTTCTTTCCTAAGATGTGCAAGCACCAAACCACCAACCTTAAATTGAACATCTTTCCTTCTCAAATTTTCCTTCTCCTTATACTTCTCCATACTTTTTCTCAAATTATCCTTGACCTACTCATGAATATCTTTCATAGCTATGGAAATGTCTTCCCCTACTGCACTCCTTTTCGATCTTTGAGTTCATATATACCCCTTGGACTCATCCCATAGACCACCTCAAAAGGACTTATTCCTATGCTCTAGTTAATAGAGTCATTGTATGCATGGTATGCTTGAGGGAGTACAAGGTCCCATGACTCACAATGTTCATTTGTTAGGCACCTTAACAATTTTCCAAGAGACCTATTAACAACCTTAGTTTGTCCATCTATTTGTGGATGGTATGCTGAACTAAATTGTAGATTGGTACCCAAATTTTTCCACAAGGTCCTCCAAAAGTGACCTATGGATTTAGAGTCCCTGTCAGACACAATAATCAAAGGCAGTCCATGAATTCTCATAATTTATTTGAAAAAAAACTAGCAACATGATAGGCATCATTAGTGCTCCTACATGAAATGAAATGGGCTATATTATTGAATCTATCTACAACCACATAAACATTGTCATGTTGTCTTGGTGTCTTAGGCAGACCCAAAATAAATTCCATGCTTATTAACTCCCATGGATGATTAGGAACAGGTAAGGGTTGGTATAAATCTACATTAGAGCTTGTTCTCTTAGCTCTTTGGAAAATTGCATATCCCTTTACAAATATGATTACATCAACATGTATTCTAGGCTAATGATAGAACCTCTTAACCTGCCCAAAGTTTTATCAAACCCAAAATTCCCACTCAGGCTTCCACAATTTTTTTCCCTTATCAAATTTTCCCTCATTGAAGACTTAGGCACACAAAACTAATCCCCTTTGAATAAAATAAAAAAATTCAACAGAAAATCTGCATATTTCACTATGAAAACTATTTTGAAACTGACTAGAAATAGCATAGGCATCTTTAAATTCATCATCACTCTCATACATACCTTTTTGAGAATTTATCCCAATGATTTGAAGTTGCACCTCTTGCACCATCATATACCTTCTTCTCATGGCATCAATAACCTTTTTTTCTTTTCCTTTCTTGTACTTGATTGAAAATTTATAGGTCTACAATTACTCCATCCACTTCATGTGCCTATGAATCAACTTGTCTTGGATATTAAAGTAACTCAATGCATGGCTATCTATGAACACAAAAAACTCCTTTGGCCAGAGATAATGTCTCCATTTCTTGAGAGACTAAACCATAGCATAAATTTCAAGGTCATATGATGAATACTTTCTCTTAGTATCATTTAGTTTCTCACTGAAAAAGGAAACCGATTTCCCATCTTGGCTCAAAACTACCCGTATAGCAAACCCACTTGCATCACCTTCCATAGTGAAAACAATATAAAAATTAGGGAGTGTGAGAATTGGCATTTGTGCCACTCTTGACCTCAAATATTCAAACATTTTATCTACATCTATAGTCCAACAAAACTAGTTCTTCTTTACACCCTTCATGGTGTCAATCATTAATGCACATATGTGGCTAAATTTCTTGATGAACTTTCTGTAGAAATTGGCCAATCCATGAAATCTCCTAACTTCTCCAAATGAATTAGGTGTTGGCCAATTGAGTATGGCTTCAACCTTTGTAGTATCCATCCTCAAAGTCCCCTCTCATATCACAAACCTAAGGTAGACAAGTTCCCTCTTCATAAACTCGCACTTCTTGAGATTGATCATTAACTTCTCCTCATTGAGCTTATTCAAGACCTTATTAAGGTGTTCCAAGTGATCTTCTCTTGTTTTACTATATACAAGGATTTCATCCAAGTATACCACCACAAATATTCCTATGAAGTTCTTCAACACCTCATTCATCAGCCTGATGAATGTACTTGGGTAATTTGATAATCCAAATGGCATCACTAGCCATTCATATAAGCCTTCATTAGTATTAAAGGTGGTATTCCACTCATTTCCTTCCCTTATTCTAATCTGATGGTATCCACTTTTCAAATCAATCTTGAAGAAATATCTTGCACCAACCAAACTATCCATCAAGTCCTCCATTCGAGGTATAGGGAATCTATATCTAATGGTGATCTTATGTATTGCTCTTGATTCTATACAAAGTATCCAATATCCATCATTCTTAGGTTCCAATACTATTGGCACAACATAGGGTCTTAAACTCTCCCTTATCAACCCTTTATCAAAAAAATCCTAAATTTGTTTTCTAATCTCCTCATTTTGTTGAGGGGTCATCTTGTATGCTGCCTTGTATGGCAGACTTACACCTAGTATCAAGTCAATGTGATGAATCAAATCTCTAATGGGAGGCAATGCACTTGGAAAATCTAATGTTCCAATGTGTTCATACTTGTCTAACAAAGCCTACACTTCACTTGGAATCTCCACTTGATCTATTGCAACATTAGAGATTAGCTTTCCTATAATTGCAGTACCAACTTCTTCCTTCTCTAGGTCTTTCAAGAATACCTTTTCTTTGACAATCATTACACTAGGACCTTCATGAACTATACTATCATCTTCTTGTAGAGGTGAAAAGGTATATGACACACCATCCTTCACTATTACATACTCATTCTTATATCCATCATGCTTAACCTTCCGGTCAAATTTCCAAGGCTAGCCAAGGAGTAGGTGGCACACATCCATTTACAACAATATCACATAGAATTTTTTCTTTGTAATGTCCTATGGTAAAATCCACCCAAACTTGCTTATTCACAAGAAATTTCTTCCCCTTATTGAGCCATGAGATCTTACAGGGATTTGCATGAGGTATTCTTTTCATTTTGAGCTTCTCTACCATTTCCAAAGACACTATGTTATCTGTTGAACCAAAATATATTACAATTTTGCATACCTTCCCCTGAGATTTGCATGTTGTTCAAAACAAAGATTTCCTTGGTGGTTGGTACATTGATTAGTGTCCTCCTAATAATCAAATCCTCTCCTACTTCTGGTGTAGCATGAAGGGAAGTTGTGTTGACACTTTCTTCATCCTCCTCTTGAACTAGTTGTGTCCTCCTTTGTCCACTATGGGAGCTTTCACCCTATTTATTTGGGAACTTCCAAGAAGGATGGCCATATTGGTTACAGCTATAACACCTTCCAGAGAAGGCAGTATACCACGTTCATTTTCCACTAAATCTTCCCCTACCTCTTGGCCTTCTTCCTTTGAAATTTCCTCTTGATTCACCACTAGACTCTTGACTTGTGCTTTGTTCATTTGGCCCTCTTTGTGAGCCCCTTCAACTAGGGTTACCTCTGCCCCTAAAACTCTTTCCTCCACCCCTTGATTTCTTTTCTTTCGTCCTCTTGATCTTCTCTTCAACCTTAATGGCTATTTGAAAACACTCCTCCATGGTCCTAGGAGTGGCAAGGCTCATTTCATCTTGAATTGTAGACCTCAAACCATTCAAGTATCTAGCAACTTTCTCATTTTCATTTTCAATATGGCCTAACCTTATGCTAAGCTTGTGAAATTCTTTATTGTAGGCTAGCACATCCAACTCTTTTTCTTTAAATTTTGCAATCTTCTAAATACTTGTATCTCATAATCAACAGGTAAGAATTGTCTCTTTACCTTTGCCACCATCTTGTCCCAAGAATTGATCTTGGACTTAGCCAACTTTTTCCTCTCCTCTTAGATGTAATTCCACCATGTTAGTGCTAGTCCCTTAAACTTGGTTTTGGAAAACTTGACCTTCTTATCTTTAGCTATCTCTTTGAACTCAAAATAATTATGTAAGGCATCTATCCATTCAATCACTTCTTCAACATCTATTTTTCCCACCATACATAGGTAGATCCATCTTCAAATCTTGTGTCTCTCCCCTCACAACCTTAAGCACTTGTAGAAATTTCCTCTCTTCTGGATCCATCTATCCTTCAGATCCTCCTATGGTGTTCTCCTCTTTACCCTCTTCCTCATCTTTAGAGTCACTCTCCTTTGCAATACCTTTGTCTCTCCTATATCTCTTCTCCAATGCTTCAATCCCGGCTTCCATGGCTTCTTGAGACTCTCTTAGGACTCTCAACTCCCTAGAAACAATAATTAAATTACATTTTGGAGGCATCTCCAATACCTCACCTTAGAAATTTTCTTCTTCCAAATTCCAAACTCCTTCCAAATGATCTCAGCCTAAGCTCTAATACCACTTGTTGTAGAGAAAGGTGATATAAGCATCCACTAACTAGATTTAACTAGTCTTCAAGCTTCAAAACCCAACCTAGGTTTACTTTCTTCACAATCTCACCAAACTGCTTGTAGATTAATAAACCCACTTCCTCTCTTATATCTTATAGATAAGTTCATTTTGGTACTTGAATCCAACACTTTCAGAGACCTATTTGTCTCTTATTCAACATATCAACCTAGTGCAATAGGTTGTTTTGAAACATCTTGCATAAAATTGTCCTTCAACGTTGCTCCTAGGCTAAATTAGGCCTCTTTTCCAAAGGAAGTGCTCAAAATCCTTCTCACTAGAAACTAGAAACACTTCATCAATAGACCCAACTAGTCACATAGGTCATAATTCCTCCATTAGGTTTATCAGAACACTCTAATTTTATGTTGTCCCAAGCAAAAAATAGTAAATTCAAGCCTAGCAATCAAACTTGCTAGACTAGGGCACGTGCAAATCTCCTCTAACACTATCACCCTACCCTACAACTAAGAAAATTTGAAAAAAAACATCTAAAAGTCCCATTCCACCAAAATACAAAATTTTCCTACAATGGAATCACCTATTCTGTCATGCTTTTGTTACAAAACCCTAGAAACCCTAGAAACCCAAGCAACCTTTAGAAAATTTCCTTTATCCCCTTCAAATATGTATGAAAATCACTCTAAATGGATTCAAAAGAAAGATAATACAGAGATACACCACTTCACATTGATTTCACATGATTATCTTACTGTACAAAATCGTATAGAGTCTGAAAGTATGAAAGAACCCAAAAAATCTCACAAAAACAGAGTAACAATGCTTTATTTCTCCAAAACTTCAAGCAACCAACCTACCTAAAAGATGTTAGAGGAATTTTAACATGTCTTTCATGAAATACCAATGGTCTACAACTAACATTTGAAAAGATGAATATTCTTCCAACTAACAAACAAAATGACAAAATGCATAGTGTAACTTTTGCAAAGTTGCTACATTATTGACAACTTTTAAACACAACCCCACAAGGACCCTATATGACTTCATTTACATCAAAAATTGGTCAAATAGACCTTATTATCATCATGAAATGATTCAACCCTATTCTAGACTGAAAAATACAAAATCAAGCCAAAATTTGCAAGGGTGCTCTTGCACCATAGTGCCAGCATAAATCGGAAAGGAAGTAAAGGATGAAAACAATTTTTTTTGAAGGAAAATTTTTCTCCACAATTATCTTAACCTTATTATTTTAGAGAATATTTTTGAGCTTCCTACTCCTCAACCTCTTTCTTCTTCAAAACATGTTTCTATTCAATTATATGGTCATAGTTTTTGAGATCTAGCTTTGCGGGATGAATATTTCATAAGAATTTATAACTTGTTTTTGGAGTCTCATAGTGAAAATTTGGAGGACACACTTGAAGTGGTTTCTATCTTCCTTGATGATAGTTTCATGAAAATTGTTATCCTATCTTCTTTGTCTTTGAATATTGACAATCATGAGTTTCCTTATTCCCTTGACTTAGCATGGTTCTTGGTTAAGTTCAACCATATTTATGTTGTGGATTATTAAATATTGAAGAATCCAAATCAATTTACAATGAACACAAAATAGTACTAAGAGGGGGTTGAATTAGTACTAATATAATTTCTTTTATTCCATAATAATTAACCAATTAAAACATGATGAGCAGAAGAACCCAAAATGCACACACCATAAGAACAGATTTATGTGGAAAACTCAACAAGGGAAAAACCATGGTGAGAAAGATGCTTGGATCTACTATCCACATATAGCCTCAAAAATATAAAAAAAAATTTACAATATGAATTTTATGGTCTTTAACCAAAGGAAGTTCACTACTCCCTACTCATTGCAACTTTTCACTATAGAGGTTCACTACCTCAACATGTAATTTGATTATTTCAATACATAAGTTACCTTTGGATCACTTGCTTTGGTAAATACAACTAATTTAATTAGCTATGTTGCTTAGAACTCACTACTTTCAACAACCTTACTCATTTCCAATCTCATATTCTTCTTTGTAGTCTTCACATTCACTGTTGATTTCTCAAAATTGATCTTCAACACATTTCATCATCAAAATATATTTTGAGTACTATTTTCACATTATCTACTTAAATAAATTACAACACACTCACACTCATACTTATTCATCTTCTAAATTTTTTTATCTTCTATTTATACCATCTGCATCTTTCAAAATGGTTCTTTAAGTCAACTTCAAATAGAAAATATAAGATATAAAAAATTTGTAATGAAGCTAGCTTCAAACATATTTACAATAGAAAGAAAACTTATGTGGTCAAAGAAGAGACATATCCAAGACATGTCCTTCATGAAACTTATCTTCAAAAATGATGCACACATCTAAACACTTGGCACAATCAACCCAATATGACAAGTCAACTTGACAAATAATCGAACTATCAAAACATTAAATCTAGACTAAGGTAGTACTAGAGAAACTAATAAGAATTTTATGGACCTCTTCAAAAAACTAATTTATCATGTAGAAATAGTTATGTGCATGTATTTTGTTATACCAAGACAATATATGTTGGCACAAACAATTCATACTCAAGAAAAAATGATCTAAATACTTCTTGTGAAGGAAATAATCATAAATCATCTTGCAGAGCAACCTAAGAGCTCAATGAGCTTCTATCATACATAACAAGGCATCTATACACACTCTTGAACTAAAATATGTTGATGAAAATCAATTAAACAACAACATATCAACCTACTAGGTTACTAGAGCATAGACAACACACTCTCATCTACAAAACCACTAGTGGTGAACCAAATCATCTAGAACTTGGAATGAGAAAACATATCATCTTCATAATATTAACTTCAAAACTGCAAGGTAGAACATTCAAATGTGGAAAAATATAAAGAAATACAAATCTCTCTTTATCATACATTTTTTAGGACTTAGCAAATTCATACATTGATAACTTCAAAATACTTTGTGATAGAACTTATGCATGAATACATAAAATGTGCATATTTTTCAACTATAAAGAGCTACTCTTCAAATCACAAAAGAAAAAGTCCATCTACTAAGGAATTAAGAGAATATGATAGAGCTCATGTGTAGCCAATTTTATGCCTTAGATAAATTTGAACTCTTCCAACCAAGGAATTTGACACCAAACCATGAACTTTGACTGATGATGAACAAAGGTGTACATATAATCAATAACTTCAATAGATAGGATAATCTTACATATCTTTATCATACAACCATCCATAATGCACAATGCATATGATATTTACAAGGGTTTTTCATCAATGAAAACACACTATCTACACAATTTCCAACAATCTCCCCCTTTGTCATTGATAGCAACACTTAGTGGATATTCTCTTACCTCTCCCACTTCGACATCGAGGGAAAAAAGTAAGTTTTCTTTACAAGAAATATGAAATCACCCTATCTATGCACACTTTTTATATTTTACCCCCCCCTTACTCCAAAAATATTTTATATATACATAGAATGTTGAACACTTATTTATTGTACATATTTACATGCCAAAAAGTTACAAAATACACATTGAAACATATACTCAAATATTCCTAGAGAGAATAATGTTCTTGTCTATTGACTTTAGTTGAGTTAAGGAGTTGTCCCATTGCAGCTTTGTATAATTAGTGAACTAGATTTCACTCACTAGATTGACATGAATGTCTTATAATTCTTCCAAGGAGGATGCAATATGATTTTTTGCTCATCTCCTTTAAATCCTATCAGGAGACTTGTTAAATATGCTAGCTTTATGTTCACAACCTCCCTGAACTGTTTCACTTGAATTTTTATTTACTCCCTCTGATCTTGTACTTGTTGTAGCTAGGAGTGTATCTTTTAAACTTGTACCTCAATGGAACAATAATTTTCCTTCACTAGATCATAAGTAGCGACCACATTTGTGATATGTAATTACAAATAATTTACATGATCCTTAATTTTTTTGTTGTAGCAAGCCATTACAGACAAAAAAATGTATAATACCTTAGCCTCCTCCATACACTTCTAAATGTTTTCTATGCATATTTTCAACTTCTCATATGCCCTTGCACATTATCAAGAATCCTCAACTAGTCTATTTTTTTGAATGTTCACCTCAACTTGCTTCTCCAAATAAGAAAAGTGTTCCTCAAATGAATCCATCAATTTTTTGATCTAATCAAGTAACAAAGAGGAATCCCTTTTAGCATTAGGCATCTCAGCTTCTAGGATCATTATAATCTCTTACAATGTTTTTGTATTCTCCACTTGTTGGTGCAATATATCTTCCCTTTTCAAAGAGTGAAAGATATCACCAAGCTACAATTTTTTGATTGTGATATATTTTCCATATTGTCGTACACATCAAACATATTAAATTGTAGCAATTGTAGAGAAATTGCAGGTTGAATCTTCTTCTGTCATGAAAGTAACTATTCGATAGATTCAATGGGGGATGTAGAAAAAAATAATCCTATAGTCTCTTGTGCTCTGAAAGTACATGTGTCATCGTTCATTTGCTAGTCTTACTAACTAGTGCTCTCTAGAGGAGGAATATCATGCACATGATTTTCTTGAGATGCATGCACTTCATCAAGTGTTTCCTACTCTTCTCTATCCACTTTTATTCTTGTTTTTCAACATTGAGATGGGGAGGCATATGTGGTTTTTCCACATCTTCAGCACTCTTCATTTCCTCAATGATTTTTTTTGTTATCTCTTTAGTCTCCTTTTGAACTCTATCCCTATATTCCTTATAAAACTATCTAATCTCTATTTTGATCTCAATTCTCGAGAATATTTTTTAATGAAACTATCTAATCTCTATTTTGATCTCAATTCTCGAGCCTATTTTTTAATGAATTTATCTTTCTCTTCTTGAGACATGGAAGATACAATTTTTTCAATTGCTTCTTTCAACTCATCAGCCACCTAAATTTATTTCTCTCATTTCTCCCTCGGGACTTGAGCAAGGCTCTCCAAATAAATCTCAAATATTTTTCTTAGAGCCACATTTTTCATGATCATATACATTATTATCTCCCTTTCAATTGTCTTTTGGTCCTCATCAGGGACATCAAGATGTGCAACATTTTTTTCTAATAGACCATTGCTTACAATCCCATTAAGGGTTGCCTCCAACTAGATAAGCTCATTTGGAGGAGGTGACAAAGGAGTCTTTTTTATTTTCTTCTCCTTTCCTTTCCCTTTAGGCTTGGAGGTACCTTCCTTTCCCTTTTCTTCTTCTTCCTCCTTTATTTCATCTATCTTTGTCTTATTTCTCTTGGCATGTTACTTAACCTTCTAATGCTTCTTCTTAGCATCTTTGGTCTCACCTTATCTCTTTTCTATGTAGTAGCTTTAGTGGATTTAGTAGGCTATAGAATAGTAGTATCATATGTTGATCAACTTGGTCTTGTAGGAACATTATTCACAATATTTTCCTTAAGATATAATGAAATATTCTCAAGAGCTTGGATAGAGATTTGTGATTTCATCTTAGAGTACCACAGAATGCCCATCTCTTCAAACAACTTATTAACTCTCTTTTTACTAGTCTCATCTATCTTTTTTGGATAATCTTATCCATTATTTCTCCATAAGTCCCCAATATTTGAGTTGCAAGATCCTTTGGCTTTTTCAATAGATTTTCAGCATATGCTTTAACTTCATCAACAAAAACCTCATAAGGAAATTAGGGAATTCAAAATGTCCTAGGTTCCACTACTTCAATATAAAATAATCTTTATGATCAAGAAAAGTTATTTCATCTTTTTATTTAATTACCAAACTAATGGCAATTTTCTCCCTATTTGGCATTATAAATTGCTAGTTCTTGAAGAAGCCCCACTATGTGTTAGTGCAAGCGTAAGTATCATTGAACCCTTTCATTTCATTCTTGATCTATGTATAAAATAGAGGAATTTTTTGCCAAATATTTCCTTTGAAACCAATTAAATCAGTCAAAAAATAAAATGCAAGAAAAAATATTAGAGATCCAAACTTGAAATTGTATCAAGTCTCTTTTTTTTCTCTTCAAGCTATCAATCAACTGCTCTCATCAACTCACATAAATCAAACTCCTTTCCTTCCATCACCATCTAGTATGCAATATAAATAGCAATACCATTTGTGAAGACCTAATTATTAGTGAAATATACTTTATAAGAAAATCCCATGGATGAATACTTAACTCTTGGATCAATGATATCACTTATGATCATTATTCTTTTGTCAATTTTTTCTCTAGTTAACTTAACAATCTTCTGAATATTCATAGCCTTCATCACCAAAGCTGGTTCAATTTCACACAACCCTATTAAAACTCTAACTACAACACATGAACTCATCATGAATTATTCTCAAGCTAATTCTCACCCATTCAATTTTATTGAACTAAAGGAAATAATGTTCCATCTTTTAGGAGATGGAACTAAGGACCTAGTTCACTCTTAGTTCATTAGGAAACTGAGATCCCTCAACCAAGTAACTCAATTGAGGGGAGGGATTCTACTAATAGGACTAGTAGGAGGGTTCCTTAGGTGTGATTAAAAGGAGGGGTTCACCATTAAATTAATATTCTAAGGAAAAATGCAAGCATGAATACACTAAACCCTAGAAACTTAGAATATTAAATCAAATAACTAAATAGAAAGATACAATAAGTACTAGAAGGATCAAAGATGAATAAACAAGATCTGAAAACACTAAAATTTGTTGCTTTTGATGTGTAACAAAACTCATATGCTATACTAGGTGATTTAGTCCTAGTTTAGGGTTTTGAGGAAAAAAATTTAAACTTCTAGTGACTAATTAGAATCTTCTAAAAACTAGTAAAGTGGCTATAAAAGGACTCATATGCCCAAGGTGGTGATTTAATCCCATTCATATAAATATACAAAACACACATCACAAGAGAGAGAGAGAGAAATGTTATTTTTGTTAGTGGATGGGAGTCTACCTTAGTCATACCCCATTTTAGTAATTAAACTTGGAAATGAATTGAAATAATATGAAGGAACGATCAATGAAAAAATGGATGTAGCAACTCACCAAACCTTATTGGATCCTTGGAGTGTAGATTTGTAACTTGTATGAATTGGCTTCAATGGATGTAGATCTTGATCACAACATTTGATATGGATTTGAATGCTTGAACTTGGATTACAAATGCTACATCAACATGTTAGCTGACAAACACACATGATGTATGAAGACCTTGTCATGATGCTTGAATCTTGAATTGATGCTCCAAAATGCTTGATAATTAGTTCTTGAATGCTCTTGAATACTTGAAAATATCTCTTGGAGGCTCTAGATCTAGGTGAGACTCTCTTTCTTGAAGATTATTTTCTTTCTTAGGTCAAGTAATGATTTGAAACCTTAATTATATAGGAAATCCATCTAATTTACCATTTATTATATCCCAAATGTTGACATTAACAAAATTTGAATTGAAAAAACTAATTTCCCACTCAAAACCCTAAAAAAGAGTAAAAATTGGACTCCACCCAAGGTGGCATATAGGCCCCACCTAGGGGACTCATATGCTCAAGGTTTTGTGTAGGTCTCACCCTATCTTTTTGGGTTGTGGAAATGTCTACGGGTTAGAATCTTGAATGCATTTATTGATTTTTTGGGATTTCAGTTGAAATAAGCCTTGGGATGCATAATAAATGGTTTTAGGGGCATATTAATGATGATTTGAAGGTCATAAATATAAGAGGGCCCAAAAATTAGTGTGAAGATGTAAATAAATACACTTTAAAACACTAAACTAGAGAAAAATTAGTTCTATTTAGTTTAAAAGGTCCCTAAACTTAATGTGAATGTGTAGAACACATTACAAGACTAAGCCAAGGTAAGATTGGGCTTGATTTAATATTAATCATTCCCAAATTAAGTGTGAAAAAGAGATACCTTTTTCTACACTACATTTAGTCCCCACTTTAGTGAGAGGAGGAACTTGCTTCAAACTCACACTAAAGTAGACATTCAAGAGGGGTCCAAGTTTACCAGTGTGAATGGTATATAATGAAAAAGATCAAGGGGGTGGTCAAGCCCCCAGAATCAAGATCCTATGACAGACGAACATAGGAAGAAGAGGACACACATGTTAATGATATACAAAGAAACAATAAGGTACAAGCATACACTATCAAAGACATAGAAAAAGAAAAAGAAAGAAAGGTAGATCAAGCCTTGACCATTTTTCCAACACAATGTGGATCATATCTAAGTATTTTTGCTAAGAAACATTTATAATTGGAACACAATGTACACTATGCAAACCAAATGCATGCTCACAAGAGCTAGTGGAACTTTAGTCCATCCATTAGGTGAGACTCTAGAGAGGTGACACACACACACACATGTGACATGTATACACTCACACACACAAGAAAGTGGATATGGGAAAGTCACACCTAAGTTCAACTCCCATATGTACTAACCATACCAAATATATCATTTTGATAACTTCAATAAGGCACCGCAAAATGAAACTTAGAGCTTATGAACAATGTGCAAGTAAAGATTTGTTTAAAGGGAATTTGCTTAGTTCATGTAAGGTCTCTTCTTAGGGAACGTCATGCCTTATGTCTCCAAGAGAGGAAAAATCAAAGAAATATCACACTCTCGAAGGAAATCAAACCCAATAATACCACCAAGAAAAGGATGCATTGCAAGAAGAAAGAAAATCACATAGTGAAATATGAGTTTTGTTTTCTGCCCCCACTTTAAAGTGGTTTTTGACACCATTTTTGTGAGCAACTGCTTTAAAGTAGAAGACATGAGAGGTTATATAGAAAATCCTATACGAAGTCATATTTTCTCGAATGAGACTACATCATGAATAAAGGGTTTCCCCGAAAATGTAATACTAAAGATAACTCAGCATGTTACATGTGAGCCAACTTAAGGTATATTTCCCACATCCTAATCTTGCTCTTATATATACATGGAAGACAGTCAACTAGCTAAAAGAGAAAACAAAAAGTGTCATACGAGGACAAGGCTACCTAATCCCTTGCCCCCACTTAGTGTAAGAAAAGAGTGAGTCTAGGTGATTGATGAGAAATATTAAAACCAATATCAATTAGAGGAACTAGGTGCTTCAACACAAGGAAGAGCACCACAATCCTTAATATGTTGAATTTTATTACTCAAATCCTTACATTCATTAGTATAATGGCCATGAACTTTATGATATGCATAAAATGAACTCTTGTAGTAGAATTTCTTTCATTTTCTTTCAAAAGACAATAACCAAGACCACTAGATTTTATCAGTTTAGGATGCACTAATGCTAAAGTTGGCTTAGGGGAGTATTTTGTAAGAGTTTTGATATTAATTGAAGGTATTTTTTATGCTTTTGTTTCTTTCAAAGAGAAATAACCAAGACCATTAGTCATTCCTTGTGTGTTACGCTCTATAGGGACATAAATACCTTGTTCTCTAGCACCACATCCTTTTCCACATATAACCAATTTGTTTCATAAGTTCATAACCTCTTCCATAAATAAATTTCATTTCTTTCAAATTCAATGGTTTCTCGCAATCAACTTCATAAAAAAAAATTGTATAATTTTCTTTTGCTTCCAAAGTGGCTGAAGTGGATGCTTTAAAATATTCTATTGCATTTTATGTTGACATTACTGCTTTTTCTTTTCCCTTTTCAGACTCTTTGTTTATGATCTTGTATTCTCCCATGAATGTAGGTACAAAATCCAATGATCCCAAATCATCTAGCGATAACATTGTGAAGGGTTTAGGGCACTTATATTTTTGTTCTTCTTGCATGGGTTCTGTTGACGATGATTTTACTCGTAGCAAACAAGGCAAATAAATTCTTCATAGACAAGACCGCAAAGAGCCTATCCTTCTTGAAAGATATGGAACAAAGACAACCTAAAGTGGATTCTAATTTAATAGGAAAATATTGGATTTAGTTCATCCCAAGTCTTCGATAAGCAGGTCATGATTGCACTAGGGTTGCTCTCGGGTTTGATGTGATATTGTTATTAATCTCAAAGGGACTATAGTTATATCTAGTTTTATTAAGAATCATAAAAATTTCATACAAAATTTCCACATCATTCATAAAATATCATCATGAAATCAAAATATTTACAATAATATTTCATTAACATCACAAATTCTTTGTTATCACTTAAGTAGATTTAGCATTAAGCATTCAACAATTTCATAGAAAATGAAAGATTTTCAATAAAATTCCATCCATTCATATGATTTTGGAACATTTTCAAGAATTTAAGCATCAACTCTAAAATAAAGCATAAAAATATTGAAAATTAAATTTTTCTCCCAATTATTCTCAATGCATGCCCCAAAGAATCAAATAAACAAAGCAAATTTCTTTATACTCACCAGATTGCTTCACAACTACATATAAAATGGTGTGAGCTTTTAAAGAGAGGGTTTTTTTTCTAGAAACTGAGTAGTTTCTATATTCACCCTTAAATGACGTAATTCCATAGAAAACTCAATTCTATTCATATCTTATATAAACATCAATTCTTGAAACCACAATCTACCACATTGGATCAATTAACACTATCAAGGGTTTAAACTCCAAAAATATTCAAATAGACTTATCAAAGAATTCCTATCAAGGACCATATCAACATCATTCTAGCATTCACTTAGACCCTCAACATAATTCCCAAAGCAAACATACAAGGTTTCTTTGCAACATCCTGGAGAACCATCAAACTTCCCTGCAAAAAGGCTCCAAAATTAGCTCTATTTTACAAAAAAAGTATTTTTTAACCTTCTCCTAACCCAAAAAAATCTTGGAAATTCATCTAACATGTCCTAAACCACTCAATTTCATATGTTTTAGACAATTTCTCAACCTCTAAGCCATTGTTCTTCAAAACCCTCAATTTCCTCACAAATACCTAGGGTTTTCCACATTTCACAACTCCAAGGCCTTCCAAGCCTCACAAAAAAGAATTAAACAAGTTTAACAGGGTTTGTAAATGCATAATAAACATTCACTAGGCCTTTAGCCTCATTAGTTTTCAAAAAAACTACTTTGGTTCCTCCTTTTTATGTCAAAAACTCACTTCTTCAGCCTATGGTAACATCACCCGGCCCCATAGATGCCTTACCATTACTAAATGAGGCATGAAAGCTTAAAATAAAAATTTTAAATTCCTTTCCTCTAAATCATAGGTCACCACAGTAGGAGGAAAGGCTCTATTCCTAAATGAAAGTGAAACTCAAACCCTACTAGCATGTTACACGCAGAACTAAACAATGAAAATTTTCTTGTACAAAATTAATCAAAGAAGTCTCAAAATGGGAAGAGATTTATATTAAGACATGCCACCATAGTTTATTGTGAGATTCAAATAATTTGGAGGCCTGTACTAGCCATACACAATAGTAAGAGATTAAAAAACTCAAGAATATGCTTGAAAACTCACAATAGGATGTTAAAACAGAGCAAAAATTCTTCAAAAGAATTTCATTAAACCTCCATTTGGGCTTTCAAAGTTCCTTTATACAATTTAAAATCATAACAACCTTCCCCAACACCTACAACCACCCTTTAGCCACCAAGACCTTCATTAAGCTTTAATGTGTTAATATTAACAATTGTTTACTAAAGAAACATCATTATGAACTTGTGTTTGATCAAGAAATATAAGACCACCTAAATACCTTTAATTTATCCCTAACACAACTTATAGACTCCTTCTTGCATTCTCATTTACATTTTAAATAGCTTTCCTTCATGGAAATATTGACAATTGTTTGAGACAAGAGTGCATTTTGCACATTTGACTACCTTAACCCACAAATTCCCTAAGTACATAGAGGAATGGTCTATTTAGAACTTATTTCCAATAAAAACAATAATAAATCCTCTAAAAACTCTAATACTCACCAAAATCCTTAAGAAAAATTGTTACCAAGGTGAACTTTGAAATATGGTTGTAGGTGCCCCTACACCAAACAAGGCCCCAAGAGTTCAACTTAAAGTCCATCTAGAGAATATTCCAAATCAAGTCAAAGCTTTTCACTTCATCAGAAATAAAACTTTTCACTTCATAGTCCAACATATAACACCACATATGTCAAGGTTATCAGATTTTTCAAAATATCGAAATAGGGAATATCAACTGGGACTGGGATTAGCCTACAAAATCAAAATCACAAGCAAAACCTTTGTCACACTTCTAATTTATTTCTTCAACTAGAATTCTCAGAAAGCGTTTAATACTTGATACATATGTTCTTTCACAATCCCTTGTACTACTCTCCAAGTGAGTTTGAGCCTAGTATATTCTTCAGATACCTAGAATAGAATATCATTCCTCTGCACCCTATCTACTTCATATTTAGCTATAGGGTTACTACACTATATGACCTGATCAATAACCTCCCACATTAACAAGTGAACAAGATCTCTATATATTCTTTCAATCCATTCCTTGAAGGATTTAGCTTCTTTATCCTCTTGTCCTAATGTTTGGGGATCACAACCTTTACATGCTAACATTTCAATAACTCTCGATCTTCATCAATCAATTTTCCAAATTCCATGGTGACCTATCCAAATCCTTCAATGCATTGCATCAACATGTCACCTTCCCATTTCAATTGTTTCTTCCATTTTTCTAGGAATGGAAGTTCTTGTTCTGAGATTACATTTCCCTATATCAATTCTTGGATATACACTTGCATGACAATTTCAATATTTTTCCTTTCTTCAATAACTTGCCCTTGGAAAAATCTACATTTAGTTTCAAATCTTTTAGATTTCTCTGACTAGTGGTATGCTTCCTTGTGCTTTCCTATTGCATCTATAATGAATTCTTCCCCCTAATTTACCCAGTACTCAATCCATTCTTCAAATATATTAATTTTGTGGAGAACTGCTACGACTGCATCCACTTGTTCTTGTGACATCAATACTGGATGTTGGGGAAATTTAGCTTGTGCTTGACCGGATAAAGTTAACGACTTTATAAAATTTTCCAAGGTAGTAACCTATTCTTTCAATTCTCTTTTCTTCTATTTATATTTTTGTACTTTGGTAATAGTAGCATTCAAATTTACTTGTATTTTTTCTAACTCTTGCCTCCAAGATGAGTGTCCAAGATTAATACTCATTATCTTATACTCCTTAGGTGTTATTTCATGTCTATCTTTATCAACTATTGGAGTAGCTATGTGGATGGTTCTTCCACCATCTACATTTCTTTGTATGACATGTTTTGCTTTTTCTTTGTGCCTAGGCTTTGGAGTATCTACTTCTTGTATATTTTTTTTAATATTCAAAGACAATACTTCTACTTCCATTGGGGAAGCTAACTCCTTGATCAACCAATCAGGTGCATTGTCACCTTGCTCAACCTTTGTAGCATTTCTTTGTTCCTATTTTCCACTTGATTCAAGAAGTTCCTTTTATCTGTCATGTCTTCTAAAATAGGAATTTCCTCAATAATTTTTGGCATAGATTCGGTATTAATAGGGTTTAGAACTATCTCCTCTTTTTGAAGACTTATATTTTCCTATCTATCTAGATGTTCAACCTCATCTCTCTAGAAATTACCTTTTGTATTCTCTGCTACATTAGGGTGTTACTCATTTTCAATTCCATCACCTAAAAACTATGTAGCTTCTTCTTTCTCAATTTTAGTTTCAACATCAATATGGCCTTTCTCTGGTTCTTCAATCACCTGTGACTATTCATTAACATTTGGAACATTCCTGAGAAAAGGGTGGGAATAAAAAGTATCTTCAACAATTGTTTCATTAATAGGATTCTACTCTACAGTCTCCTTTGTTTCCATCTCAAGGATATTAGGGTTTCCCACCTCTAAGGTGAGTGTTCCTTGTATAAACTCTTCTTAAAAATTTATAGCGTTAAAACATGTATCTTGAATCTCTTGTGTCATTGGGTGTACCTTAGGTTTATCTTTAGACTTCTTTTCTTTCACTTTCTCCCACATGGCACCCCATCTACCCATCTATTCTTTAATTTTGGCTTCATCTTCTGCAAAAATATCCTCTAAAGCCATAGGATTTCCTCCTAGTGCTTATTTCATACTAGCCATGTTAACAGAAGGAGGGGAAGTAAATAGTGTTGTGGCCTTTTAAGATGCAGACCTAGTTTGTGTACCAACATTTTATGTGACTCCTAATTCTTCATCAATAGCCAGTTTAGTTCTTGGTTTTGCTATAGAGGAAGATGCACCTTTCGGTATTACTTTTGATTTATCTTTACCTGTCTCTATATCTTTCTACATATCAAATGGTTTTATCATAATTTCTTGTCTTGAAACTTCAGGGGTTTTTTCTTCAATTCTTATACCAGGAGTCACCTTACTAGTTTTCCTTCTCTTCTTAGTAGGCTTTCCACTTTCCAATGTTGTTTCATTTCTTTTTTTTCTTATTTTTTCCTCTAAAAATGTGGGCTCAATGCCTCTTTCTCTCAAATCTTTACAAAAATCATCAATCTAGTGTTGAGTGTATAATAAAACTAATCAGGAGAACTCATTAATTGATGTCATGTCCTCATCATCATATCCTGGGTCTGGGATGGGTTCATCATATACCCTATCTTTGTTGTAGATTTTATTCAACACTTGGCCATAATCCTCTTCCAATTAATCTAGAATGTCATGAAGCTTAAGAATCCTTGCAGATTTTAGAGATAATATTTAATATTTTCTTACTCTTACTCTATGCTCATCTTCAAAATTAAACCAATAATCTTCTACGTGCTCCAAATGAGCACAATAACTAGCTATACTCTTAGAAATATTTCCCTCAATATCATAGTGTATTCTCTGAAGTAAGAAATCTTCAAAATTATATGTTCATAGTTCTTCTCCACACAATTCAACCACTTTGATTGCATTACACTTATAATTTCCTATTACAATGGGGAATTTGAAGGAGGCCTTCCTATGAGCATGGCTATAAAGAGCCTAAGATGGTTTCAACTATCTCACCAATTCTAATAAAACAATTTTTTGTTGTTTGATACTTGGGAAAAATGAATGGATGTCCATCAAATCCCTCTATCCTAATGTAGGAGTAAGTGGAGAACTTAATGCACTAGTTGTTGGCAACACAAGGGTAGAAAATTGAGAGGGGTGGGTGAAACAATTTTCACATAAATTCAAAATTATTAAACTTATTAACCCTTATTCTTAGATTTGATTAATAACCATGAAAGAATAAATCATCAACACATCAGAAACACACATAACACCAATATTTTTTACGTGGAAACCCTGTTAGGGGAAAAACCATGGTGGAGTTCAGTCCATAAGATTATACCTTGTTAAAAGTCTAAAGAATAAATGAGAATTCACTTGCATTCAGGCACACTTCCTAGAGCGCACTGCTCAAATACAACAAGGCTTTCTTCCCAAGGAAGATACACTGTCTTATAGAAACATTTGAATCACATCCACAAGACTTTGAACTGACAAAATAACATATGCTAATGCCTTATTATAGTTTCAGTTAAGAAAATGAACAGTTCTTCACTCTTCTTCACTCTCTACTCTACCTTTGAATGATTTAGACTTTATTCACACATATCACACATAGAACATGCCTTCAAATGATATAAATGATCATTTATATATATCCACAACAAGAAATTACATTGCTACATTTCAACTTCAACAAAATAATAAAATGAATTTGAACTATCAGCTCAATCCACAAATAATCTTCAATGCACACCAACCAAAGTCAACCACAACATAGTGAATACCCAAATCAACATCTCGAATAGGAAAAAACTTCAAACAATTACTCCTCAAAGATCCACAACATGCTACAATCACCTTGTCGGCCATGAACATGAAAAACATGAACACGTAAGAGAAAAATATTCAATCATGAGCACAGTGATCAATGTGGACCAATACCATAGATAGAGAAAAATCTAGAAACATCCAAAAACATCATGAATCACCAGAGAAGAATCTGTAACCACTAAAATAATATTCAATCAGGAACACTAACTAAAGCAACAAAATAACTGTTAGAACACCAAAAATCATAACTCAATCAAATCTTCATGCAGATCTCTAAAAATTAACATGGATAAACTAGATATACTCAACAAGAAACCCTTTAATCCACAACCTCTGATCATTAATGTATTGAATACACTAATAGATAGAACTTTACTTCACCACTGGCAATCTGCAACTTATTTTTAACAATTTTCTCAATATCCTCGACATATACAACCTTAAACACATTAATGATAATAGTGTTGACATCAATGAAAACCACATATCAAAAACACAACCACAACATCCAACAATCTCCCCCTTTGGAATTGATGGCAACACATGATGTTAAAAACACCATCAATGCAACTTTGTCTTAACACTTTTCTCCCCCTTAGATTCTGACTCTTTTCCTCACAACATTTTTCACATGACTCTTCTCCCCCTTTGACATCAATGAAAAAGATCTCTTTTCTCCTCACAAGCTCTGAACCACATATTTGAACATTTGAGTACTCCCCCTGAGTAGCAGCCACCATAACATCAATCTGAATCAAGGTATGACTATGAAATGCATAGAATGATGGAAAGTAATGCATCTTAGTTCTTATTAGGAGGGGTAATCACCCCTAAATTTCCTCTAAGGTACTCAAAATTATCCTTAGGCAACAACTTGGTAAAAATTTCTACAATTTGTTCCTTAGTAGACACATACTCTAATCTGGCTTCCTTTTCACTCATCTTCTCTCTCAAAAATTGAAACTTGATAGATATATGCTTTGCCTTCGAATGCATTACTGGATTCTTAGAAATGTTTATTACACTTGAATTATCTTGAAATATGGAAATAGGTTCATCATACACAACTCTAATATCCTTCAACATCTATTTCATCCATAATACTTGAGTACAATTGTTAGCAACAACAATATATTTTGCCTCAGTAGTAGATAAAGAAATGGCATTTTGCTTCATACTCAACCATGAAATCAACTTCTTTCCCAATAAAAATGAACCACCACTAGTACTCTTTCTATCATTCACATCTCCTACAAAATCAACATTAGTAAAGGAACTCAAAGCAAGATCATCATCTTTAGGATACCATAGGCCAAAATCAATTGTTCCCTTCAAGTATCCAAAAATCCTCTTCACAACTGTCACATGAGATTCCTTAGGATCGGCTTGAAATCTTGCAACAATGCACACAACATTTATGATATTAGGTATAGTTTGAGTCAAATAAAGCAATCCACCAATCATTGATTTGTATCTAGTCTGATTTTCTTTCAGAGAATCATCATTCTGTGTCAACTTGCATCTGGTCACCATAGGTGTACCAACTAGTTTTGAATCTAACATACCAAATTTCTTCAACAATTCTTTCACATACTTGGACTGAGATATAAATATCCCTTTATCTAATTGAGTAATTTGCAATCCAAAAAAAAAAATCATCTCTCCAATCATAGACATCTCAAATTCACTTTCCATTTCATCAGCAAACTTCATGCACAAAATATCATCTCCTCCAAAAATGATATCATCAAAAAACTCTTCTACAATCAACTCTTTATCATGGTCAATCTTGAAACACAAATTACTATCAGCAGTACCTTTGTTAAATCCAAGCTTTAGATAATACTTGTTCAATATAGCATACCATGCTCTAGGGGCTTGCTTAAGTCCATATAGTTCTTTCTTCAACTGACAAACTGTATATCCCTAATTAGTCAATTGAAATCCATCAATTTGCTCAATATACACCTCTTCTTCTAATTCACCATTTAGAAATTTTGACTTGACTTCCATCTGATAAACCTTGTAGTCTTTGTAAGCAGGATAAGCAAGAAATAACCTCTTAGCTTCAATCAATCCTAGCAACAAGAGTAAAAGTTTCTTCAAAATCAATTCCTTCCATCTGTGAATATCCTTTACACACTAGTCTTGCTTTGTTGCTAACCACTTCACCTTGCTCATTCAGTTTATTTTGAAAGATCCATTTAGTTCCAATTACATTTTTATCTTTAGGTCTAGGAACAAGAATCCATGTATCATTCTTCTCAATTTTCTATATTTCTTCTTTCATTCCTTCCATCCAATGTTCATCTTTACATGCTTCATTGACATTACTAGGATTAGTCTTTGAAATCAAATAATATTCTTCTCCTAGTCTGGGCACCTTTGTTCTAATCTCCAATAACCTTATCTTGTGAATGAGTTAACCTTACATACCTTGAAGTCTTAGGATGTTCTTGAATTTCAAGCTCTTGTGACCTCTCTTCTACACTTTCACTAGTTTCTCCTTCTTCTTGATCTTCTTGATTCACTAGAATGATATCAACTTGATTTGAAGTCTAAACTTGTTTTCCTTTGTACTATCATCATCTAAATCATATGCACAGGTTCTCGATGGTGTACCTATGTCTTCATCAACCCTGAAATTTACACTTTCAACCATTTTCCTCAATCTCTTATTTTAACATAGTTAGGCCTTGCTCTTAGTAGAATAACCAAGAAAGATTCCTTCATCATTTCTAGCATCAAAATTTCCTATATGCTCATCTCTTTTGATATAACATCTAGTCCCAAAGATTTTTAAGTATCTAACAGTAGGCTTATGACCATACCATAGCTCATAAGGAGTCTTACCAGTATCACATTTGATTTGTACCCAGTTGAGAGTGTAAACAACAATACTCACAAATTCTCTCCAATAGATATGAGGGACATTTCCTTCAAGCATCATTTTTCTAGCAGCTTCTTCAATTATTTTTTTCTTCCTTTCCACAACTCCATTTTGTTGAGGGGTCTTTGGTGTAGATAAATGTCTCTTTACTCCATGTTCTTCACATAAATAATTAAACTCACCAAAAGTTAATTAACCACCTCTATTTTATTTCAAACATTTAATCTTTAGACTTGTCTTTATCTCAACCATAGCCTTAAAAATCTTGAACTTTTCTAGAGCTTCAGATTTCTCCCTTAAGAAAGTAACCCACATCATTCTAGAATAATCATCAATGAGTAACATGAAATACCTATAACCTTGTAAACCTCTCACTCTAGAAAGACCACACAAATCAATATGCACAAGCTCCAACAATTCATTTAAACAATGTTGTTTGCTTTCCTAACTGGCATTTCTTGCATATGGAATTAATAGATTTCACCAATTTAGGAAGATATCTCATATCCTTAGAGAATTTATCTTGATAATATTGTCAAAGTTAACATGACACATTATCCTATGCCACAACCAACTTTCATCAACTTGAGGAATCAAACAACTTTTACTTGGAGCATTCAGATGAAAGATATTACCTTTTATTTTTGTACCTAAAGCAATCACATTTCTAGAATTCCCCAATATTCTACACTTTCCATCCTTAAATTGAATATCTTATCCCTTATCAATGATCTGTCCAACACTTAAAAGATTATGCTTCAAACCTTCCACATATAGGACATCATTAGTATTATGATTACCATCAAGAGAAATGCATCCTCTACCATGGATTATACTAACTTTTTCATCACCAAATCTTACAACACCACCATCATATTTTTCTAAGCTCCAAAATTTACTTTTATCAACTGTCATGTGATGAGAGCATCCACTATCAATCACCCATTCATCCTTCTCTTCAACTCAAGAAGCTAGGGCTTTCTCCACATTTGTGCAACTAGTAGATTCAATAGACACATGATTATTTTCCTTGATAGCAATAAATACCTATTCATCATCACTTGCATTCCCTTTATCATATTCATCATTTGTCACACCTTCATCGCCAACATAATAACATTTCCTTTGAAATCTATGCTTGTTAGGTATTGGGTTAGGAACTCTTTCTGGGCACCTTGATGCAAAATGACCTATCTTAATATTACAAGAAAAAAATTTAATAGGAAATTTCCCTTTATACTTACCTTTTCCTCTAGCTTCTCTTTTAAAAATAAGTTCTTCCAGCTTTTCTAGCTCTCTCTCTTCTTCTTTAATCTCTTTCATTTCTTCCTCATACTTGAACACTTTTCTAGATGAACTTTCTCCCAATCATATCTTTGTTTATCTCTTCTAGAGGTAGTAGCCTGAAATGTAGATTCTATCTTAGGAAGAGCATCACCAAATTCACTCAACTCAAAAGCCATAAGCTTACCAATCAACATATCTATGGTAACATTTGTCATAGTCTAGAGCTCTTCAATAGTAGTATCTTTAAATTTGTAAGGAGCAGGTAAGGATCTAATAACTTTAGCAACAATCTCTGATTCCTCCAATTGTCCACCAAGACATCTGATACCACATACAAACTCATTCACTCTTTTCATGAAAGTAGTAAAGTTCTCAACATCTCCCATTCTCAACATCTCATATTTCCCTTTTAGACTTTGCAACTTAGCAATCTTCACAAGTGAACCACCTTCATACAAAGTTTCCAACTTTTTCCAGATCTCATAAGTAGTCTTTAGATCCATCACATTTGTCATCTCAGAATTAATCAAAGCACTCAACAATGCTTCCTTAGCCCTAATATTGTATTCAACATCCCTAATCTCAATAGTAGTACTAGGAACATTCTATGGAATAACATACCTATTGCTTGTAATGTTCCAAAAGGGTTCACCAATGCATCTGAGATGACACTCCATTCGAGTCTTCCACAGAGAGTAATTTGTTCCATCAAATCTCAGATTATCCTTATTATATGTTGCCATCCTAGATCACCTCAAGCTGTTAAACTTCTTCCAAGGAACCTGCTCTAATACCAATTGTTGGCAACACAAGGGAAGACAACTGAGAGGGGGGTGAATCAGTTGTCATAAAAATTCAGACTTATTAAACTTATTAACCCTTATTCTCAAATTTTATTAGTAACCTTGAAAGCATAAATCATCAACACATCAAAAACACACACAACACCAATATTTTTTACGTGGAAACCCTATTAAGGGAAAAACCATGGTGGAGGTCAGTCCACAAGATTATACCCTATTAAAAGTATAAAGAATAAATGAGAATGCACTTGCATTTAGGCACACTACCTAGAGCACACTGGTCAAATACAACAAGACTTCCTACTTAAGGAAGACACACTGTCTTACAGAAACATTTGGATCACATTTGCAAGACTTTGAATTGAAAAAATAGCATTTGCCAATGCCTAATTATAGTTTTTGTTAAGCACATGAACAATTCTTCACTCTTCTTCATTCTCTGCTCTGCCTCTGAATGATTTAGAATTTTTTTTCACATCTCACACATAGAACTTTCCTTCAAATGATATAAAAAATTATTTATATATATCTACCACAATAAATTACATCACTACATGTCAGCTTCAACAAAATAATAAAATGAGTATGAACTGTCAGCTCAATCCACAAATAATGTACAATTTACACCAACTAAAGTCGACCAGAACATAGTGAAGACCCAAATCAACATCTCAAACACAAAAACACTTCAAAAAATTACTCCTCAAATATCCACAACATGCTACAATCACCTTGTCAGCCATGAACATTAAAAACATGAACATGCAAGAGCAAAATCATCAATCGTGAGCACAACAATCAATTTTGATGAATACCACAGATAGAGCATGATCTAGAAACATATAAAAACATCTTGAATCACCAGAGAAGCATCTACAATCACTAAAATCACTAGAATCACATAATCTTCAATCAGGAACACTAACTGAAGTAATAAAATAACTGTTAGAACACCAAAACTCATAACTCAATCAAATCTTCATGTGGATCTCTAAAACTTAACTTGGATAAACTAGATATACTTGAGAAGAAACCTTTTAATCCATAACCTTTGATCATTAATGTACTAAATATGCCAACATATAGAACTTTACTTAACCACTAACAACTTGTAACTTATACTTAACAATTTTCTCACTATCCTCGACATATACAACCTCAAACACATTAATGCTAATAGTGTTGAAATCAATGACAACCACATATTATCAAAACAACCAAAAAATATAACACTAGCCTCCCATTGGTTGAATGAAACTTTGTGCTTCCAGGGACAATCTTTTGGCTTTATCACATTCCATTCTTCTGACCAATTTCATGGAGAACAAATCATTGACTTGCTTGCAATTATCTTTATATTCATGGATGTTGATCTGGGGTAAATGAGCATATATCAAATTTTTTCCTATCTTCGTTCCCATTGTACCAATCTCTTTCAAATCTTTCTTGATAGCTCTCATGGCACATGAGTAAGACACATATGAAGACATATGAAAACTCCTGGTTTTGGGAAATATTGTTATCTGTTCATATAATCTGTCACTTATAAAATTTCCCCAATGACTTTGCACAAGACTTTCCATTAAGATGGATATTATTACAAACATCTAGGGTTCAAATTTACTTGCATCCCTTAAACTAACTACCCTACTCAGCAGAGTTATAATATCTTGAATTTCTTGGTTGAACATAGACCTCAGAATTACTTTGGTCTATGGTGTAATCAACTGTTGGCACCATCAGGTAATCATAATTTCTATGTTGCTTGATTCAACATTCTAATATATGTTTTTCCCTTTTCTTTCATATCAACATTATACATCTTTGTGTAAATAGCGAGCCAAAATGTGTACATATTTCCTTTATGTGAGAATTTTGCATAAATTCTCCCTTCTTTCTCAATGACTCTTTCGACTAGGTTGTAGTAATTCATACGTTGCATAACCAACTCAAGGGCCTCGATTACTAGTAGAAACCCTATTGCTAAAAGTAACCCATTTTCCACAACATTTTTGTACGTTGAGAAGCATTTTCATGTAATACCTGCAAACTGATTTCAATATCAAAATACCATCCTATATGAGTGTTTATAACCACCACATTGATTGGTATTACTTGTGAATTGTAGTATTTAAATTCATCTTCTGCCCTTGCATCAAAAGTGCTCATTTTGTCTAATGTGTTCTACGAATTCCCAAATGTGTGTATTGTGTGTGAGTTAGGGTTAAATTTAACCAAATTTTATAATTTAGAAAACTTTTAGTTCATCTTTTGGTTAAATTCAAAATAACAAAATAATCAACATTTCAATTTCTAAAGGGAAAATACCATTTTTCAATATTTTTATGCTTAAAAATTACTAACAAAGTGTCAATTATCCGAAACATACATGATTCTAGTCGCTGATAATAATCTTTCAAAATGTGGCTTCAAAACCTTTGGTAGTTGTATTCTCAGTTTCTCAAAATTGACCTCTCTTTACACATCAATATTATTTTGTTCTTTCAATGTCCTTTACAAATTTGTAGCATGACATGAAGTGGAGTATTACAAAAGCAACTGCATGCTTGACGTCGTGCCAAGTACAAAGGTAGTTCGCCACCATCATTAATTACCTGTTATTTCACATTAATTTTTTGAATAAAGGATCAATCATTACAAATTAGGCTTCAAATTATGAGCACCTAGATTTTTGTGTGAGCTAGCTACTAGAGGAGAAAGATGGTGCTATGATCATATGTGGCAATCAAGCATCACACTGATTCTCTACAAGGTATTAGTCATTAAAGATACATGATCAGAGTGATCCTCGGGATTGGGAATTTCCTATATGACTATGAAAAAGAAACACCAGGATCTAGGAACTTACCTCCAACCTTCAAAAAGAGAAAAATGAAACAAAAGAATAGATTGGGAACTGGGTTCAAGAGAGATTAACAAATTTCAAAACAAACTCTCTAGTTTTCAACTTCTGAATAAGGATAACAAAAGGAAATAAAAAAATAAAATACCGGACTTTGATAAAATATTACCATAAGGATTGAAAACTCTAGGGGAGGTGAAATACCAGGCTGAACTAGGAGCATATGAAGATACAATTATCCTTGATACGAATGTAGGACTCTTGGATTCTGGTTTATGGTAACAATGATAAACTTTTATGAATAGATCGAAACACTAAATCCAAGAAAGGAAAAAGCATAAGACAAAGACCAAGTGAAGTTGAAAATGAGATTAGCAACCAACCAAACCAAAAGATGACACCAAAGCAAACAAAAGTGAAAGGGAATGAGAAAAAAAGGGGGTCCACATTTTTCCAAGGGAAAAAAATGGGGCATTTTGTGAGACTACACAACAACTAGCAACCAACAAAACTAAATAAAATAATAGAAAGTCAATTTTAGATCTAACATCAAAGTTCCAATTTTATTTAGTCTTCTAATTATAAATCATTGGATCCTTATTCCAACATTCAAATTCATTTTAGTTAGCCTACA
Organism: Sequoia sempervirens; assembly: GCA_007258455.2. Classification (NCBI taxonomy): domain Eukaryota; kingdom Viridiplantae; phylum Streptophyta; class Pinopsida; order Cupressales; family Cupressaceae; genus Sequoia; species Sequoia sempervirens. The sequence goes on along the minus strand of VDFB02271358.1, from coordinate 731,519,462 downwards.
AGATTAAGTATTACTAAGCTCACGTTTATAGTGCAATTGGTTATTTCCACCATAGTAAACTTAGAAATAGCAACTATTTGCATTAACCTACATAATATGCCAATTCCTTTTAAGCCAACCAGGGATAGAGCCTTGGTGCCAGTCAAGCATCCATAGCCTCGACAAGGTTATCTCCATAATTCCCCCTAAACATAGCTCTACTATTAGCCAGATGTTTATAGCCCGGGTAGAGTTATTTAGATAGCCTAAAGAGTTGATTTTTTTTTTTACTGATATAGCAATGATAGCTCATTTTTCTCTTTCAATATTTCAATGATAGCTCTTTTATCAACTTGCAAGCAATGAAGCCTGCTATTGGGTTGGGAATTATAGTGGTAGCAAAGACAGTCTTTTGATTTTTCAATTAATACAAATAAGTGTTATCCCAAATTTTAGTAGAATAATTTAAATGTATTTGTTTGTAGCTAAACATCAACTAAATGATTCATGCTAACCAGAGCATAAAGAATTGAATAATTCTTAGATAATTTATAATTAAAGGACTATTTTTGGTCAAGACATAGATCAAATACCTAGAGTTGACATTCTATTAACTTGTTCACCTTCAAAAGTTTCTAATCATTGTAAAGTAAAATAATGCAAAACACCCAAAAAGAAAAGAAAAAGCAACAAATGGCTATTTACAAAAAAAACTATTTACAAAAAAACCTAAAACTATTTACAAAAAAAAAAACTATTTACTAAATAACTATTTACCTATGACTTGAAATAATACTTTAGGAATTTCCCATTGACAGGTAATGGGACATCTTCACCATTCAAAGACTTCAATCTATAAGTACTATCACCAAAGATATCATAAATTTGGTATGGACATGTCCATAACTTGTCAAAGTTAGCATGGCCACCTTTTTGTTCATGGGCTTTATTCCAATATGGGGCCAAGTCAGCTATCCTAAAAGTCTTTAATCTAGCTCTCTTATCAAACCATCTTTTCACCATAGATTGATGCCTAGCAAAATGATCTATAGCTAGAGTACATTTTTCATTTAAGTAGGGATTTTTAAGTTTATTGGTCCTATAGGATCTACCCCATAGACTAAATGATAAGGATAATTCCCTAATGTAGCTTTCATCCTAGTACGATCTACCTAAAGAGAAAATTTTAGCAAAGAGTGCCATTTCCTAGGATTCTTTTCAATCACTTTTTTAATTATATCCAACAAATTTTTATTTGATGATTTAGCTAATCCATTTCCCAATGGATAATAGTTAGATGAGAATTTCAGTGTTATACCATATTCAATTTTCTAGTTAGAAAATTTCAATGAAGCAAAGGCAGGGCCATTATCACATACCAATGCATATGATACTCCAAACTTGGTGATGATATTCTCTTCCAAGAACTTGATGACCACTTATGTAATGCATTGTTTTCTAAGAAACACTTTTGTCCATCTAGTGTAGTAGTTTATAGTGGTTAATATAAATCTATGGCCTACGAATGATGGAGGATTAATGGTTCCAATAAAATCTAGTTCCTATTGTGAAAAGGGATGCATCTCCATCATTGGCTATAGTGGTTGAGCATTGAATCTTCCTTTATCTAACACAATTTTACATGTATACCAATGTTTCACGTGTTCATATGTGTCTTTGAAAATTGTTGGAAAGTAGTAACTGACTCTTAGAATGAGGTGTGCAATAGTTAAAGGTTCTCTATGAGTTGTCCCAAACTTATCATGTAGTTCCTGCAACACTTTATTTGCTTTTGTTCTATTTAAGCATCTAATAGATACCTTCATGGTTTCTTTTAAATAGAGCTCCTCCTTTGATCATGTCACTTTGTAATTTTATCTTAAGGGATATTTCTTGATTCCTTTGCATATGATCGGGGCAAGTATGGCTAACTAGATAATGCCATATATAGTCTACTTGATCTTCTACATCCAAAGTATATTGTTGACTTGAAATTTGCAGATCAATTTCTACAATAGATCTAACTAAAGCTTGTCCCCAAACCAATCTCATGGGTATGATTTCTAGATCAAATTCCTATAGGATTGTGACCCATTTGGCTCTTTTTTCTTTGAGCTCACTCTATGTTAACAACATTTTGATTATAGAATTTGGAACAATAGCTTTGACTATACTCTTGAGGATGTATGTCTAAACTTGTGTATTGGTTTGACCAAATCAAAGGATTTTTTTTCAATAACTGTATATCTTAGCTTTTCTTCTTTGAATGGAGCGCTCATAAAAGAAATCGGTTTCTATTCTTTATTCTCACCCTTCTATGTTAATATTGCTGCACAAGTGTGTCTAAAAGAAAAAGAGTAAATGTAAAAAGGTTTCACATAATCTAGACTTACCAATATTGACACTTTTGTGATTGCAATCTTTATATTATTGAAGGTGATCTTAGCTTTGTTTATCCACTCTTTTTGGCATCTTTCTTTAACATATCATTGAGTGGTTTCACTATTTCGGTGAATTCAGTAATAAACTTTCGAACAAAATTAATCTTACCAAAATACGACTTCAATTATTTTCTACTTCCTAAGGGTTATAGCTTGAGCAATGCACCCACTATGTCTGGCTATTGAAACACCTTGTTCAAAAATGGTGTGCCCCAGTAACTTACCTTTAGTTACTAAGAAAATACACTTTTTAAGATTTAATGAAACTCTATAAGTTTCACACTTTTGTAATATTGCTCAAAGATCTCAAACATGATCTCTTCTATATTTTGAAAATACTGTAAGTTCATCCATGTAAATAATGATGAATTTTCCTATCAATTCATGAAAAGCATAGTCCATGGATCTCTAGAATGTAGCTCCAACATTTATTAATCTGAATGGCAACCTTCTATAAGAAAAATTTCCCCAATTTGTGGTAAAAGTTGTTTTCATCCGATCTTCCCTTGTTACCATTACTTGGTTATATCTGAAGAATCCATCCAAAAAGGACATCATCTATGAACCATTAAATATTTATAGTACTTCTTTGAGTGAGGGCAGTGGATGATTGTCTTTCTAAGAAGCCTTGTTGAGATTCCAAAAATCTACACATACTTGTATGTCTCCATATTTCTTTCTTACGGAGACCAAGTTCACCACCCATGTAGAATGTCTAATAGGAAAAAATATTTTAGCTGATAATTTTTTTTGGATTTCCTTTTGAATCAATGGTTCTAAGAGTGCATTTACTAGTCATTGTTTCTACCAGAAAGGCTTCGCATCAGGCTTGAATGGTATCATATGAGTATGACGGAAGTATCATATGTCTTAAAATCTTCGTATGTCCAAGCTATAACCTTCCAATAATCTTTAAGTTCCTAAGAAATATTTATTTTCTCTTATTTAGTACAAACCTTTCCTATGAGAACATTCTTAGGATCTTCTTCAGTATGCAAATTGTATAATTTAAATTTCCCTCCATCGCTTTGAGGAGAATGTTTCTATCTAACTATCTGATCAATATCAAATAATCTTTCTAACTCAATTATTCCTTTCAGAGTGCTATTATCTCTAGCTTAAGTTAATTCTTCATCTTGAATTTCACCATCAGGGTGATCTATCTCTTCAATTACTTGTTCTTCAAAAATACTAGAGTTAGTGATGAAATCCAATATATGTCAGTCATCTTAAAATACCTACAAGTTAGTAACATTATCATGAACCAAAGGTAGCTACACTAGGTCAACTGTAAATCTTTTCAAATCAAAGGCATCTAGAGGCTTTAGAGTATTGGAAGCAGAGCCAAAGCATCAAATCTTTCACTAAATATTCTAGGGATATATGAGTAATGTTGAATGCATTGAATTATTATATTAGATCCCATACTCTATGTCAATAATTTGACAATCACATGTAGTGGAAGATATACTACTTTTGAACTTGTTTAACCACTAATTTTGAATCATTAAACACTTTAAGGATTCTAACTTTCTTCTTAATTGCAAGGATCATGCCATGTACAAGGGATTCATACTCTACCACATTGTTAGTAAATTGAAATTGCAATCGATATGCAATAAGAAAAGATTTACCTTGCAGTTTGATCAATTCAACTCCAATTCCAATTCCTTGTTTTGATTTAGATCTGCCAAATTTAAGAATCCAAGCTTGATCATTTGTAGCTTGTATCTTACCATTCTTTGAGATTGTTGAATTAATATTTTTAGTTTGTATCACTTGAGTTATGTCTTTATGTACTCCTGATTTACATCTTTTGACTTTACCATGTTCTAGATAATATTGATTCTCAATTCTGTGAATTATCTCTAAACACATCATACAACTATTTTTCAAGTGCACAAAACTATGTAACTTGTACTAGTCCTGCAACAACAAACCTTTTAGTGAAATTATGATTTTATTGGTCTCCTAAGCTTTTGCAATAATATTCTTCTGAAATTTATCATAAGGACTATTCTCTTCTTCAAAACAATCATAGTCTGATTCAATTAAAACATATGTCCTAGGAGTAAATTGATTAGATTTATTAGCATCATACGTAAAGACTTCTTCTATTTTAACCCAAAACTTCGTATTTTGTAAATTCCTTGTTCTACATTAATGTATAGAACTTCATTTTTTTATCATAATTAGTAATCATGTATTTCATGCACGGTTCTCTTTTGATTTTGATTTGGTTAGGAACTCCCTTCCATGGTAACCAAATATGTGAGGAATCAGTAGCCATATATCAATTCAAGGTTTTAGACCACTCTCTGCTCAAAAGCATACCATACGTGTTAGGTATCTCAATTACTTGAATGTCTATATAATATAGAATTATAGGGTCTGAGGCCAATTGCATGTGAATGTTAGTCAATTCTCTAACTACATTTACTTTTTTTTTATCGAGCTAAGTGAATTTCTTTAAAGAAATTTTTGAAGTCAACCCTAGCATTTGACATATGGATAAAGGAATCACATTAGTAGACACTTTAGAGTCTAATAAACAATTATGAATACTTTTACTAAATATTCTCAAAGTAAAAATGGTGGAAACCCAATTTTCCTTTGTAAAAGGCTACTTGTGCATCTACAATAGGAATAATGTTCTTATCTTTTGTTTTAGCCTAACTATCTTTCACCTAAGCATCCTTGAATTTTCCTTCTTTTGGAAAATCTTCTAGAGTATTTAAGAAATCTTTTTTGATCATAGGTGTTTTGAGCAATTCTGATAGAGAAAGGCTAATCTTTACCTTTTTTATTTCTTTCTCTAAATAATTAGTCAATTTTTTTTGGTCAATGGAATCTATAATTTCACCTTTTGAGGTATTTGATGAATTGTAATGAGAGGTTACATTGGGTAACCCTGGGTTATTGCTTGATTTATCATCGGGTGGAGTATTAAAGTTATTAGGCAGGATAGATGTTGTCAATGGCCAATTGAATTTACCTCCACTATTAGTGTTATTTCTCATATTTTAATTATGTCCTTTCGGATATTGTTGAAAGGTATGAATTTCATCAACTTCTTCCTGAGGCTCATTTTCATCTTGATAGGGAAAAGTATACTTTTCCAAAGTCATAGTTGAATTGTCTCTCTCATATTCATGAGCACGACTTGTGATGACCGCAGGTGATCTGAAACATTCGTAACTTTCAAGGACTAAAGTAGAGTCATACCCTTCAAGGACTAAATCATTTCCCTTAGGAGGGTGAGATTCACAATGTTCACTATAATTTGTACTAGCTAGAAAAATGTCTGAAGCAATTTTGAATTGTGAACAATCTACTTCAACATGAGAATTTTCCTTATCAGTTCTACACAAATTGTTCATCACAAGATCAACTAAATTCACTTTTGATTTAGATATTTCATTAGTAGGATCAGTATTATCTAAAGGTGTTGAGACTCCACTATTATTAGGTTGTGTATTACATGGTCTAGGTGATCTAGGAGCATTATACGTCTAATTTTGCAAATTTTGGTTGTTATTTTGGCATAGAAATTTTGATTTATTAATTGTGTAACCTTTGTGGTTAATATTTTGAGTTGAGTTGTAACTTCTTTCATGTCTTCTTTTTCCTCTAAAATCTTGATATTTTGGTTTTCTTGAGTTTATGAGATTTTTTTTTTGCTAAGATGCAACTCTATAATAGCTAGACAAGGGTGAGGGACTAAAGCTTGACTATTTCCTGGTTGAAAGAAAGTGTTCTGAGGAAACATCCCATTCTATACCATTGAAGGATAAAAATTTGGAGCTATGGGATGACCTAGAGGGACTCCATTTACATTCAGGGTGGGGTAAATATCCAATCCATTTCCAAGATGTTTCATTTCTAAATTTACACTCATGGCTTCAACATAGGCTTCTGGTAAAGTAGTAGGAGGATTTTCCCTTCACTTCACAAACATAGCAGTTAAAGGATCTACTGATTTATAATAAATTGTGATAGTGGACAAATTATCCACTACGTAAGGTGCTTGCAATCTAGAATAAGTCTTTTGAAACATGTCATTAAAAGAAATTATAGGTTCTCTTTCGAACCGCTTGATTTGAGAAAATTGATGATATAACAAAGTAGGGTTAGTCAATGTTCTAAATCTGGATAAGAATTGAATTTCCATGTCTTGCCATGATTTGATAGAATTGCGAGGTAGGTTAATATACCATTGGTATAATTCATCACTCAAGGTGTATGGGAACAACCTACATACAAAATCTTCATGTTGAATCCTTGCTCTAAAGCATATATCCTTAAAGATACTAATGTGTTCTTCCACATCTTTATGGAAATAATATTTAGGACACAACTTCTTAGGATTTCTCAATAAATCATTGTTTACAACAAATTGAATTGGTGACTCTATGTTAAAGAATGCTATCACTATGAGGGTGGAGGTACAACAACAGTCAGATTCTTCAAACTTGTACTTAAGCTTCCATACATTTGAGGTCTAGATGACATTCGACCACTAAGCTAGACCAAATTCACATGAGGATCACCAGATTGAGATCTAGTGACTCTATAAAAAATCCATTTTAAAACTTAACAAATCCAAAAATGACAACAATAGGCCCTCCTTCTAGCACCAGTTACTATTGATGATGATTTTAATTGCAACAAACAAGGAAAATAAATTCTTCATAGACAAGACCGCAAAGAGCCTATCCTTCTTAAAAGATATGGAACAAAGAAAAAATAAAGGGGATTCTACTTTAATAGGAAAGGATTGGCTTTAGTTCAATCCAAAGTCTCTGATAACTAGGTCATGATTGCACTAGGGTTTCTCTCGGGTTTCATGTGATATTGTTGTTAATCTCAAAGGGACTACGGTTATTTCTAGTTCTATCAAGAATCATAAATATTTCATACAAAAATTTGACATCATTCATAAAATAACATCATGAAACTAAAATATTTACAATAATATTTCATCAACATCAAAAATTCTTTCCTATCACTTAAGTATATTTAGCATTAAGCATTCAAAAATTTCATAGAAAATGAAATATTTTCAATAAAATTTCATCCATTCATGTAATTTTGGAACATTTTCAATAATTTAAGCATCTACTCTAAAATAAAGCATAAAAATACTAAAAATTAAAAGTGTCTCCTGGTTATTCTCCATGCATGCCCCAAAGAATCAACTAAAATAGAGCAAACCACTTTATACTTCACTAGATTACTTCACAGCTACATATAAAATAGTGTGAGATTTTAAAGAGAGGGTTTCATTTTTGGACACTGAGTAGGTTTTGTATGCACCCTTAAATGGCACAACATACAGTCTTGTTCAGTTGAACTAACAAAACCAGCTACAAAAGACTCATGAGATAGGTAGCTATCTAATTGGCTCTAATATTAATAAATGTTACGTGCATACAAAGTTTTATGTCGGGATAGTTTAGAAAATAGGAAAAAAGAACAAAATTTGAAAAAATTTATGCTCCTCTGACATCCATAGATTTTGAACTTAAAATAAAAATAAAGCAGGAAATGACCTCTTATAGGAACAAGGCCCCAATATTTCAACTTAAATTCCATCCAGAGAATTAGAAATAGCAAATTAAAATGCATCACATGGTGTACGCCAACTGTCATCATAATATTCTAGATCAAGTCAAAGCTTTTGACTTCATTAGCAACAACACTTTTCACTTCATAGTCTAATATGTAACACTCCACATATGTTGAGGCTATTAGCTTCTTGAAAATATCAAAATAGGGAATCTCGAACAGGACCAGGATCAACCTACAAACTCAAAATTGCAAACAAAACCTTCATCACACTTCTAGTTTCCAGTATTCAATTTTTCATCTTCTTGCTCAAGACTCGGGCTCTAGGATTCTTTCTTCATCTTTCTTCAACTAGTATTCTAGGAAATAATTTAATACTTGATGCATGTGTTCTTTCAAAATCCCTTGTACTACTCTCCAAGTGAGTTTGAGCCTAGTATATTCTTTAGATAGTTGGAATATAATATCATTCCTCTGCACTCTATCTGCTTCATATTTAGCTATAGTGTTCTTGCACTGTATGATTTCATCAAAAACCTCCAATGTTAACAACTGAATATGATCTTTTTTTATTATTTCAATCCATTTCTTGAAGGCTTTAGCTTCTTTATCCTCCTATCTTAATATTTTGGGATCACAACCTTGACGTGCTAACATTTCAATAAACTCATGATCTTCATCCATCAATTTTCCACATTCCATGGAGACCTTTCCAAATCCTCCAATGCACTGCATCAACATGTTACCTTCCCATTTCAATTGTTTCTTCTATTTTTTTGGAAATGGAAATTCTTGTTCAGAGATTACATTTCCTTTTATCAATTCTTGGATATCCACTTGCATGAGAATTTCAATATTTCGCCCTTCTTTAATAACTTCCTCTTAGTGAAATTTGCATTCACTTTCAAATCTTTTAGATTTCTCTGATTGGAGGTATGCTTCCTTGTGCTTGCCTATTGCATTTTTAATGAATTATTCCCTCTACTTCACCCAGTGCTCAATCCATTATTCAAATATATTCATTTTGTGGCGAACTGTTGCAATTGCATCCACTTGTCCTTGTGACATCAATACTGCATGTTGGGGAAATTCAACTTGCGCTTGACTGGATAAAGTTAATGACTTTATAAAATGTTCCAAGGTAGCAACCTGTTGTTTCAATTCTCTTTTCTTCTATTTATACTTTTGTACTCTGGAAATAGTAGCATTCAAATTTACTTTTATTTCTTCTAACTCTTGCCTCCAAGATGAGTGTCCAAGATTAATACTCGTTATCTTATATAGATTAGGAATTATTTCATGTTTGTATTTTTCAGTTGTTGGTGTAGCTATATGGATGGTTCTAGCACCATTTACATTTCTTTGTGTGACTTGTTTTTCTTTTTCTTTGTGCTTAGGATTTGGAGTATCTACTTCTTGTATAAAAATTTTAAGATTTAGAGGCAATACTTGTACTTCCATTGGGGAAGCTAACTCCTTGATCAACAAATTAGGTGCATCATCACCTTGCACTACCTCTATAGCATTTCTTTGGTTCCTGTTTCCCACTTGATTTAGGAACTTATTTTTTTTATCTGTCACATCTTCCGAAATGGGAATTTCCTCAGTAATTTTTGGCATAGATTTAGGATTAGTAGCATTTGGCACTATCTCCTCTTTTTGAAGACTTATATTTTCATATCTATCTAGATGTTCAACCTCGTCTCTCTAGACATTCCTTTTTGTATTTTGTGCTACATTAGGGTTTTTCTCATTTTCAATTCCATCACTTGAAAACTGTGTAGCTTCTTCTTTGTCAATTTCAATTTTAACTTGAACATGGCATTTCTCTTGTTCTTCAAAGACCTGTGATTGTCCATTAACTATTGGAACATTCCTACGAAAAGGTGGGAATCAAAATTATCTTCAAAAATTATTTCATCAATAGGATCCTACTTTGCAATCTCCCCTATTTACATCTCAAGGATATTAGGGTTTCCAACCTCTAAGGTGAGTGTTCCTTATATAAACTCTTATTCAAAATTTATGGGTTTAGAACTTGTATCCTTAATCTCTTTTGTCACTGGTTGTACCATAGGTTTATCTTTAGACTTCTTTTCTTTCACTTTCTCCCACATGGCACCCCATCTATCCATTTATTCTTTAATTCTAGCTTCATCTTCTATAGAAATCTCCTCTAAAGCCACATGATTTCTTCCTAGTTCTTGTTTCATACTATCCATGCTAACAAAAGGAGGGGAAGTAAATAGTTTTGCAACCTTTTGAGATGTAGACCTAGTTTTTGTACCAACATTTTATGTTACTCCTGCTTCTTCATTAGTAACCAGTTTAGTTCTTGGTTTCACTATAGAGAAAGATGCACCTTTAGGTCTTACTTTTGATTTATCTTTACCTATCTCTGCATCTTCCTTCTTATTAGATGGTTTTATCAGAATTTCTTGTCTTGTAACTTTAGGGCTTCTTCCTTCAATTCTTATACCAGGAGTTGCCTTACTAGTTTTCCTTCTCTTCTTAGTAGGCTCTCCACTTTAAAATTTTGTTTCATCTCTTTTATTTCTTCTTTTGTCCTCTGAAAATGTGGGCTCAATGAGTCTTTCTCTCAAATCTTTACAAAAATCATCAATCCAGTGTTGAGTGTATAATAAAATTGGTTGGGAGAACTCATCAATTGATGTCATTTCCTCATCATCATAACCTAGGTCTAGGATGGGTTCATCATATACCCTTTCTTCATTGTAGACTTTATTCAACACTTTTCCATCATCCTCTTCTAATTGATCTAGAATTTCATGAAGATTGAGAATCCAAGCAGATTTTATAAACAATCTTTCATATTTCCTTACTCTTACTTTGTGCTCATCTTCACAATTAAGCCAATAATCTTCTAGGTCTTGGACATGAGCATGATAACCAGCTATACTCTTGGAAATATTTCCCTCAATATCATAGTATATTCTCTAAAGTGTTAAATATTCAATTATATGTTCTTAGTTCTTCTTCACACAATTCAACCACTCTAATTGCATTACACTTATAATTTCCTATCACAATGGGGAATTTGAAAGAGGACTTCTTGCAAGCATGGCTATAAAGAGCCTGAGACAGTTTCAATTGTCTCACCAATTCTAATAAAATAGTTTTGTCTATTGGGTACCTAGGCAACATGAATGGATGTCTATCAAATCCCTCTATCCTAATGTAGGAGTAAATGGGGAACTAAATGTAGTAGCCTCCCATTGGTTGAATGACACTTTGTGCTTCTAGGGACAATATTTTGGCTTTATTACCTTCCATTTTTTTGACTAGTTTCATGGAGAATAAATAATTTGCATTCCTGTAATTATCTTTATATCCATGGATGGTGATATATTGTAAATGAGCATATATTAAACTATTTTCTACCTTCGTGCCCAGAGTACCAATCTGTTTCAACCCTTGCATGCTATCTCTCATGGCACAGGAGTAAGTTACATATGAAGATTAATAAAAACACCTAGTTTTGGGAAATGTTGTTATCTTTTCATATAATCTATCACTTATAAAATTTCCCCAATACATTTGCATGGGACTTTCCATCATGCTCCATATTATTACAAACATCTAGGGTTCAAATTTACCTGCATCCCTTAAACTAGCTATGCTACTCAATAGAGTTATAATATCTTGAATTTCTTGGTTGAACATAGACCTCTGAATTACTTTGGTTTGTGGTGTAACTCTTGGCACCATCAGGTACTCATAATTTCTCTATTGCATGATTCAACATTATGATACATTTTTCCCTTTGTTTTCATATCAACATTATACATTTGTGTGTAAATAGGAAGCCAAAATATGTACATAATTCCTTTATATGTGAGAAGTCTACATAAATTCTCCCTTCTTTCTCAACTACTCTTTTGGCTTGGTTGTAGTAATTCATGCATTGCATAACCAATTCAAGGGCCTCCATTGTTGATGGAAACCCTCCTGCTAAAAGTAACCCATTTGCCACAACATTTTTGGTACACTAAGAAGCCTTTTCATTTTGTCTAGTGTGTTCTGTAAATTCTAAAATGTGTGTCTTGTGTGTGAGTTAAGGTTTAATTTAACCAAAGTTTACAATTTACAAAACTTTTAGCTCATCTTTCGATAAAATTCAAAATCAAATAATAATCAACATTTCAATTTCTAAAGGGAAAATACCATATTTAAGATTTTTATGCTTGAAAATCACTAAGAAAGTGCTAGTTAGCTAAAGCATACCTGATTTTGGTCGCTGATAATAATCTTTCAAAATGCGGCTTCAAAACCCTTCGTAGTTGTATTTTTAGTTTCTCAAAATTTACCTCTCTTTGTGCACCAGTATTACTTTTGTTCTTTCAATGTCCTTTGCAAATTTGCAGCATGACATGAAGTGGAGTATTAAAAAAGAAACTTTATGCTTGAGGTGGTGCCAAGTAAATAGGTAGTTTTCCACCTTCATTAATTACCTATTATTTTGCATTAATCCTTCAAATAAAGGTGCAATCATTATGGATTAGGGTTTAAATTATGTACACCTAGATTTCTGCATGGGATCGCTACTAGAGGAGAAAGACAATGCGATGATCATAGGTGGCAATTAGGTGCCACATTGATTCTTTGTAAGGTATCATTCATTAAAGATATGTGGTCAGAGCGATCACGAGGATTGAAACTTTCCAATATGAATTTAAAAAAGAAACACTGAGATCAGGGAACTTACCTCCAAGCTTTAGAAAGAGAAAACCAAAACAAAAGAAAAGATCGAGAACTGGGTTCAAGATAGATTAAAAATTTTCATAACAAAATCTCTGGTTTCCAACTTCCGAATAAAGAAAAGAAAAGGAAAGTGAAATACTAGGCAAAGCTAGGACTATATGAAGATACAATTTTCCTTGATGTAAATGTAGGACTCTGAGATACCAGTTTCTATTAATGATGATAAACTTTAATGAATAGACTGAAACACCGAATCTAGGAAAGAAAAAAGGATAAAACAAAGACCAAGTGAAGTTGAAAATGATATCAACAACCAACCAAACCAAAATATGATGTCAAAGCAAACAAAAGTGAAAGGAATGGGAAAAAAAAGGGGGTCCACATTTTTCCAAGGGGAGAAATGGGGCATGTTGTGAGACTACACAACAGGTTCCACTTGTATAGTTGGTTTCAACATTTTCAAAGGACACTCCTTGTCTTTCTCCATTTGTAACACACTGTAAGGCTTAGAATCAGCTTTGGCTATGTACAATTTGTTGTTTTAGACATACTTCATTTTACAATGAAGAGTTGAAGGAACCACATGCATCTCATGAATCCATCATCTCCCTAAAAGGAGCTTGTATGAAACATCATGAGGCATAACATGTATCAAGGTTTATAATGTAAGTTTTTCAACTTTAATGGGTAATGTAATCACTCCAAGTGGTTGTTTTCTTACATTATCAAACCCACTAATAGATAAAGAGTTAGGTTGAATTTGGCTTTTGTCTACTTTAATCTTGTCCAAAAGGTTTATGCTACATATGTTAAGGGCTAAACCATTATCAACAAGAGTTGTCTTTATCCCAATCTGATTATGTTGAGCTATTATCATGAAATCTTCATTTTGTTAAATTTGAACTTCCAAAGGAGGGAGCTCACTTTGGTGGGAAACAATTTTAACACTCATTCCTTAAATTAGGGTTGTTATATCATTCAGTTGCGAACTAGGAGGGACCAAAACTTGTTGCAAGGCCATTTGAAGCATAGTATGATAACTAGGTGAAGTTTGAATTAGATCACATAGGGATATCTTACAAGGAGTTTTCTTATGTTGTTCAACAAGGTCATACTTCTTTCCATTATGTAAAGGAAAATGAGGGGCACTAGGAAAGATAGGTTGAGTCAAAGGGAGGGATGTTGAAGGTGTTTTTCTTGGTTGTAGATTGTTTCTAATGCTATATGTATGAGAAATGGTATTGTAACTCAGTTGCTATGAAGCATTATTCTTAGGTGGTTCGAGGATGAGAAAAAGTTTGGTTTGAGTTTTTGGTTGGTTCGAGGGTGGGTAAAGGATAAGTTCAGGCTTAGGAGAGTACTTCAAGGAATATATAATGTGGATAACTTCAAAACTTTTGTCCTTACTTTCATGATATTTTAATTAAGGGATGTCTAGTGTCACTTCATCATCTTCATCTAAGGAAGCCTCATTACTAGTGTTTGAAAAAAATGTGTCAATGTTCCCATTTTCTTCCACCATGATGTCTTCCCTAGTAGGAGAAATACAAACTAGAAGTTCATGGCATTCAATGTTTGGTCCTTCTAAAATAACTTTGTCACAAGTAGGAGACTCATCAACAGTTGGGTTTTCTTGTTTATCAATGATGTCATTCTAATGTTAAATAATGTTTTCCCTAGGGGAAGAGAGACAAATAGGACTCTCATAAATTTCATTGGTTTGATCTTCTAACACCACAATATCTTCTTCACAAATAGGAGAGATATCAGGAGAATAAAAAGTATGATTATCATGGCTATCTATGATTACATTCCTATGTCCCATAACATCTTCCAAAATAGGATAGGTAGGGCAAGAAAAATAAATAGGGTTGTCATAGATCTCAAAGATTTGATCATCTAACACAAACATATCATCATCATAAAAAATATGATTTTCATGATTTCTTACAATTACATCCTCTTTCACTAAAATATTATCACACATAAGGGATGAATGAAGATTAGGTAAGGTGATGTTTAGAAATGTGTCTATGATCTCATTCTCTTTTGTTATAATATCTTCAAATTTAGGAGAGTTTATAGAAGAAGAGCATTCAACATTGTCATGATTCTCAATGAGTGCATCTTCTAACACTGAAATACCTTCATCACATGTAGGAGAGGTATTAGGAGAAGAGTAACAATGATTATCATGATTGCTTATGCTTTCATCTTCATCTACCACATCATTCCCACAAATAGGAGAGATATGATTGATTGTGGAATTAAGGAATGTGTAAACATTTTCACTCTCTTGCACTAAGAGATTTTCATAACTAGGAAATGTATTGAATGAATGACTAACATGCCTATTGATGAAATTTTTCTTTGAAAACTTGGAAAAGAAAGATACTAACATTTTTGAAAAGTAATCTATACAAAATTAGTGCACAAACCCAAAATGGAAAGAGTCTTGACATGCAATGCAATGACCTAGAATGCAATGTTTAAATGCAATTTCCAGACTCTAAACAAGGTAATTTTCTAATTACACTATGCAACAACTTGAAAATGAAATGTTGTAAATGTAATTTTGAAATTGAGAAATGCATGAAATTAACCAAATTAAGTTAGATCTAATAAAATTAATGAAACTAAAACAAATATTTGATGACAAGAAAAAAATCATAGAAATGAAGTTTTCAATGTTGTAAAATGCATTTTTAGGTCTAATCTAAGACTAAATCACCTAGAGGGGTGAATGAGTCCTAGATAGGTTTTTTAGAAGGTTCAAACAGTGAATAACAATCAACACAAAATTCCCAAAAATCAAGTAAAACAACTTGCATTAGGACTAAATCAACTAGGTGGGAAAATGAGTCCTAGATTAACGTTTTGACACTAAATTCAACAAATTCTAAGTGAATGTTAAGGTTTCTATCTTGTATGTTGTCTTGAATATTTGTAATTTCAGAATTTTAGTGAAATTAAATGATCTAAGATGCAAAAATGCAACCTATATGCACTTTCACTAATGCAAGATTTAGAAACCCTAAATGCAAATTAACTAATGCAAGATCTAATGCAAAGCTAATGTAAGCTAGATCTAGGAATTTAATGCTCTCCAAATAAAAAATAAAGGGTTCATATTAGGTTCACCAAATAACTAAAGGAATTTGTGTTCCCCTTATAGGAGATGGAACTAAGGACCTATTTCACTCTTAGTTAATTAGGAAACCAAGATCCCTTAACCAAGTGACGCAATTAAGGGAAGGACTTCTACTAATAGGACTAGTAGAAGGTTTCCTTAGGTGTGATTAAAAGGAGGGGTTCACCATTAAATGAAGATTCTAAGGAAAAATGTAAACATGAATACACTAAACCCTAGAAACTTAGAATATGAAATTAGATAACTAAATAGAAAGATACAAATTGTACCTGGAGGATCAGAGATGACTAAACAAGATCTAAAAATAATAAAGTTTTTTGCTTTTGATATGTACTAGGACTCATATGCCAAATTGGGTGATTTAGTCCCAATTTAAGGTTTTCAGGTAGAATCTATAAACTTCCAATGACTAATCAAAATCCCATAAAAATTGGTAAAATGGTTATACATGGACTCATACACCTAAGGTGTTGATTTATTCATGTTCAAATAAATCTACAAAACACACATCACAAGAGAGATAGAGAAATTTTGTTTTGTTAGTGGATGGGGGTATGCCTCATTCAAACCTCATTTGAGTAATTAAACTTGGAAATGAATTGAAATAACATGAAGGAATGATGAATGAACAAATCAATGTAGCAAATCACCAAACCTTGTTGGATCCTTAGAGTGTAGATCTACAACTTGTATGAATTGGTTTTAGTGGATGTAGATCTTGATCACAACATTTGATATGGCTTTGAATTCTTGAATTTGGATTAAAAATGCTACATAAACATGTTAGCTCACAAACAAAGATGATGTATGAATACCTTGACATGATGCTTGAATCTTGAATTGATGCTCAAAAATGTTTGATAACCAACTCTTGAATACTCTTATCAACTCTTGAATGCTCCTGAATACTTGAAAATATCTATTGGAGGCTCTAGATCTAGGTGAGACTCTCTTGCTTGAAGATTATTATCTTTCTTAGGTCAATTAATGATTTGAAACCTTAATTATATAGGCACTCCATCTAATTTATTGTTTATTAGATCCCAAATACTGAAATTCACAAAATGTGAATGGAAAACCTTGATTTCCCACTCAAAACCCTAAAAAAGGGTCAAATGGGACTCATACGTCCAAGGTGGCCTATAGGTCCCACCTAGGGGGAATCATATGCCCAATTTGGTGTATGGGTCCTACCCTAGCTTTTCAAATTGAGGAAATGTTGGGGGGTTGAAATATTAAATGCATTTATTGAATTTGTTGGGATTTTAGTTGAAATAAGCCTCATAATGGATAATAAAGGGTCTTAGGGGCCTATTAATGATGATTTGAAGGTCATAAATGTGAGAGGGCCCAAAAATTAGTGTTAATATGTAAATAAATACACTTTAAAACACTAAATTAAGGAAAAATTAGGTCTATTTAGTTTAAAAGGGCCCTAAATTTAATGTGAATGTGTAAAACACATTACAAGAATAAAACAAGGAAACAGTAGGGTCAATTTAATATTAATAATTCCCAAATTAAGTGTGAAAAAGGGACACTTTTTTCTACACTACATTCATCACAAAAATCAAGAAAATCTTTCCTGATATCCTAATTCTTAGCTGACACATTTGTGTCCTATGGTTTGTACACAACATAGTCATCATCTAACAAGCTGTGACACAACACTTCAAACTTTATATAATCAATTTCATTCATAGGAGCATGTATATATCCTTACATCTTCAATATACATAATATCAACTATAACCTTAGAAAATGCACTATCCTTATCTGTTTGTATAGCCTTGAAAGGATGATTCTTATACTTTGCGCTAGTTTTCTCAATGATATGTACCAATTTTGGATTAGCAACTTCAATTCTTTTTCAATTTTTGAAACAAGGGTTTTAGAGAAAACTAAAAGTACCTCTAAAAACAATCATTAGGGTTTCACTGTAACTCAAATTCTTAAGATTCTTTTGATGCCTTATGCTTCTCCTTGAATCCAAACACAAATGATGTTAATTTGAATGAGATATTATTATATAATTTGAAGTATACATGATTTAAATTTTCCCTAACTTTTCTCTATTAATGCACATTGCACTTATTAGGTAAGCAGCTGCTAGAGTACTTTTTGTCATCACAGTTAAGAAAAAAATCTCCAAAGACCTCTACATGCAAGTATTTCTCTCCAAACAACTATTTTGTAGACACCACCTCACTCATTAACCAAATTCTATAGAGCATCTTATTTTAGGTCACCTTTCATGTTGTAATGAAAAACATCTTATCCTTTTCAGGGGGTAGAGAGACTTTGCAAAAGAAAACTCCCCTTGAGATAATGTCTTATCTCAATCGACTATGAAGTCTTGTACACAATGCACAAGTGTTGCGTTATTCCTTACTTCCACATCTTGCTCTTGTTTCTTTCTCCATAATTTTGTAACTACCTTATTTTTCTCTATATTATTATACTGCGAATGTGGCTTCACATTTTCAATCGTGCAAAATCTTTCTTTATGCCCAAAGTTATTACACTTATACAAACAATTTTATATTTAGGATTTGAACCATTTTTCCTAATTTTAGAATTAAAATTAGTAGCCCTATGGAAAAACTCGTTGCATGCATAACAGTTCCCATAAAATTAATGAGAGACTATAGCATTATGTCTTTGATGCACAAATGGGTTTTCTCTCAAATAACCATTCCTTCTTACCTTACTTTTATAAACATTAGCTTTATGACAAATCTTATTGCAAGAATAATAATAACCATGAAAATATTAAGAGAACCTGAAATTAGTAGTCTATTTAGGAGGAGAATTCTTGAAGCTTTTCTTCTAATTGCTAAAATTTATGAAACCATCATCCAACTTCTTTCTTTTTTCTTTGACCTCTTTATAATCTTCAACATATTGATTTTCCTTTTTCTTTTCAGTAATATTAGTATTTGAATTTTGATCTTCTTCATATCCAAGACCACCTTTATTTTTTATAGATCTTTGAGAGTTGACCATCTCATCAACAATATTAGAGATTTTATTAAGCTTCAATTCTTTGTCAGTTTGATATTTTTCTTTCTCTAGTTCTTTCCTTAGGGAGACAATTTCTTCTTCATATTTGGATCACTCCACTGTTTTTTCATTCAATTTATTATTCAAGCAATATGCAACCCTCTTTCCTTCTTCAACTTAAACTTTCAAAATTATTGTATATTCTAAATTTTTGAGTTTGATTTTCAAATCTCAAATTTCTCTTCTTGTAGTATCCAAATCTTCCAAAGTTGAAACAAGTTCTTCAAAGTCCGCCTCACAATCTTTTTCATTAATTTCATCCATATCTTCATGCTTCTTGACTTCCAGAGGATTCTTCTCTTTTGAAATTTCTTTAGTTCCCATGTGTTCCATTAAGGATCTACCTCATTTGTAGACTAAATCAAGGAACCTGGCTTTGATATGGATTGTTGAAAACACAACAATGCTAAGAGGGGTGGTGAATCAGTACTAAAAAAAATAATTTATTCAAAAATAATTAACTAATAAAAACATGATGAGTGACAGAACATAAAATACACAAACCATAACACCAGATTTATGTGGAAAACCCAACAAGGGAAAAACCATGTTGAGAAATTTTCTTAGATCTACTATCCAAATTCGGTCTCACAAATATAATATTTTTCAAAATGAAGTTCACTACTCCAAACTCATTACAACTTTACAATAGAGAGGCTCACTACCTCAATATACAATTGGATTATTTCAATCCATTAGTTACCTCCAACTCACTACCTTTCGTAAATACAACTACTTCAACAAGATATGTTTCTTACAACTCACCACCTTCAAAAAAATTACTCATTTATAGGCTCATATTCTTCTTCATAGTCTTCACATTCACTATTGATTTCTTAAAACTGATCTTTGGCATATTTCATCATCAAAAGATATTCTATAGAGTACTATTCACACATTTTCTTCTTAAAACAATTACAATACACTCACACTCATACTTATTCACCTTCTCAAAATGGTTATCTTTTATTTATACCATATGCATGTCCGTCAAAACGGTTCTTCAAGTTAGCTTCAAGTAGGAAATTTAAGATATACAATATATTTGCAATGAAGTCGACTTCAAACATATTTAAAATAGAAATAAAACTTATGTGATCCAGGAAGAGGGATATCCAAGACCCATTTTTCATGAAACTTATCTTCAAAACTAGTGCAAACATTTGAACACTTGGTGTAATCAACCCAATATGATAAGTTGTCCTAGTAAATAACAAAAACTATCAAAACATCAACTACATACCAAGGAGATACTCAAGAGACCAAGAAGCACCTTATGGACCTCTTTAGAAAACTGATTTAGTATGTAGAAACACTTCTATGAATCCCTTTTGTTATACCAAAACAGCACAAACACTTCATACTATAGAAATAATTATTTGAATTCTTCTTGTGAAGGAAATTATCATAAATCATCTTGTAGAGCCACTTGAGAGTCTAATGAGATTCTAGTATATAATAAAAGACCTTTGTACACATTCTTGAACTAAAATATATTGACATAGACTGATTAAACACCAACAGATCAACTTAATAGGTTTTTGAAACATAGATATTACACTATCATCTATAGAACTGCTAGTGGTGAATCAAATTTTCTAAAACTTAGACTGAGCAGCCATATTTTATTCATAAAATTAACTTCATAACTACAAGGTAAAACATTGAAATGTAGTAAATGTAGAGGCATGTAAATCTCTCTTTATCATAATTTTTTTTAGGACATAACAAATTCATACACTGATAACTCTAGAATACTTTGTGGAAAAACTTACACATGGATACATGGAATCTGCATACCTCTCAACTATGCAGAGCTACTCTTCAAACTGAAAAAGAAAAAAATTATCTATTGAGGAATATAGAGCATGTGATAGATCTCTTGTGTAGCCAATTATGTACCTTAGATAGATTTGAACATTTTCAACTAAGGCATTTGACACCCAACCATGAACTTTTACTAATGATGCACAAAGGTGTACATATAATTAAGAACAATAGCAGATAGGACAACCTTGCATCTCTTGGCCATAGAACCATGAAAAATGCATAATGCATATGATATATATAAGGGTTGACATCAATGAAAATACCAATAAATTTTGGTGTCAATGACAACATAGTATCCACACACTTGCCAACATCCAAAAGAATGCATTTTTTATGCTTCATTCTTCCTCCTTTTAGTTGGACATGTAGTGAGTTCTTCATCAACCTATGGACTTGTTTCTTCCTAATGGAATATGTTTTACTTGTAGGAATTGCATCATATTTTATTTTCAAAGATTCTTCATTAACATTGGAACTTCTGGGTATGTGTAGGATCATCATGGAAAAAATAGGCCCTTAAGTGGCAAAAAAAAAATAAAAAAATCAGAGTTAGGCAACTTGACGTAAAAAATTGAATAAGTTATCTATATTATTTCAAAAATATGTAAGAATAGAATCTGTAGAAAATTGAATTTAGTTTCTAAACTACTAGGTTTGTTTAAAAAAAAAAAATTTATTTGGTGAAAATTTGAAATTTCAATCAAGTGAGTACTTAAATTTTAGGGAAAAATAAAAGTAGGTGTCTGACCACCCTAACAATAAAATGATAATAGTTTTTATAATATTTTAGATATAAGTAGAGGAATCATTTCCCATGTGATGCATATTTTTGTAATTTTTTCCAAAAAATAATTAATATGATTTTTATTACAAATTTTAAAAATATAAAAACTCATGTCTGACCACCTTAACTTGGTCAAAACTTCATAAAATTCAATTTTTCTTTTTTTAATCTTATAGTATACAAAGCATAGAATGTGCATGTTTTTTATTCAAAAAATATTATACCATTTGAAAGCTATAGATGTTTTTCAATCAGTCTATCAATCAGGACTTTAGTCGTAATTTGAATAGAAAATGAATAATAATTACTTATTAAATTCAAATTAAAGCATAATTTATATTGTTGGAAAGCTGAGAATCTCCTTTAAAAACCCTTTTCATTTCATCAATTTTGGCTAAAAAAAAATTTGTCAGCCACATACCCATCATATTGCCATTTTTTGGCCCATCATGATCCTGCACATACCCTTCTTCATTATGGAGGAGATATCTAGTCTTTATTTTTCCTCTTATGGGGTCTTGATTAACTATATATACATTAATTCTATGTAGTCATGGTGGGTATAATTGAGACCACCATACATCATTCTTTTTTGTTTTCTCTCTTTTGGAGAGGAGTTTTGTCTCACTAGGTTTTCTCCTTTTCTCCATTTGTTATAGATTGCATTTAAATTTGGTACCTAACATGACTTAGTAGTCAAGACCCGTCATAATATTTCTAAAATTTTTGATGTTTGCATAAAAATCTTCTCCCAAAGTTGCACTTAAGTAGGGTTATTGGTGTGAATAATTTTATTATACATAGCTAATTCCTAGCAAGGGTATTTATTCACATGTTAAGCTTACTTAGGTTTTAGTATTATCAAAAAATAGTCAACTCAAATAAAATTGTAAAACCAAAATTTATTATCTATCCTCCTTCTTATGTCCCTCAACCACAAACTAATCCTAGTCTCATTATTGGAGGTGCCTCAAAATAACCTAAACCTCTTGGCCATATTCTAAACTTTACAAAACAAGTTACTCAAAGAAACAATATTGATCAAAGTTTGTTGCAAAAACCTAACCATCATACAATTACTAATTCCTATAATACCCAGAAAAAAATAACCTAAGAAAAAACAAACCACTCATAATTTCATTTCATTTCCTCAATCCTATCTTCACATTTCACCTCATCTTCCTCAAAATTTTTGGAAGGAGTGTGATCTTATTAAAAAAAATTGTAATAATCTAGCTAAGATCTCTCTTTGGTACTTAATTCAAACCTCACCTACATACCACAAGATGCTCCAAGGTTAATTAAAGAAGATAGTAGTGTCATATTCTTTTACACCAAAAGATGTAGCAAACTTGTTTGATTGTATGCAATCAACAAACTTGGAACTTAAATTACCTCAACATGATTTACCACCTCTTTAAATCCAAAAATGATACGATACTTTGATGATTTTTTTTATCATTAACAAACATGGAATTAGGAATACTCTAATAAATAATGGATCAAGTCTTAATTTTTGTAACACTAAACATTCACATAAAATTGGTGTAGATACATATCTCATTAAACATGATGCTCTCCCTATTTGTTTCTTTGATAATGTTGGTAAGTAGCTTCTAGGAACAATAACATTAACAATTAAAGTAAGACTTGTGATTTTTGCTATCCTTATCCATGTCATACCAGATTCTCTATCATATAATCTTCTTCTTGGTAGATTGTGGATCTATGCCATGGGAGGATTCTTATCTAATATTCATTGTATAATGATTTTTTATATAATAACAAGGTCTATATATTTAAGAAAGTACAAAATTTGAAAGCTATTTACAAATAAAAGATAGACATAAAACCCATATTTTTTAATCTCTTAGTACTTTAATTCTATGATGTTAAATATTTATGAACTCCCTTAGGTATGGTCATACCATGGTGTTAGAGATTTATACATTTCTCACAATCACCTAGCATTAGATAGCTTTCTCACCTATGAATTTATGCAGCTTTAAATGGACACATAGTATAATGCAACTTGCATGGAATGGATCCCTATAAGCCACCTAGCACAATGTAACTTGTTGGTATGTGTTATTTACACAACCATTATATATAACACAAATGGAAACCTATTATAATAAAACTTTCTAGCTTGTGAATCTATCTATCTCATGAGAAACATAGAATAATATAACTTTCTAGGCAGGTATGGGAATAGTCTTTTATCATTTTACATAGACATGTAGTATAATTCAGCTTGCTATCCTATAGATCCATTTACCCTATGAGACCTAGCATAACAAAAATTTCTATCTTTTTTACTTTATGGAATATTCCATTTATGATATATATGGTCATGTAGCGTAACACAACATACTAGGTTATGATCCATTAGGGGATTTTTAAGTTGCATGACCTTTAATTTTGTTGACTATATTTTTATGCATTCAACAAATGAAAATTGGTAATTGAGACAACCTTACATACTGAGGCATTCTTAGATTGTTGACTCAAACCTTTAGTTTTATATGGTTTATACTAACATTTTTTTTACATGATCTATTATTCATGTTTTCTTTATCTTATCTTGATGTTTTCTCCATGTGTGTGTTGTGTTTGTTTCATGTGGATATCATGTTTTCCTTGTCTATTTTGCATGTTTGATTCATGTTTTTTTTATTTTCTTCATGTAATCCTCATTTATGCTTTATATAACTTTTTTTATTTGGTGTATTCCATGTGTTTTCCATATGTATTCCACTGTTTTATTTATGTATGTCACTTTTATACTTTGTGTATTCCTTGTATGCTCTATGTATTCCTTTTGCACTTCATGTATTCTTTATTTGCACTCTGTTGTTTGGTAATGTGTATCTTATAAATGATAAAATTTTAGCTTCTTGTGGATGCTATATATATTCTTAATATTTATGTGAATTAACATTGTGGATTGATAGGATCACAATTTTGGGGGCTATCACATCTCTCAACTTTATATCATCTTATATCTTCAATGTTTTGATAAAGAAACCTATCTTCTCCATTCGTTTAGTGTGAGTATGTGTAGTGTAGAAAAATGTATCCCCCTACATTTTCACACTCTTTTGCACTCTCCCTGCTAAAATTGGGCTTCTTTATGCCTTATATGGCTATATTTTGCATCCACAAGCCCTATTAAATGCATCTTTCAAAGGATAATCCTAACACTTAAGAACTAATGGCCAATCATAACTCAATTATTTTGGATTGTATGGCCCAAATTTAGTGATTTGGGACTCATATGCCACCTTGGGCATATGGGTCCCACATAAGTTTTGGGGCCTAAACCTAAATTTTGCATAGAACTTAACATTTCTTGAAATATGTGTCCCAAGGCTAGCCTAGTTGGACTCATACACCCCAACTAGCATATGAGTATTGCTTAGCTTGTACCTATTTTTAATTAAATTCTTGGCAATATTTTGTTCTCCTAGATCTCATTTCAACTTGTAGGGTTAAATTTTTTGGAAATTTGGCATAAACAAGTATAAATACAAGGTTATTTCACATAATTTCTCCTAAAAAATTTCATGAGCAAGTGTGATCTAACCATTCAAGCATCCTAGTAATTCAAGAGAATTCAAGAGTATTAAATACCTAATTATAGAGTGCTTTGGAGCATTATTCAAGAATCACACATCATGTCAAAGTCTTCATGAATCATGTTTGTTTTTGCGCTAACATTTATGTTGTAGGTTCTTATGATTCAAGCAAGTGTTCAAGTCAAGATCCATTACATACAATCAAGAGTCAAGATCTACAATCATGCTATCCATTACATACAATATTGAAACCTTTGTTTCAATGGTTTGGTGAGTTGCAACATAGCTTATTTTTTCATTCATCATTTCTTCATTATATTTAATTTCATTTCAAGGTTTGATAACCAAAACAAGGTTTGACCAAGGAAAACCCATATCCACTAACAAAACAACATTTTTCCCTCTCTTTGATGTTTTATTTTTATATCTAGGTTGAATATCCATTGAAGAGAAATATTGGAGAAGGTTGTCAAGGTTGAAAAGTTGTTAAAGTTGTCATCTACCTTGCAAGATCACAAAAAGTCACCTACAGGTGAAAATTTAGAGTTTCAAATTTAGAGATCGAAGAGGAGAGAAGCTATAGGAAATAACTAGAGGATACAAAAGTGTCATATTAACCATAAAATAGGACTAAATCGCCACTTGTGGTGTATGGGTATTAGTATACAAATTTTCAAGAATTTTCTATAGATCCTGGTTTAGCAATTCCCGATTCCAGATTCAACCCAAAACCCTAAATTGGGACTAAATATCCCCTACTAGTGTATGAGTCCTAATGTGCATTAAAAGTCATATTTTTGGGAGTGCAAACCTTATTTCAAGCATCTTTAGGTTTCCAGGTGCCCCTCTATCCTTTCTTAATTCATTATTTAGATTTCCAGTTTCATATCTTAGGTTGCATAGTTATATTTTGCATGTTGTTTTCATTCTCTTTCTTTTTAAGCCTTTTCTTAGTGGTGAACCCCCTTTTGTCTTTAATCACATCCAAGGAAACTATCCTAACCAACCAAGCCTTCCCTCAATTGAGACAATTGGTTGAGGAATCTTGGTTTCCTTTAATTAAACATAAGTGAAATAGGTGTAGGAACCCTAATTTACCTTTATTTCCATCTCCGAAAAGGTGGAGCACTATTTTTGAGGTTTCATTTTGGTGAACTAGTGTAGGAGCACCTAGCTCACTAGTTGCCTCTCATAGGAAAATTTGTTAGACTTGAATTTTTATTTGTAAATTCATGTAAAAGGTCATGTAAAGGTTATTTTAAATGTATGGGAGTCCCTAATAGGTCTCTAGGTGGTAAAGTTCCAAGAGTTTTATTTGGTGGAAAAAGGATTTCTATTTGTTGTCAACATTGTAAAAAAGGAAAAATGAGCAAAAAATAAGGAATACCAAAGGTCATTGGATTTTGGAGTTAGTTTCATTCAATAGAAGAAGGTGAAAAGAATTTAAAAATGAATTGTGTCTTGTTCCTAAGCAGGGGGGAGATTGTAGGGAATTGTATTGCATTGAAGAAATGGAAAAATCATAAATAAAGCCAGTTTCTTTTTCAAAAATTACTAAAATAGTGTTTTTCAGATCCATGTACGGACTAGTACGGGCTTGGGAGCACTCATGGATGTTTGAAATTGATGCTCTATCAATCCCCCTCCATTTTCTCTTTTGTTTCATGAATTTTCATGTAGTTTAGTGTTAGTTATAGGGTTTTTTCTAAAGGTTGTCTATATCTCTACTAGGGTAAACATAGAACTATTAAATTGTACATCTTTCATTCTATTCAGTGGAGACATCTGATTTTCGGTGAGAAGAACCTTTGGGATTTCTATCTTCATATTCTTTGAGTTTTGGATTAGAGGATGAAGGTTTATTTTTGAGAAGTTTTAAAGCTTTATTACTGTAACAGTTTATAAAGCAAGGTATTGTTAACAATCATGAAGACTTGCACCTATGGTTTGATTAATCCTTCATGGAAATGGACTTCTAAGGAAATTTTAAGATTTAAAAAATAAATATTGATTTTTCTCAAGCATTTTTTAGGAGAAACTAATGGTGGAAGTGATATATCCAATAAGCCCTAACTTGTGGAGACCTAATGAGACCAAATTGTGGCACAATACAATCACTTTTGAGGGCTTTTTCCTTAAAAAACCTATGTTAATTTTCAAATATGTTTGAGAACAAATTAATGTGTATTTAAAATTATAATCACCAGTTTTGAGATGTGGTGTATGTTGGAATATTTGATCTGATAGTCCTAAAATAAGTGCAATAAGAAGATAGGCAGTTTAGTTGTGAAGGACAACAATTTGGAGATGATAGTGGTTTTTGTGAGTTTAATTGGATTTTTCTTATCAAAATAAGAATGAAAAAGTGTGACCAAGTTTGGTAATAACTTGGAACCTTGGTTTAGTGGTTTGGTGTCTTGAATCCACCTTGTTTGTATGAAGTGTAATTTAGTGCATATTGAAGGAATTGATTGATTTAGAGTACATTAATCTGATTTTTGCTTTGATTCACATCAATATGATGGTTCATGGTTAGAAAAAGGTTTATAAGTAAGATTGGATAAATAATACCTTTTTTTCCTTATTGGGATAGGGTATGTGTAGGATCATCATGGAAAAACAGGCTCTTAAGTGCCAAAAAATTTAGAAAAATCAGAGTTAGGAAACTTGACATAAAAATTTAATTAAGTTGTCTGTATTATTTCAAAAATATCTAAGAATATAATTTGTAGAAAATTGAATGTAGTTTCTAAAATACAAGGTTTTTAAAAATATATATATATATCTATTTGGTGAAAATTTGAAATTTCAATGCAATAGTACTTCAATTTCAGGAAAAATATAAGTAGGTGTATGTCTGACCACCCTAACCACAATAAAATGATAATATTTTTTTATAAGATTTTAGATATAAGTAGAGGACTCATGTCCTGATGTGATGCATATTTTTTTGTAATTTGTTTCGAAGTAAATAATTAATTATGATTTTTTTATTGCAACTTTTAAAAAATATAAAAACTCGTATGTCTGACCATCTTAAGTTGGTCAAAACTTCATGAATTTTATTTTATTTTTGTAATCCTATAGAATGTGAAGAATAGAATGTGACACATGTTTCATATTCAAAAAGAGTGATACCGTTTGAAAGCTATCGATGTTTTTTAATTAGCCTATCAATTAGGACATTAGTCGTAATTCAAATAGAAAAAGAATAATAATTATTTATTAAATTCAAAGTAAATCATAATCTATATTGGTGGAAATCTAAGAATATCCTTTAAAAACCCTTTTCATTTCATCAATTTTGGGTAAAAAAAAGTCATCAGCCACATGGGCCATCATATCACTTACATATCGCCACTTTTTGGCCCATCATGATCCTGCACATACCCGATATATTGAAATGTAATGACTAGTATATGGTTTGGTTAGTGAATTATAAGTGTGTTATTGTCTTGGTATAGACATTTTGATGATGAATAAGGGTATGTGCATGATCATCATGGAAAAAAAGGCCCTTAAGTGGCAAAAAATTCAGAAAAATCAGAGTTAGGTAGTTTGACATAAAAATTTGAATAAGTTATCTATATTATTTCAAAAATATGTAAGAATAGAATCTGTAGAAAATTGAATGCATTTTCTAAACTACTAGGTTTTAAAAAAAAAAAAAGGAAATCTATTTGGTGAAAATTTGAAATTTCAATGCAGTAGTACTTAAATGCCAAGGAAAAAATAAGTAGGTGCCTGTTTGACCACCCTAACCACAATAAAATGATAATTAATTTTTATAAGATTTTAGATATAAGTAGAGGACTCATGTCCCAATTTGATGCATATTTTAATATATTGTTTTTCCAAGTAAATAATTAATTATGAATTTTTTATTACAACTTTTAAAAAATATAAAATTTTTGTATGTCTGACCACCTTAACTTGGTCAAAAATTCATGAAATTCAATTTTTCTTTTTTTAATCATATAGTATGAAAATCATATAATGTGACACATGTTTTGGATTCAAAAAATGTGATACCATTCAAAAGCTAGATGTTTTTCAATTAGCCTATCAATCAGGACTTTAGTCGTAATTCAAATAGAAAATGAATAATAATAATTTATTAAATTCAAAGTAAAGCATAATTTATATTGGTGGAAAAGTGAGAATATCCTTTAAAAACCCTTTTCGTTTCATCAATTTCAGGTAAAAAAAGTCATCATCCACATACCCTACACATACCCATCATATCGCCACTTTTTGACCCATCATGATCCTACAGATACCCATAAGAAGCATTTGAATCTGATAAAGGTGTGTAGTAATAATGTGGTTTACTGATTTTGAGAAATTGATGATTGAAATCCTTGTGAATGGCCAAATAAATTGTTGAGTGGTTAAGTGAATTTGATGAAAAGATTAGTGAATCAAGTTGCTTATTTAATTTGATCTTCTCCACTTAATTTTGGGATAGAAGTTCTTGATGTTTGGTGGTTTTTTATTTTTTATATTGCATCATTAACCTATCCTTTAGACACCTTATTTATTATTTGGAGTGCATCATAGTCCTAGATCTAGCTTATATTAACTTTGCATTAGGTCTTGCATTAGTTAATTGGAATCTAGGATTTCTAAATATTGCATTAGTGAAAGTGCATAGAGGCTACATTTTTGAATCTTGCATCAATGAATTTCACTTAAAATATATAATTACACATAGTATAAACATCATAGCAACCAAAAGACTTAACTTCCACTCAAAATTTACTAAAATTAGTACAAAACCTCTAATATGAGACTCATACACCCCTCTAGGCGATTTAGTCCTAGTATAGCTAGTTTTACCTAATTTCTAGGTATACTATTTAGACTTTTTTTAGCATTTGAATCCTTTAAAAACCTTAACTTGGACTCATATTCCACTCTGGGTGATTTATTCCTATGTCAAACTTGAAACTATATTTTATAGTATTAAAAACCTTGTTTTTGTGCTTCAATTTGTTGTTGTTAGATTTTTATTTCAATTTACTGAGCTTTTGTTACATTTATTTCATTAGATATCGCTTAATTTGGTGCATTTGTAAACATAAGAATTGGAATTAAAGAATATCATTGCATTTAGCTTGCATTTCATTGATTTTCCTTTGCATGACCTTTACAACTTGGTGTACTATTGCTAATACTATAGTGAGATGAATTTTGAGATTCATTTCATCCCATGATAGCACAATCATCATGTATCTTAGGTTAAATAGATCTTTCACTCCTAGTATTGACACTATTTCACTAGGTATGGACCATACCCTTAACAACACTTTGCCTTCAAGTAGTGTGACAAGTGTTGATACAATGGTTTCCATTGTCCCTTAAGAGAACATAATCCAAATCCATGAAGACTTAGCAAACCTACAACAACAACTGAGTACTAAAAAAATTTCCACCACTATTATTCCCACTATAGATAACATACATTGCACAATTGAAAGTGAACAAGGAATAGAACTTGTGTGTAATCTAGATCAGATTTTTGGAAAAATTACTAGTCTTGCTCAACCTTTGAACAATGTCCAAAGTCAAAGATGAACTCAAATTCCTCCTCCCACAACCATTTTCTCCATTCATACCTATACCAACCCTCAAGTTACAAGAATGATGCAACCTACTAGTAGTTTCCTTCCTACCTTGAGTATTTCGACTAGCAATCCTAGTACTATTGTGGCATTCCATGTCATATCTCCTACAAATTTACCTCCCATAAGCATTCCATTCACTTCCCCCTCGAACATATATACACCCCCACTATATTCACCTCCATCTCAAAGCACAAAAAATGATGCCATCTTGAACCAAATCTTGCACAATGTGTCATCCCTTCAAACACAAATTTCCACCATAAACCAAAATCAAAATGGCCAACCTACATACTATATCAAAATAAATCCCTTATCCTTGGAGATATTACGAATGTTGATACCACAAGGTATAGAGATTCCTAGTTTTGAGAAATATTGGGGGAAATGAGATCCTTCTAACCATGTTTCTACTTATACCACCTTATGTAGTGATTTCATCCTTGAGGATAAGCTCTTGGCTAAGCTTTTCCCTAGGTACTTGAAAGATACCGCTTTAGAATGGTTTTCCTCATTACTGAAAAACTCAATTCATTCATTCAATGAACTTGTTGAGGCATTTATAAACCATTTCCAAGTACACATGACTCCTTAGATGACATTACCAGATTTGATGAGATGTAAGCAAAAGGACGATGAAAAGGTTATTGATTTCATTTCATGCTACCAATCATTTTATACCCAAATCAACATAAATATTCCTAATCCTCACATTCAATGGATTTTCACTGAGAACTTACAAAATAAGATAAAAGATAAGATTGGTATGATTCAAAGTTTTCTTCCTTTGTACACTCTTGTACTACCCTTCGAGACTATCAAAAATTAGTTAGTAGTCATCAAACAAAACCCACCTCTATCCATCCCAAAAATTTTGAATGTACAAACCAAAACAATTATCAACCTTTTAGGAAATAGACTAAAGGATTCCTTCAACTAAAACCCCCTCAACCAAATCAGCATGTTGATACCCAAGTGGCTACTATAAAGAAGACAACTCCTTTTACAATTGGGGTTCCAGCTAGACAATTTACTCCCCTACTCAATACCTAAATAGCACAATGTCACAAATTCTTAGAACAAAAAATGATCACTCTACCTCCCATTAAAACACTTGATCCTAAAAATCCTTTACCTCCAAACTTTAGATTGAATTCCTATTGTCATTAGCACCAACAAAATGGATATGATACAAAACATTGTAAGCATCTTGAACATATCATGCAAGGCCTCATTGATTCTAATTGATTTTAAATTGGATGTATTAATGATCAAGAAAATAATTCCATTGCCCCTCCTAACAAAAACTTCCAAATATTTACCAACCCTATGCCAAACCATAATATTTCATTTTTCAAAGCTAGTGAAACTAAGAAGAATGAAGTGATGAATGTTGGCATGGATGATGAAAACATGGATGGTATTGAACAAAATCCTATTGATGATATGGTGGAATTGATCAAAATTCTACCTCATAAGGGTCAAACTAAAAATCCTCTCGATATTTCTTTCTTATCTAAAGATATAATTAGAAATGTGCTTGATGGTCCTCTTTACATAGCAAGTCGAATCAATGACAAGCCCACTAATGGGATATTAATTGATCTCGTCTATGGAGAGAAATGTAATCACTAAATAATTCCTACTTGTGCATGAACTCTATCAGGAAACATATGATCAACCAAAAGCATGGATAAAAATGCATAACGGTTTTGTTTCTCTTACAATAGGATCAATCACCCTTCCTCTAAAAATTAGACCAAAAGAATTAGATATCTCATTTTCCATCATCCCGATGTCAGATCAATTCCATGTAAAGCTTGGTTATCCATGGCTATGCTCCATGGAATCCATCCTGTTAGTCATGCATAAATTTTAAAAATTTCCCTTTGACAATGAAATCTTTACTATGCACTAAGTGGCTTCAATCATGTGTCTTCTCATCATAATTTTTCATTGGATTTCATTTGGCCTAAGCCTATGGAACCTATTAAACCTCGTGAAGATTTCTTTTTCAAATCCTATCCAAAGTTTATGGTGAAATGCATAGAAAATCTATCCCTATGAAACATGCCTCAGCCTATGATTGAACCTCCTATCCTTCACAAAACTATGATTGAACCAAAAGACATTCCAAATAACTAAGACCAACCCAAGATATATCCTTTTCCTATCTCATACAAACGACCAAGATACAACCAAAAAAATCTTGTCATGCTTCCTAAGATAATTTTTTTTTACAAAGCTAAAGAGAAAGTTGTTGAATAAGCTCCCATGGTTCCTTCTGTTCCTCCGCTTAGGGAAAAAAATAAATTATGGTTGATAAACCCACTCTTACACAAACACAACTTGAAAATCATACAAAAAGAAACATAAATGCTAAAGAGCATAGGTGTAGAATTTGTGCTCTTGCTTGAAGGTTAAATGAAGAAAACAACAAAGATAATCAACATCCAAACTTGACTGAACCAATACACAATGAGTCTTCCTCTTTGTTGCAACATAAAGATCCTATATTGCAACCACAACAAGAGCTAAACCCTTCTTTACACATTATCATTTGACCTCCCATTGTGATTAACTTGGATGCCAATGATGAGGTTGCTAAGATTAATGAACAAGTTAATAATGAATTGAATAAATTATTTTCCTCTTCTATGAGCTTAAATGATAATTCTCCTAGGGAGAGTGTTGAACTTGGTGATGACCCTAGTTTGGAACTTTCAGTTGTCCCTTTAATAGCTAGTTATCTTCCTTCTATATACACTGAACAAGATTGGGATGTGGATGACCTGCTAGAGGTTGAATCGCATGTGCCTTACTTGTGTTTTATTTGTTTTCTTCTTCATTTTGTGTGTGATCACATGTGCATAATGTGATCTCCTCATACTATTCTATTTTATTTCTCTCTCTCTCTCTATGTGCATTCCTCTATTTGTATCTACATTATTCTATATATCATTATCATTTATCTTTTCATTTTTCTTGTGTTTTGCCTTTTGGTGATGATGCAAGGCATCGATACATTTAGGTCTCCTCCATGTTGACCCAAAATATATTTTTTATCTTTTGATTTATCTTGCATTTTTCCTTTCAGTGATGGTGTAAGGCATTGAAATATTATGATCTCTTCCATGTTGACCTAAAATATTTTTCTTTATCTTTTTATTTATCTTATGTTTTTGTTTTGGGGATGATGCAAGGCGTTGAGACATTCAAGTCTCTTCCATGTTGACCCAAAATATTTTCTTTATTTTTTTATCTCATTGTGTTATTCTTCTTATTTCATGAGTATTTTGGGGATGATGGCATTTCCAAGCTCTAAAATAGCATTGTAGCAAAGACATACTGACCCTGAATCTATGGATCCCTTGTGTGTTATATTGGTATTTCATTTTGGGGGAAACTCCACTTCATGATGTAGCTTTATTTGGAAACATATGACTTGGCATAGGGATTTCAAAATAAGCTCTCATGTTGTCTTTATTGTTGGGATTTATCACTTGCTACTTTAAAGTAATTGCTCACAACATGGTGTTTAGCAATTTCTTTAAAGTGGGGGCATACATTGGAATTATTCTCTTGCAAATGTTTTACAACTCATGTTTCATTGTGTATTATTCTTATTTCATGCAATGTGTCTTTCTATTTTTGGTGACATTGGGTGTGATGTCCCTCAAGAGTGTGATCTCTCTTAGCATATTATATTCCTCTTAGTAGCTTGATGTGACACATTGCATCCCCTAAGTTTTGAATCTTCTATTCTTTGATTGGTAATCTCTTAGAGACATTAGGCACAATGTTCACTAAGTTAAGAACTTACATGAACTAATAAACAATCCTTTGAGCATACATTACACTATTTTTCATTTATAATAACTGTGGTGCATACTTTTAAAATATGCAAAACTAAACTTCATACAAGGTTAGTAAATCACAAATTCCTCAAGAATGACCCTATGAAATACCTTGCAAATGCTTAAAAAAATGCAACAAAGGATGAAATAAAACTAAAAGCATTATAAAAACAAACACAAATTACCTATTCCATAGTGGATTGGTGTCACATGTGCTAGTGACCCTTTCCCAACCCTTGCTAAGAAGCCAAAATGATAAAATGCAAATGGAGATGATGAGCAAGATGAGTTCTCAAACCAAGAGAGTAACCTTGCATAAAATTTGTGGATCCAATGAATGAGGATTAATCCTTCTTTTATAGATTTTCTTGATGAGAGATTGGCCAAGATGGTGAATGTGGGACTAAAGATCCTCCAATGAGAAGAAGACACTTGTCAAGTGGTGAGTGGTCAATGGTTGTGCAAGATTTGGGAAGAGTGCCCATGAGAGGGAGAATTTGAATTCAAATTTTGCAATAAATTTTGAGAGGGGGATAAGAAAAACAGCAATGAATGCAATGTTGGACTTGTCATGTTGAGGGAAAATGAGGGTTTTTTAATAAATCAATAAAATTGATTTATTGTGCAAGTGGAGATATCTAGAGAATGCAAGTGGGATAAGATTAGCATTTAATCATGGTTAGATTAAATTAATGATGATTAGGTTAGCTTAATGGTGTTTAGATGATTTTGACTTTTAGGATTTAAATATTTGATTTATTTAAATCAAAAAAGGATGGAAGATGCATTTTTGAGATTTTAATTAAATAAAGTTTGATTTATTTAATTAAACTATGATGTGAGCCCTTTGATTTATTTAAATGATAAGAACCCAATTTACCAGGTGAATGGATGTGATGCATTTGATTTATTTATTGAGCGGATGAATATGCTTAATGCAAATTTGACGTGTCTACAATAACTGTTATATGGCCACCTTTCATAACACACTTTGCTTGCTTGTGGAGACATCATGTTTGTTCATGAGTGTCAAGCATTCAAAGCTTTGCTTGCCTCATGAATCCTACTATTCATGTTGTGTGGCACCTTATCAAATTTATCAGGAGATATAGTTCTAGTATGGTTAGCGTCTGGGATCCAAACTTATGCATGACTTTCCCATGGCCACTTGCTTGTCTATGTGAGCATATATTGGCTATGTGTGTATGTGTCTCATTGGGGGCTCACCTAGTGGATTCCCTAAGGTTCCACTAGCCCTTGTGGGTGTGCATTTGGTTTGCATAGTGGAAATCTTGTTCCACTTGTAAACATTTTTGAACAAACAACCCAAATTTGATCCACAACATGCGAGACAAATGGTTGAAGCTTGATCCACCCCTTTTTCTTTTCATTTTTCTTTTTTCCTTTTGTCTTTGGTAGTGTAATCTTATGCCTTGTTGTTTCTCCTTATATTATTTACATGTGTGTGTTCTTTTGTTCCTATGTTGGTTTTCCATAGGATCTTGATCTTGGTGGCTTGGACAACTCTCTTGATCATTGTCGTCCTATCTCACTAGCATTGGTACACTTGTACCCATCTTCATGTGAGTTTGTCTACTTTAGTGTGATTCTAAAGCAATTTCCTCCTCTCACTAAAGTAGGGGCTAAATGTAGTGTAGAAAAATGTATCCCTCTACATTTTCACACTTGTTTGGGCCCTCCCTACTAAAATTTGGCTTCTTTGTGCCTTATTTGGCTCTATTTTGCATCCATAAGCCCTATTTAATGGATCTTTTTTATGATAATCCTGACACTTAACTAATGAACAATCATAACTCAATTATTTTGGATTGTATGGCCTAGATTTAGTGATCTAGGACTCATACAACACCTTGGGCATATGGGTCCCACCTAAGTTTTGGGGCCTAAACCCAATTTTGCATATAACATAATATTTGTTGAAATATGTGTCCCAATCCTAGCCTACTGGGACTCATACGCCACAGCTAGCATATGAGTCTTCCTTAGATTGGACCTATTTTGAATTAAATTCTTAGTGATATTTGATTCTCCTAGATCCAATGTCGGCTTATAGTGTTGTAATTTCAAGAAATTTGGTATAAACAAGTATAAATACAAGGTTATTTCACGTAATTTCTCCTACAAATTTTCATGAGCAAGTGTGATCTAAGAATTCAAGCATTCTAGAAATTCAAGAGCATTCAAGAGTATTCAAGAGCTAATTATCAAGTGATTTGGAGCATTATTTAAGAATCAAGCATCATGTCAAAGTATACATGCATCATGTTTGTTTTTTAGCTAACCTTTATGATGTAGGTTCTTATGATTCAAGCAAGAATTCAAGTCAAGATCCATTACATAAAATAAAGTGTCAAGATCTACATTCATGCTATCCATTACATACAAGATTTCAACCTTTATTTTAAGGGTTTGGAGAGTTGCAACATAGCTTATTTGTTCAATCATCATTCCTTCATTCCATTTGATTTCATTTCAATGTTTGATTACCAAAATGAGGTTTGACCAAGGAAAACCCATATCCAATAACAAAACAAAATTTTTCCCTCTCTTTGATGTGTGATTTGTAGATATAGGTCAAATATCCATTGAAGGGAAAGATTGGAGAAGGTTGTCAACGTTGTCATCTAGCATGCAAGATCACTGAAAGTCACCTACAGGTCAAAATTTAGAGTTTCAATTTTAGAGATCAAAGAGGAGAGAAGCTACATGAAATCACTAGAGGATACCTGAGTTTTAGATCAACCCTAAACTGCTACTAAATCACCACTTGTGGTGTATGAGTCCCACCATACCATATTTCAATCATTTTTTGTAGATCCTAGTTTAGCAAAACTTCTAGATTTTGTATTCATCCCAAAACCCTAAATTGGTACTAAATTGCCCGTACTAGCATATGAGTCCCAGTGTGCATTAAAATTCAAATTTTTAGGAGTGCAAACCTTATTTCAAGTATCTTTATTTTTCCAGGTGCCCCTCTATCCTTTCTCAATTCATTATTCTTATAATTTTTATTTTGATATCTTTGGTTACATAGTTAGGTTTTCCATGTTGTTTTAATTCTCTATCTTTCTAAGCCTTTGCTTAGTGGTGACCCCCATTTTTTCTTTACTCACACCCAAGGAAACCATCCTAACCATCCAACCTTTCCCTCAATCAAGAAAATTGGTTGAGGGATCTTGGTTTCCTTTAATGAAACATAGGTGAAATAGGTGGAGGAACCCCAATTCCCCTTTAGTTCCATCTCTTAAAAGGTGGAGCACTATTTCCAGGGTTTCAATATAAACATATGATCATAACCTCACTAAATTGGGGGCTAAGTATAGCATCATAAATTATCACACTTAATTTTTTTTGACTATGTTGATAAACAATTTTGGACACACAATTAACTATATTAATATTTTTTTTATTTTGAAATAGATTGGAAAAAAAAATTGAATTCCTTGAAATCCTAGAATTTTGTGACAAAAACACCTCGACTATAGTGAGGGCACCCTAGTCCTAAAAGTTTGATTTCAAATTATTATCAACTTTCTTTTTTCCTTTGGTGATTAAAAAAATTATACCCAAGTTGGCCTATATCAAAAACTATCAATTTAGATGCATATATGAACAAGTTTGAACCCTCTCATTTTAAATGCTGGGAATTTTTATGAAAAATAATGCACTATTATGCTCTAAATTTTAAGATACATGGGACTTATAGTCTACTTGCTTGCTAGAAAAATATATTGTGTTATGTGACTAGACATTGCAGGTGTTAAAGAGAAAAAATCATTATCAATCAAATATTAGTGACTTCTTATGGTATGACATCACTTCAATAGGGGTTTCATTCCTAAGGTAACATTATCAATTTTCTAATTCATTTAGTAGAACCATTTATTCTTTACTTTACTTTTTCCTGGCCAAGGGTACACAATTTATACCATCATAATTTTCTATTGTAGAGTTGGGAAGACCAACACTAGGGTTTGATTTAGGAAGACTCCTATACAACACAACCTTTCCCATATTTTTCTATGTGCATGTTAAATCTAGAAATTATATAAACAACAAGCTACAAAAAATCATAGAGTAGATTGTGATAGGTTGTCTAAACTTCTGATCATCCCAAAACATCTAGACTAGGGTTCCTTCATGCTTGCCCTCCATTTAAAGCTCATATTTTGTCTACAAGTTCCTCTCTATTTGCATTTCCTAGATCTATATTTATTTTTGTATTTTTTATTTTTGTCTATTTGATCAATTGTATTTTTAGATCTAATCTTATATCAATTAGGTTATTCAATTAGAGAAATTATATCTACCTTCTTTACAACAAAGGAACTGAACCCTAGTAAACTGACTCTCCTTTGATAGATTTAGTCAATTATAAAACCCTAGTTGTTTTGTGCTCCTATTTTAAGTCCAAAAAGGGAATGTTGGATCTAGGCTAATTCACTTGTTGTATATAGATCAATTTCCCCACTTAACACTTCCAACTTGTAGACATAAAATTATGATGAAAAGGGATCAATTTAAGTGGTATCACCACACTAAAGTACCACCTTTAAATTTTTTAAAAATAAACTTAGTAAAAAAATTATCAAGTCTCTAAATGTAAGTATAGTTTTAAATTTCTAGGGTGATGGTTTAGAAAAATTTATGTATATAAAAGGGTCAAGGAATAAACATGTGTCACAATTTTGGCCAACTAAATAGTTTGAGAAAAATATTTTTTCCCTAAATAGTTTCACTCTAAAAATTTTCACCCTAAATAGCTTCACTTGAAAATATGTGGGCTATACATGACAAATGTAGTTTTGCATGAAACCCTTTAACCGGAAACAACAAAATAAAAAAATATATTTTCCTATTTAAAA
Source organism: Sequoia sempervirens (assembly GCA_007258455.2). NCBI lineage: Eukaryota > Viridiplantae > Streptophyta > Pinopsida > Cupressales > Cupressaceae > Sequoia > Sequoia sempervirens. Next base: position 731,479,979 of record VDFB02271358.1, on the reverse strand, counting down.
TCTAATTCAATTTACATGTATACTTTTGACTAAAATGGTTTCAATTGAAACCCTTTCACCTAAAATTATCTATGTGGCATCCTAGTTGGAAGCCACCTTATTTTTAAAAAAAAAATCTAAAAATTTTGACTTGAAAATAATATTTCTTTAGTCAGAATGATTTTTTCAAAAATTTAAAAATGCCCTTTTGTATGTATTGAAGTCAAGAATCTAATTTTTTTAATATTTTGATTAGTTTTAGTATTATTTTAAATAATGCAAGTAGGTTGTTAAGATTAAAAGTAAGGCTAATTAGAAACTAAAAAAATACAAAAAACATATTAAAAAGAAGTAAAATATATGGTGCACTAGAGGAGAGAATCCACTCCAAAAGGGTATAATTTGTATTTTGAAAATGATAAAACAATTAGACAATAGTTGAATTCAAATGAAAAATATCAAATTTTGGTACATTTAACTTTAACATGATATTACTGTTGAAAGTTTGGAAATCTGTCATCATTGATACAACTTGGCTACATGAGCATGATATATACATACATAGTTTGATACAGCTGACCCAATGTTTGCATTGATATCAACATTGTGGAGAATCATTTTTGGCGTTATTTGTACAAATACTAACTATACCAAAAAGCTAATTTGTCAAAAGTTTGGTTAAGTGTTCTTTGCTGACAGTGTTGTGGTCTAGTGTGTCAATTTTTGGGTTTGCATTTCACCACAAGAAGATATGTAACTCAGTGCTTCTAACCATATCATTATGACTGATTCATACAAATATATTCAATATCTTCAAAAAATTTGTGAAGAATACTAGAGGATATTAATGACAGAGTTTAAATCTATATTATAGTCATCTCTCTAATCAATATACTAGAATGGGAAATTCTGCATTTTCTAGACAAGGATGTTTTGATGCTATGGCTCTAAAGGTAGTCTCTTTTATTTTTATGAAAAGAGAGGGTATGTGCAAGATCATGATGGGCCAAAAAGTGGCAGTATGATGGGTATGTTGCTGACAAATTTTTTTTTTACCCAAAATTGATGAAACAAAAAGGGTTTTTAAAGGATATTCTCATATTTCCACCAATATAAACTATTCTCTACTTTGAATTTAATAAGCAATTATCATTCATTTTATATTTGAATTAAGACTAAAGTCTTGATTGATAGGCTAATTGAAAAGCATATATAGCATTCAAACAGTATCACATTTTGTGAATCCAAAACATGTGTCACATAATATAGGATTAAAAAAAGAAAAAATGAATTTCATAAAGTTTTGACCAAGTTAAGGTGGTCAGACATACAAGTTTTTATATTTTTTAAAAGTTGTAATAAAAAAATCATAATTAATTATTTACTTGGATTTTTTAAAAATATGCATCACATCGGGACATGAGTCTTCTACTTATATCTAAAATCTAATAAAAAAAATTATCATTTTATTGTGGTTAGGGTGGTCAGGACCTACTTCTTATTTTTTCCACGAAATTTAAGTACTCGACATTGAAATTTCAAAATTTTAGCAAATAGATTTTTTTAAAACAAACCTAGTAGCTTAGAAACTATATTCAATTTGCTACAAATTCTATTCTTACATATTTTTGAAATAATATAGATAAATTATTCAAATTTTTACATCAAGTTGCCTAACTTTGATTTTTCTAAAAAAAATTCCACTTAAAGGCTTGTTTTTGCCATGATGATCATGCACATACCTGAGAAACTAAAGTAATATTGAATTTGGAAGGTGTTTATTTTGAGAAGTATGTGTATAATTGGAGTTTTTGTAATTAGGTCTTATTCCTGTCTGACCTAATGCACATGTTGACAAGATTAGTTAGATCTATTTTAGATCCATGTTGAATTGAAACTGAGTATTACACATTTTTCTAGAGTGAAAAGATGATTTTAAATCTTGTATGGTGCCAAAAAGAGCTATTTTGGATTGTTTTGTTTACATCTAATTAGGTTGACCTAATTGATGTTTCCGAATTTAATAGGGTCTATATATGAGATATTTTGGAATTGTTAGATAGTGGTAGTATGACATAGAAGTGAATGTGCAATCATAAATGACATATTAGATGTGAGTGGTGTTGTATGATGTAAACATGCGAAGTCAGTGGTAGAAGTTCAAATTCAAAGCAAAGTTGATGTGTGACTACTACATAGAGCAGTGCTTCATATTCAGACCTTCAATGGAACTAAATTACATCACAAGAGAGGAAAAATTTGTATTAGTTCATACCTTGGCAATGAGCCACCATTTTTGTATTATACTTAACTCTAGATGTGAGCCTTATAAGGATAGTGTGTCCTGGCAATGACCCCTATAATATACTATATCTAGATATAACATATTGTGAGCTAATCCTCACTTTGGTTTTTCCATTTTGTGTTTTCCACATCAAAATCCTAGTGTTCATGTGTTTTATGGATTTGAGGATGATTCATGGTTTCATTTTTTACTTTAGTTAATATTGTTTGATGATTAAGTTTGTTGTGATAAAAAATTATTGAATACTAATTCACTCCCCCTTCTGTATTCTAAATGTTCAACAATTGGTATTATAGCATAAGGTTCCTTTGAGAAAATCCTAACAGCTTGAGGAAGATCCTGGAATTTTGATCACATGGTAGATAAGAAGTGTCTTGTTCCTCCTAAAGAAATTTCTATAATTAAATATGTAGAATATGACTGCATGTTTGACAAAGAAGAACTGAAGGCTACTCTTGAAGATATTGATAGAGTTGAAACTGAGAACAAAAATCTTGAAGGAAAGTCTAGGAGAAGCAAATGAATGCATCAATAAACTGAGAGAACAAATCAAGAAGTTTAGAGAAAGGCATAGTTAAGTCAATATAAAATTGAAGCAAGGAAATGAAGAGATCATCAAACTAAAAATGCAAGTGGAAGAAAAGAAGAGGGTTGAGGATTGTCTAAATAGTAAAATACAAAGCAAGACTGATGAATGTACAAAGCTTGAACAAGAAGTGGTAAATCTAATATCTAATCTAGAAAAGGCAAGAACACATGAGGAGAAATTCAAAATGAGTACTACAATGCTTGATGAATTATTTTCAATACAGAAACCTCTAATGGAAAAATTGGTTTGGGACTTGAAGAGAGATAGAGTTCAAAGGAAAATTAAACACCTATCAAGGTTGACAATCAAAAGAAGATTTAGGGCAATAAGAGATAATTCAGAAATCAAAGAAGCAATGCTAGAAGACCTCCTATCAAACAACCAAATGCACAAAGGTATCCATATTTCAATGGTATTTGTTATTCATGCAATAAATGTGGACATAAAGCAATAGAATGTAGGAATGGAATGAATCATAATATTGGATTCTTCATTGAAAAATGTTTTCCATGCAAGAAATTTGTACATAGAAGTAATGAGTGTAGAATTCAGATAATGAATAGATATAATGTAGGGAGAATATTTCAATATTTTAATGGCTATTGTTATACATGCAATATATTTGGACATAAGGCTAACTAGCATGGATGAAGAATAGATAGAAGTCAGTTTTGGTCAAAAAAAATTGTGTGCTACAATTACAGAAAGCCTAAACACATTTCAAGATTATACAAAAGCAAAAATAGAGGATAGTCTAATCCGGTAAAGAGAAATGAATTTGTGAGGGAATTTAATCCTACCGAGGTTAAGAAAGAAATGGAAAATATATAGAGAAAGGAAGAAGATTCTAAGAATAGAGATGAATCAAAAACTTCAAATACATCTATACCTACCTCTAGTATAAATAATTCTTCTAAAAACTAAGCCCATGCCAAGGCTTAGGGGGAGTAATAACAAAAAAATCTAAAAGCCCCCTAAAATGCAAGGTTTCAAGTAATAACATGAAGATGTGTCATGGAAAAGGAATTGTTGAGGCTATTGAAGAAAATTGTGGAAGGAAATATTGTGATGAAAAAATTTGTGGAGCATTTGTAGATTAATTGTGAATACAAGGTTTCGAAGTTTGATAGCTTTTTTTGCAGAATTTATTACTAACACACTTATTTATATGGGTCAAATCATGGAGTTAAAAATGTATTTGAGAAGACAATTCATTTGATGCAAAGGAAATGAAAATTGAAGGAGGGGAAGTGGATTTGAGGCATGTTATGAAGCAAAATATCAAAATCCTACTCTTTGAAGAAGTAAATTCAAGAGCTATTATGCTTACACAATGCCTTTCCAAAAAAATTATATTTAATAAAATGGATGGTTCAAAGGTAGTGAATGTTTCAAACAAACACCAATGTAAATTGAAGGGGTATTCCTTGAAAAATCTATTGGAAGATTCAATGGGTTCATTTTTTGGGATTCCCCTTAGAGTTTTTCCTACTGAAGATATTTATGTGTACATTTATGATAAAATAGAAGTTATGTGTACATTTATGGGAAAATAGAAGAAATATACCCTATTAGATTGATTATTTTATGGACAAGTGAATTGGAAGAAAACCATGATGCACACAAAGCCCTAATTGAAAAGAAATTGGATCTATGGTGAAAACTTCCATTGTTTGAATTCGATAAGAAGTATATTTGAATTATGTTAAGCAATATTCTTGATGAGTCTATTTAGAGTGATGATACACACTCAATAACCAAAGAAGAAATAAGGGATGTGACTAGTTTTCCTAGTCCTCTAGACTAGTTTCAAAGTGGAAGTTTGTCAATGACCAGGAATCAATCAAAAAGACTAGTGTAACACTTCAAGGAAAATAACTTCTCTTGAGTGCAATTAAAAATTTGATTATCCGGTATGTTGCAATGCTTATTGGACATAAAAATTTTCTACCTTATGATAGATATATAGTCTCTACTACTACTACACATATTGCATAATTTTATATGGTTGAGAATGATGTGGACTATGATCTTTGCAAGCTACTTCAATGACACCTGATGAAGAATTTGAAAGAATTCAAAAAGAACAAAAAGAGTACATTCAAGTATGACAATTTAATAGTTTTCTTACTTTCCTACTTCATGAAGAAGATGTCAGTAATTAGAAAGGTTGAATGGACAAATATAGATCTGATAGAACACCAGATAAGAAATATCATGATGAATCTTGGTGGTTTGGATGCACAAGAAATTTCTCTTACAACATTCTTTGGAGTGTTTCAGATGAGGATAAATAAGAGAAAAAGAATTCCAAAGAGTGTGGTTGAAAAATACTTTGAAGACATCATTTTCCCTGTCTCTAATGATTATTGTTACATGGAAGCAATTGAGCCTAGACTTATGTGGATTTCTGATTTAGATTATGAAGTTTCTATGGAGGAAACTGAACATTGTGTAAAAGTGCTTCTAGGAAGCCTAAAGGATCTCAACAAAATAGGTTTAGAAGAAAGGTCTATGATTGAAGCCTTCAATAGCAAAAGAAGAACATGAAAGAAAAGAAAAGGTTTCTCTATCAAGAAATAATTCACAAAACAAGAAGGAATTCAATTTGATGTGACCCTAGATGAGCATGGAAGTGCAAACATACAAGACTTGGATGAAGCATTAAAATATTTACAAGAGGTAATTCTTAGTGCTAGCACTAATCCATTTTCATCCACCTTGGAAAATCTTAGGAGTATGGTTGATTCATTGAAGGTATACATCTCCAAATTGAAAGAGAAAACAAGAAATGAGTTAGAAGCAAGAACTACACAGGAAAATCTCGAAGGAAATAGAAAGAAATGTGCAGATGTACACAACAGAGTCTTGAAGGGATTGAAGGATGGTCAAGATTGTGAAGAAGAAGCATAGGAGTTAATATATTTTTGTCTGAATTGGTCTAACTGGACATTAAATGCAAAGAATTAGTTAAGTAGGAATGAAATTTGTTTAAGCACTCAAGCAGATGTTTATATTTTGGAAAATGACAAGGACAATCAAAGATGGTCCTACATCATGCATCTATAGGACAAATTCTTTAGCTTATAGAATTAAAGAACAAAGATAATCAAGTAGTACATGAAACTAAGAGGTTTAGTAAAAATAAGGCACACTCATGTATCCAGTGCCCTTACTAGTGCTGACAATCTATCAAAAATAAATCTCAACCCTAACACTATGGAAGAAGGTATATAGTCTTTAACAAAGATTGAATTACTATACAAGACTCTTGTACATGCAAAAGGTTCTTAGGAAGAAGGAAACTATAGTTTGCAGGATACTCTGAAGAATCTTAAGGGATTTTCCTCTTAGGTTAATATGTTCTTATCTTTTTGATCAATCATCCTTTTTTTTATGCATATATACATATTTCTATGGGAAATATACCAGACCCTTGCATGACCATTGCCATTAATGTCAAAGGGGGAGAGATAGATAGTGAAAATATAGTGAGAACAATAACATTTTTTGATATTTGGAAAACCTATTTCGAAATTCAAGGTTAATTTTGATAGGGGGAGTTGTCAATGATAAAAGGAGAGTTGAGGTTAGGAAGAAATAAGTTTTGATTCACATGTGGTATGAATTTTTTTTTTTGGTATGCATGTTGCCATCAATGACAAAGGGGGAGATTGTTGGAAGTTTGGAAGTTTGTCATCATTGATACACCTTGGCTACATGAGCATGATGTGTACATACATAGGTTGATTCAGATAACCCAATGTTGTTATTGATGTCAAAATTGTGGCGAAGCATTTTTGGTGTTATTTATTCAAGTACAAACTATACTGCAAAGCTAATCTGTTAGAAGTTTGGTTAAGTGTTCTCTGTTGATGGTGTTTTTTTCTAGTGCATTGATTTTTGGGTCCACACTTCACCACAAGAAGAGATGTAACTCTGTGCTTCTAACCATATCATATCATTATGACTAATTCATACAACTATATTCAAGATCTCAACAGGTGTTTTGGAGAATACTAGAAGATATCAATGACAAAGTTTAACTCTATATATTACAATCATCTCTCTGATTAGTATACAAGCATGGGAGATTCCACAATTTTTGGAGAAGGATGTTTTGATGTTATAGTTCTAAAGGTAGTCTCTCTAATGTCAATAAAAAGATAAACTAAAGTAATATCGAATATGGAAGGTGTTTATTTTGAGAAGTGTGTGTATAATTGGAGTTTTTATGATTAGGTCATATTCCTAGCTTACCTAATGCATGATACATGTTGAGAAGATTAATTATACTATTGTGGATGTTATTTGGATCTATTTTAGATACATGTCAACTTTAAATTGAGTATTACATGTTTTTTTAGAGTGAAAAGCTGATTTTAAATCTTGTATGGTACCGAAAAGAGCTATTTTGGACTTCTTGTTTACATCTAATTAGGTTGACCTAATTGATGTGTGTGAATGTAATTGGGTATATATATGAGATATTTTGGAATTGTAAGATAGTGGTAGTATGATAGAGAAGTGGATGTGTGAGCATAAATGGCATATCAGATGCAAGTGGTGTTGTATGTTGTGAACATGCAAAGTCAGTGGTAGAAGTTCAAATTCAGAGCAAAGTTGATGTGTGACTGCTACATAAAGCAGTGCTTCATATTTAGAGCTTCAAAGGAACTAAATTATAGAAAAAAAGAGGTGTATTTTGTATCAATTTGTACCTTGGAAATGAGCCACCATTTTTTTATTGTACTTAACTTTGGTTGTGATCCTTATAAAGATAGTGTGTCTTAGAAGTGATCCCCTATAATATATTATATTCAAATATAATATATTGTGAGCTAATCCTCACCGTGGTTTTTCCCATTTTGGGTTTTCCACTTAAAAATCCTAGTGTTCATGTGTTTTGTGGATTTGTGGATGATTCATGTTTTTATTTGTTGTTTCAGTTAACATTCTTTAATGATTAATTTTGATGTGATAAAAAAGTTATTGAATACTGATTCACCCCCCTCTTAGTATTCTCAATGTTCAACATACATGAGGAAAGTATACATCAGTTTTTTAATTTTTATTTTCCATGCAATAGATATTGAAGTTATCTATTTGGGGAAAACTTAGAGGAAAAAAAAAATTCTAATTTTTTCTTGACATCAACTCAACATCAACTTTTCTTGAAATTTTTAGCAATTCAAATTCTACTCTTAAATTTATAAAATAAATAACAAAATAATTTTTAATTTTATAAAAAAATTACAAGAACAAACTTCATCAAGATTTTTACATTTCATTAGTTTGTACATCTTTTCAAAATTCAAAACATAAAGACCATTTTTATGCAATCAAATTTGTGAATTTTTATCTGTGTTAGTCGATTCATTTATAAAATTGTGACATGGGTTTGTAATTTTACCCAAAAATATAAATCATATACTCATGACATAATAATAAAGAACCAAGATAAATCATCTCTTGGATAGCTAGAACTAGGGTCGTTAGTATGGTTAGCTAATAAATATAAAAACCATTTCAAAAAAAAATTAATCAGCTTATAGAAATGGAAGGGACAACCCTTATGTGGCAATTAAATCCAGACATTCGTATAGAATATTATGAAATTATTATATGCATGGTCATGAATTATTCCCATCACTTGTTTAAACCTCTAGAATTGTATGTTATATCCTTGCAACAATCTATATAACTAATAGAAAATTGAAGGGAAAGATCATGATCAAAATCAGTAAGTACACACAAATAAAACATGATGGTTTCCAATTGCAATACAATTCTAATAAAATATGGACATATTTTAGAGACCACAACATGACCATTTATCTATTTTTACATCAAATGTACATTATTTTTCCTTTCAAATTAGAAAATTAAAATATTCCCTTTCTTAAATGTTTTGATTAAGGGGGAAAATAAGTTTTGAACAGACCCAAAACCATTTACAATAGGTTTTGAATGGACCTAAAACCATGAACAAGAAAATTTTGACGGGGACCCAAAACCAATAAAAAAAGACCAAGTTGCAAAAGCATAGAGAAAAGACAACCATTGTAGTGAGCAAGAAGTAGATTATCAAAAAACCAACATGAGTACACAAATCTGAAAAATATAGAAAAATTTTAATGGGATCCTTAAGCCCAGAACAACTAATTACATGAAAAATTTCATCTTTAAAGAACTACCTAAAATGGCCAAGTAACCATTAGCTTGAAATAGCCAGACTATAGCATAATAATTATCAGCATCAAACAACAGTGCACTTCCTGAAACATCTAGGTAACCATTAGTCTATATGAGCTAGACTATAGCACAATACTTATCAGCACCAACCAAAAAAACCAAACTCCCCACCTCAATAGGAGAGTTAGGAATCAGAGTAGAACATTGAAGAGCCATAAAAACCACACAACACTAGTAGACCCATAACACCAAATTGAACTCCACCTCAATAGGAAGGGGCTCCCCTCTATAGGACAGGATGAAATGAGTCACTAAAACATAGAAAATAGAACTTCCCACCATAATCACAACCCACCTCTCAACCTCAAAAGAAGAGGGCTCCACCTATGAACGAGAAATCTCCACCTCTAAAGAAGACCATAGCTGAAAAGATTAAAGAGAAGCAACTACACCCATAGAAAAGAACACAATAGAATCCTTTGGCAGGTTACTAAATTAGAGAAAATAAGAAAAAGTAGAGCTCTCCAAAACCAGCAACCACGAAGGAAGAAACATCTTAGCCAAAAGCTAGAACATTTGAAGGAGCACAACAATCAGAATAAGAACACCCCCATCCTTACAAAAAAACTTTAGGACCTGAAAGGGGGAGATCACAAAGCTCAACAAAAGAGACTGGTAATTTGAGAGAAAACCACCCAACAGAACCATGGCATCAGCCACATCCACCAACCACAAACAACCTTCCAAGAAACAAAAATATTTAAAAAATGAGGAGGGTTGAAAACCACTCCACCAAGGCCACGCCAAGCACCTAGGACCAAGAGAAACACTCCCTAGGTGAGCTAAAATGAGAAACATCACTACTACAAAGAAGGACCTAGAGAGAAGAGCAACCACACTACCCAATAAAACAACAAGCACTAAACAAGAGCCAAAGGTACCAAAAAGAAGTAGGGAAAGGTGAGGAAAGACCTCTAGCAAAGAGAGTGGGTAGCAGGTAAGACTATGAAGAGAAAATTTTGACCCTACATGCCAGTCAAGGTCTACAACATGCTAATAACTATCCACAAACTACTCCACCATTGAGCACCAAGAACAAGGGTAACAAGAAGGCAGGACCAAAACAAAAGAAATAAAAGTGGGCCAAGTAAGGCAAGAGAAACCCTTGTAGGGAAGAAATAGGGTGAATTCCAAACCAAAAAGCACAACCACACCTCTTTTTGGCAACATAAGGATAGAAAACTAAGAGGAAGGTGAATTAGTTGTCACATAAATTATACTTATTAAACTTATTCTCAGATCTAATAAATAAACATGAAACCATAAACCATCACAACATCAAAAACACACATAACACCAAGATTTTTACATGGAAACCCTATTAGGGGAAAAACCAAGGTGGAGGTTAATCCATAAGATTATACCCTGTCAAATATTACAAAATGGGAATGCACATGCATTCAAGCACACTGCCTAGAGCACACTACTCAAATACAAAAGGTTTACGACCCAAAAGAAGACTGACTATCTAACAATCACATTTGGATTACATCTAGAAGATTTTGAACTGAGAAAATACCATCTTTTAATGCCTGATTACAGTATTGGTTAAGCACATAAACAATTTCATCTGCTTACTCTTCTTCACACTTTTCTTCTTCCTTTGAAAGAATAGAACATTAATTGCATGCATCACACACCATACCCTCAAATGGTATAAACAATCAATCATATATATCTGCAACTAAGGATAACATCAACTACATGTCAGATTTAACAAAATATGAAATTTGTACAAGCTGTCAACCCAAAACAATAAACAATTTATCAATGCAAACCAAACAATGTCTACCAAAACATAGTAAATACCCAAAACAAGATGTCTCAAACATGAAATGCCTTAAAAAATTATGGCTCGAAGATCCATAACATGCTACAATCACCCTGTTGGCCATGAACATGAAAAACATGAACTCACAGAAGAAAAACACCAATCGCGAGCACAACAATCAATGTGAACCAACAACATAGATAGAGCACAATCTAGAAACATCCACAAGCATCATGAATCACCATAGAAGCATCCACAACAACTCAAATTACTAGAATCACATCATCTTCTTTCATGAACACCAACTAAAGCAATAGAACAATTGTCATAACATAGATAGTCATAACTCAATCAAATCTTCATACGAACCTCTCAAAATTCATGTGGATAAACTAGATATACTTGTCAACAAACACTTTAATCCACAACCTCTTATCATCAATATACTGAGCTAGCCACCATACTGAACTTCACTGCATCATCGACAACCTGCAACTTATTTTATTACAATTTTCTCAATATCCTCGACATATACAACCTTAAAGACATTAATGCCAATAGTGTTGAAATCAATGACAACCACATATCAACAATATCCAACAATCTCCCCCTTTTGAATTGATGGCAACACATGATGTGAAAAACACCATCAACACTACTTTCTCTTAGCACTTTCTCCCCCTTAGATTTTGACTCTTTTCTCTTTAACTCTTTCATAGTTTTTCACATGACTCTTCTCCCCCTTCGACATCAATGACAAAGGTACACATTATATTTCTCCACACAAGCTTTGAACCACATTTCTGAGCATTTGACTACTCCCCCTGAGTAGCAGCCACCACAACATCAATCCAGATCACAAGATAAGACTATGAAATCCATAGATTGATGCAGTTCAACACATCTTAATTCTAATTAGGAGAGGTAATCACCCCTAGCTTCCCTCTAAGATACTCAAAAGTATCCTTAGGCAAGGGCTTGGTAAAGATATCTGCAATATGTTACTTAGTGGGCACATACTCCAATCTGAATTCCTTTTCACTCACCTTCTCTCTCAAAAAGTGAAACTTGATAGATATATGCTTGGTTTTTGAATGCAACACCGAATTCTTAGAAATGTTAATTGCTCTTGGATTATCACATAATATAGCAATATGTTCATCATACAAAACTTTGATATTTTTCAACATTTGCTTCATCCACAATACTTGAGTACAATTGTTTGCAACGATAATGTATTCTACCTATGTAGTAGATAAAGAAATGGCATTATGCTTCTTACTTAACCATGAAATCAGCTTCTTTCCCAAGAAAAATGCACCACCACTAGTACTCTTTATGTCATTTACATCTCCTGCCCAATCAACATCAGTAAAAGAACTCAAAGTATGTTCATCTTCTTTAGGATACCATAGGCCAAAATCAATTGTCCCCTTCAAGTACCTGAAAATACTCTTCACAACTATCACATGAGATTCCTTAGGATCAAATTGAAATCTTGCAACAATGTATATGACATTCATGATATCAGGTCTAGTTCGAGTCAAATAAAGCAATCCACCAATCATGGATCTATATCTAGTCTGATTTGTTTTAGGAGAAGGGTATGTGTGGGATCATCATGGAAAAAATAGGCCCTTAAGTAACTATATTATTTGAAAAGGTTATCTATATTATTTCAAAAATGGGTATGTGTAGGATCATGATGGGCCAAAAGGTGGCGATATGATGGGTATGTGCATGGTATGTGCTTGACGACTCTTTTTTTTACCCAAAATTGATGAAATGAAAAAGGGTTTTAAAGGATATTTGTTGGTGTAATTAAATGTCTTGTACCTTGTCCTAGGTCATAATTACACCTTAGTTAAGTTTACTTAGGGACCACATAGGAGGTTGTTGGAGAATCTCCACTTTTGGTGGACTTGACATATCATCACCTCATCATTTCCACCTTTTGTGGACATATCATGTGATTATCTCTCCATCTTTGGTGGAGTGATAAGTTTATAGTTGTGTCTTGTATGTTAAGTTGACACTTGTCATAATCTTATGCCCTTCTATGTTCTCACCTTGGCTATATAACCAAGGGGTCTCTCTCATTTGTAGGCAATCATAATCAGTCATATCATATTAATGACATTGAATACAATTATTCTTGTCATATCATTTCTCTCTTTCTTGTGCTTTCCATTTGATCCATAGATCTTGGGTGGCTGCCATAGCCAATTCTAACATGGTATCAAAGCGTGTTTGGAGCCATTGGAGAGTCATTTTCTGAAGAGAGATTCCAGATCTGAGGAGGTTCCGTTCGTGGCTCTTTGTTACAGGTTCAAATCCAAGCTTGCTGGTGCAAATCTGAGCTCACCATTGTGTCCAAAAGGTTCGAGATAGTCGATTTTGCCTTTTGATTCGTCCAAATCGGACATACGAGGCCAAATCTAGGAGGGTTTGAAGCTGAAGAGTGGTTGCCATATCCAGAAGGTAGCTGCAATTTTGGAGCATTTTGGGTCAAATCCGACCCTGCCATCGCGTCCAGAAGGGCCAAAAACCCTAAAATCGACTGTCAATTCATTCGATTCGGAGCAAGTCATCCAGTGAAACAAAAAAATTTTACCCGAGAGCCATACAGCCCCCAGGTCGCCATTATTGCGTCGACGTTTCGATCACAAAAAAATATATATTATTATATTTTCTGCGAAATTTTCAATTAAATATTTTGTATTTAAATCGCAGTTTTTATATAAAATTCTTTTGGAATTTTTTATTGTAAAAATCAAATAAAAA